>RPOG01000097.1:600000-945959 GCA_008086565.1 Thalassoma bifasciatum
TTTGATCTTTCTTCCTTCAGTTTCTCGTTTTTAATCCTTCATCTCCACATCCTTCACTCCCCTTCTTCTTCTCCCCTTTTCTCCTCCTGGGCTCGACTCTGTTATGTAATGGTTGTTCATTGGCTGACTTACTCCCCTCCTCTTCCCTCTCACCTCCCCTCTACTCACACTGTCTCTCTCAGGGAGATCAGCCCTGCACTGGGCATGCTCAGTTAACCACCTCTCCCTAACAAGGACCCTGATCCGCTATGGGGCCGCTGTGGACCTGCAAGACAACAAGGTAAGTTTTCACTCACTTTGTTTTAGGTTGCATGTCCTTCAAATGTTCCAAACACTCTGCTAAATGTTCCTCATCCCGTAGGGTGAGACTGCGCTCTTCCTCTCTGCTCTGCACGGTTGCTACGACACAGCCAGACTCCTCCTCCTCCATGGAGCAAACCTCGAGCTGCATGATCGAAGAGGACGCCGGCCCATCGATGTAGCCAGAGAGGGTATGCATCACCAGGTCTTGGAGCTCTTACTGGCTCACCAGATTCAGAGAGGACCCGTTACCGTGGAAGCAGCCAATGAGATGCTGTGGGAGGAGCGCGCTCTGATGTACTCGCCCTGGGTTGGGGCACAGGGCCTGCCTGGAAGAAGTGCCTCCTTTTCTGGGATCATAGCACATCGAGACATGACCCCGCCTCCACAGAAGTAAGTTTAAGAGTCACGAACAGCATTTAAGAGTTTCTTTGTTTATGTCTCAATGTCAATGGCTGTCTCCTGTGTTTTAACCAGGGCTTTATTCATGAAACTGTTGTCTCCTTCTTACCTGCCAGTGCAGAAAAAATATCATATCAAACGACTGAAGTTGGGTTGTGGTGCAGGCTTTTTCTCATTTATTTTACTGTTAGATATTTTGAAACCTCTGGTCAAAAGCTGGGTCACGTTGCTCGAAATGTAAACAAGAGGCAGAGGAAATTTCAGCCACACTGGTGAGATTGCTGCAGTTGGCTGGGATATGATGCAGATAATAAGTTAGTCTTTTGCCAAATCTGCAGATCAGTGATGAAAAACGCAAACAAGTAATTTGAGTATAGAAAAGATAAGGTAGTTTGTTTGTAGGAATAAATTTGTACTCTCTTCCAATGCGTAAATTAATCAGGAGCACTGCCCTTTGAGTCACTGCCAAATTTACCTTAATGTCAACTCCTGATAATGCACAGGCCTGGTGAATTGTAGTGCTTGTTGTGGGAAATAACAGCCCATTAGAAAGTGTTAATGTTACTCCTACCAACCATGGCTGACACGGGAATAATATTATCGGAAACAAAATCTTTTGGTTGTAACTGGTTCGAGAAGGTAAATTTTGGGGCGGGAACCAAGATCAAAAATGTTAAAATACTGTTACTTTTCAGAATGAACAGACTGGGAAAAATTCTGGTTTAAAGCCCTGGTTATTGCTACTTTTTTTCATTAAAAATGTTTGTTACCCTCTCCTTTGCTGCATTGTCTAATATCATAACAATTCTTATCTTGCCAGTGATTGGTCGATGAGCCGGGTCCAGTACCCTTCTCCTCAGAACTGGCGGCCACAGCTCAACCAATCAGCCACAGCGCTCGTCCCTCCAAGAATCATGGGACGCTCACCTCGACCTATCAGCACCTTACAGGAGGTGACGTCTGAAGACGAGGATCGTGACAGGCACCAGGAAGCTCCCAGAGCTGCAACACCTCACTTCCTGTCCCCGCAGCCCACCCCTCGGCAGCGCTCCTTCTCCTGCACCCAGCATGCATTGCAGCGTCGGTCCAGCGCCCCACAACCTGAGCCCAACTACCTTATCGTAACAGAAAACTCAGCCCATGAGCCCATAGAAAGAGTGGTTGTTCCTCCTCCCACAGATGCTCCCCGTCAGCCGGAGCGTTTGCCCGTTATAAACGGTGATAATCAGAGCAGAACAGAGCACGCAGCGCTGAGTTCATCAAATTCAGAGCAGAAATCCAGAGGTGGGAGGTCAAACAACAACAATGAATCCACACAAACAGCCCTGTAGAGAACAAAAAACCAAACCCCAAAGAAAAATCCTCATGAAAATGTGAGGAAAGGAAAGCAAATTTGCCAATCTCAAGGGGCCCAGCTCTCTGATGTATATGAAATTGGGACCTTAAATATTTTACACCAAGCATCTGTTTGGTGGTGTCTCACAGATTTACTTGTAGAAAACATTTTGTATAAATTTGACCAAATTAAAGCATTTGGAGATGTTTCTTCCCAAATTCATTCCCTTCTTTCCACTGAGCTTAAGCTTTAATTATTAATGCTCCAACTGTTCTTTCCCCACTGATAAATTTTCTATCTAAGAAGTGAAACTTAATGCCAGATACTGTAATATAAATACACTCAGACAATGTAAATGGTGCATTTTTGTAATAAAAGAGTAAACAATATGGAACAAATAGTTTTTTTTTCTTTGCACAGAGAAGTCAGAATACTGCTGATGCATGGAATAAAGTGACTTTTTATGAAACCTTTTTCTTTTTCTGATTATGTTCCAGATTTGAGTGTGCTCTTTGGTGCAAAAACACAAAGAACTGTCCTTTTTGGTGGAAAACAGACATTTTAACTTATCTCTTTGGTGAAAAATACCTAAAAACATATCATCCTAGAAACCAAAATGCATGTTTAAGTGCTCTAATAGCAGGTCAAACAAATTAAAATGCCCTATTTGGTGTGGGGGAAAAAACACTATAAACTGACCTCTGTGGTAGAATAAACACATTAAACTGCACTCTTTGGTGGAAAAAAAGATTTAAGCAACCTCCCTGGTGAACCCCCCCCCCCCCCACAAAACTGACATCTTTGGTGAAGAAAAGTGCACCAAACCATCCCCTTGACTAGTAAAAACATGATAAACTATCCTCCTGGAAACCCAAACATGTGCTAAAGTACTCCTCTAGTAGGCAATAGACATTTAAATACCCTCGTTGGTGGAAAACATTACCCTAAACTGACCTCTGTGATGCATTTAAACACACTAGATTGCATTTTTTTGTTGGAAAAATCACACTAAATTGCCCTCATTGGTTCAAATAAAAAAAAACAGTCTAAACTACAGCCATTGGTGCATTTAAAGTTAAGGCATGACCCCAATATAGAGCTTTACGTCCTTTTCATGACATACCCTCAGCAGCTACGTTTGCAGACACTACCTGGTTTTCTCTGTTGAGCTGGCACGTGCAAGTGAAGATGACAACAGATTTACTCACCTTCTTTCTGCATACGAGGAATGGTTCGGGTTTCAACTCTTTCTCGTGGGAAAAGAGGAAACGGCGCTACATTTACAGCTTTATTACCTGTTAGGTTTGATACATCATTAGCGAGAAACGGGTGGCAGCAAGAGAAGGAGAGACACTTCCTACGTTCCCACGCACACTCACGTCACGTCAGTCACGATTGATATGGAAATGAGGAACACACTGAATTAAGTGACATGAAAGCAGAGCATGAGAACGGTTTTGCGCACCCGATTCTTTACGCATTAACAGTAACTGGAGACACAATAAAACGTGTTTTATCCCTGTTGAGACTGATAAAAATGTGTCACTCTGTAGCGAGCTGAGCGCAAGAGACTAACATTACGCACGGATTTTGGCACCATTTTACGCATGGCTTAAAATTCATTTTGTTGTAAGCAGCAACTCTTTGTTTCCAGATTTTTTTTTTTCAAGTGAAAGTTCAACCTCAGATATCGCCCTGATGTTGCAGTGAACCGATATTTTAAAAGGGTTTGATCTTAAAAGGTAATTAAGAATAAATGTATTACATCTGTCTGAATACTTTGCAAATTACTTCAGTGTAAACAGTTCTCGTCATGAGCATTGCGCTTGTTAAACCGTGTGAAACTGTGAAACGTCACCACATGGTGCCTCTCGTCTTCACGTGCGTCAGCACACGCTCCCGAGGCACGTGCCATGTGAATAATCAATGAACATTAACGCATTGTTAGGAATTTTCATTTTGTTTATTTACAAATCACAAATATAATAAATTAAGGTGCAAAAATACATCAGAATAACACAAATGACAGGAGTTGGTCAGAAAAGAGTGTAGCAGCACGTTGTGTGATTACAATAAAGTATCATATCTACACATATCACACACTAGACGTGGAGCTAGAGGTCCATGTTCAATACATTGCACTGCAGGAGGAGAGTCAGAGGAACAACAGATGCTGTTGTCTGGTAAATCGGGATTTTTAAGTCATTGAAAGTTGGAGCAGTGATCAGGGCCAGGGTCTCCACAGGCTGTGGCTGACAGATTGACTCTGAGGCGGACTCTGTGCGCTCGCCCGACTCGATGTCATATGGGACTGATGGGTCTGAGGAGACCTCGGAGATACTTTATAGAGATTAACAGAACTGCTCCCCTTGAGGGGAGGCGTGCAGAGTCTATACCCGGACCTGTCAATCAGCGACCGCAGGATAGATCTGGACGACTTCCTGAGAAGAGAGCTGGGGGAGGAATGATCCCCAGATTGAAAGCCGGGTGCAGAGTCTGAGACCGAACGAGAGAAGTGAGCAGCGAAAGAAGCATCGTGAGCTGCTCCGAGCCACAGACCTTTACCCTGGGGTCCGAAGAACTGAGCAGCTTTCTCCAGGCAGGTGGAGAAACCGTCTTGGTAGGAGAGTTTGTGGCCTCCTCCACCGTCTTCAGCTCTCGTCTTTTCTCCTTGAGCAGAGTTCTGGAGGAAAATGACTGTGTGCTCGAGGATCTCAGCTTTCTCAACTCTCCTTTTAGTCGCTTCCTGCAACATAAATTAGAGTCAACATACCGTCCTGCATACAACATTTAAATATCTTTGATTTTTTCTTTTACTGAGGAAATAAGGGACCACCTGGACTCAGGGGTCTGTACCTGTTTCTGCAGCAACAGAGTCTTCAGGCTCTCCAAGCTGTGATTCATTCTCTCTCGTCGACGTCTCTCGACCTGAGGTTTGAGACTCTTTGAGACAGATAGAGAGAAGATTAAATTAATAAATGTAAAAAAAATAAAATAAAACATTTCAAGACTGTTCAAACCAAATTCTCTCAAAAGTGCATCCAAGAAACAACAGCAAGGATATAAACGAGTGAAATAACCAGTGAAAGTACCTTTCTTTTGGCCTTTGCGTCCTCTGAATCCTGAAACAATTTCATTATTGTATCCCAAGGAATGTCCACCGTTCACTGTGACTGTCCGCTTGTCGACAAAATGAATGTGGCCCTTCAGCGCCATGTGAGGGCTTTTAACCCCTAGGTGGGCGTTCCTTCAAGCTCCACCCACCACAGCCTTTATTGTACTGCAGATCTAATCCAAGCTGAACCAACCAAACAATGAGGAAATGTTATAGAATACAAGGGTTTGTCTGAATTGAGAATTTGGGGGTTTAGTATTATGCCACTAATTTGTTGGGATTCTTGTTCTCCCTCGGGGTTTAAAAGTGAAGGGCTGGCAATGGCAACAAAAGGGAGACTTCATAACCAAAACATAAAAAATAAAGAATAGAAAAGAAGAGTTGGGGTAAAAGAGCAGTGATTATATTAGAGTCCATTTTAGTTTTGGTGCACTTTGAGCACTTTCACTGAAGTACCCAAATGTGAATATTAGGGGAACGACGCGCCAATGGACCCTCCACTAATCTGCGGGCACGTGCAGCTGCCCAGCCGAGTGTGAGAGACACGCGCCCGTGAGAGGTGTCACCCGCTCGTGTAAAGCTTATTAACATATGTGAGGCTAAGCAACAGGCATCCGCCAACACAGCATGAGGCCCAGACAAATGACTGTGGGTGACTTCTGACGCCTTTTCTTTGGAAGGCGTCAGGAGACTTGGTTTTGTGAACGAATCTGCAAATGAGAAAGGCAGGAGCCAAGGGAAAAACGACCAACTAAGAGAAAACATTTGAATAAGCACTCTCGAAAAAATTTCTGGTTTAAGTCTTAAGAAAACGTCGAAAGAGAAACCAGCAGCGCCATGCGTAAAAAGCACTTTTACGCAGCTTGGCACAGACTGGCGTTTGGATGCAAAACGAACTACGATTACACGATATCGAGATCTACTTCTTCTAATTTATGTAATTCAATCCACATATAACCCAAAAATTTTGCTGGAACTCCCCATGCGCCGTGCGTAAAATTGCAGGTACCTGTGAAATAATGACAATCCTTCCCTGTGCCAAATGGCGACGTCTTACCTGAGGACACTGAAAGCAGCAGCTCGTGGGAACCAAGAAGCAGCGTCTCCCCCAAACACCCTCTGTAATGATGTATCGATTTTGACAGGTTATAAAGTAGAAAAGGAGCTCAATGTGTAATTTTCCCATGAGAAAGACTTGGAGGACAGATTCGCACAACTTAAATCTTCTCATACACAGCAAAAGCATATGTATATATGAGGCAAAATTAAATGTTTATGCCTTTTTTATCTCAAATCATCTACCTGTGGAAATATTTACATGTATTTTAATGTTTATGCATTGTATTTTGTTAAATCATACTGTAGTTCTCAGCCGACAATGGAGGCACGAGTGAATTACCTATTTAAATTTAACGCGTGACACAACCTCCTATTAAATGCGGATGGATAAAACATTTTTAAGTTATATCACAGCCTGAGTGGTTACGTGTCCCGAGCCTGTGGGAACCTGAGCGCCATCTCTCCTCCAAGCACACTTCATAAGTAAAGTATCTGTTTTAACGGGTAATAGAGTGAAAATGACGCGTCCTGCTCCACGTTCCCATGATTAAAAGAGATGAGGGTCATTCTCCCACTGTCACACCTATTCAACATTTGTCTCTTTGTGGTGTTAAACCTCAAATTTGCATGGAGTAAAATCAACCTTCCTTCAGATATTTGGGGTCTTTTGGGTTTTCGGAACACGTGGCCATTTGCCTGATTATGAAAGCTCATTATGCACAAAGTTGATGTAACCTGCAGAGCTGAAAGATGCACCGAGACCATCTGCTCACCCGGAAACAATGGATTTAAAATCAGAGCTATACGAAATCAAATAGTCAAAAACACTGAAGCACATACATCTGACAGAAAATGAGTATTTAGGAAATCTTTTTGAAGAACCAGGTCAAGGTAGTTTTTGGCTGATCAGGTCATTCTTGAGGTGTTCTGTCACATCAGTCCATCACATCAATAAATGCACTCATCGGAACTAAAAATAAGTTCATTCTGGCTTGGTTTCTTCAACCTAATGCTAAAGTAAAAAAAAGGTGTTTTTGTTTCCCTTTCAAAACTTTTTTGACAGAGGCAGGCGCGTGCAGCTGCACGCGACCTCTTCACACCGTATCAGCTTAATAAAAATCAAACATTTGATTACTTTCATGTCCAAACGCAGATTTCCAGTTTACATTTTATATCAAAGTGAGATTTTCACCTACCCTAGAATAAGTAAAACAAGTTTCGTGGCTGTTAGCGTGTTGCTTATGTTTTATGAATCCTAACGGGTTTTTTTTTCTTTTTTTGGCACGTGCCAGTGACTTACTATCGAGCGGGAAACTGAAGTAATATCACTCGCGGATCCAGATCAGTTTAACCCAAGTGAAATCGATCTGCAGATATTACTATTGTTATTTATTTATGTATTTATTTATTTATTCTTACATTTTTTGGTCACGGCAAATTGCATAAAGATAACTCAGCAGAAACTGTAATGGGCAGTGTTCACAATAAGCATGTCTTTGATATTTCTCTTATCGCGAGAGCTTAATTCTTGTGTTTAGGATATCAATTTTGCACATATGCAGGGCAGGAGCAGTCAGGTTAATGAAAATGAATTTGACGGATTCCACAGCTCTCTGTTTGATCAAACTAAGGCAGACTTCAGTCTTAATCTTATCATGAACGTGTGAAATAATTCAAATGAGGGAACACGCCTCGTGCGTCATTTGCATCTGAGAGACCACTGTCTGCTGAAAGTGTGTTTGTGGGAACCTGGAGCCTCACCGTCCTCCACACACTTCTTTCAATGATGCTCTAATTCTAACAGATAATAAAAGTGCAAATGGAAGCTTCTCTGACTGTTTCCCACGAGAAAGAAGAAGACAAGACGCTCCTATGTTTTCTCATTTTATGTTGTGTTCTTTTGGTTAAAGGAGACAATGAAAGATGAAAAAATGTTATATTTCGTATCAGATGAAAGTTTTTTCTTTGCATAATAATAAAAAGTTTATAAGGTGCCTTCTGCATTTTAGGGATGCACGAATACTTGAAAAACCATATAATTCGCATGGTTCTCAGGTTACTTATTGACCACTTTCTCGATATGTTTTCAATATCAATTTTCAGTGGCTAAGTTTTTAATTTTTTTGCTCTCTAACCAGAAAAACATAATTCCTGCTACCAGACACGCACTTACAAGTGTGGTTTCAAAACATGTATGAATTTATTCTTATAAATTCAGTGAAGAGAAGAAGAGAAAAATCTCCAAACTTGGACAAGATTGCTCTTTAATGAAAATAAAGCCGTAAAAATCGATGTCAGTGTGAGACAGGTGGAGGACAAACGTCACTTCAGCCTGAATGAACTTCAAAGAGTCGATGAGGTGTTAAGGCACGTTTTGTTCCCATGTTAAGTGACACCGGACACGCGCAGAAAACAAACGGCCTGCAAACAACCGAGGGAGGAGAAGGGGGGGGGGGTTATTAATGCTTAGCATTATAGAAACAGAGCTGGGCACGAGTTAGAAAGGGTTTTCATTTCAACTAAATTCACTTTGCTCGCTAACAACAGACGTTAATTTAACATTATTCATTTAACCTCGTAGAGTAACGGGCTTTTCATGGAACAGATGAAATACAAGCTGTTAAAAAGCTGTGACATTAAGTGCTGCTGCAGTCTGACTCAATTTATACTGAAAGTAAGCCATTTTAGATGTTTAATTCTACAGTGTATCATAAAACTACATGTTTAAAGAAGTTGTGAAGTTAAACTTCAAATATCATAAGAACTGATTTTCCATGAAAATTTTAATATTGTTATATTCCCATCTAAAATGGGGCCCAGTTATATATTTTTTATAGAAGATGGTTATTATTTCCAAAAATTACAGCCAAAGCAAGAGTTTTCTCTGGTCTCACAATAAACTTTTGTTCAATAAATTTGATACAGTAAAAGTAAATATCTGGTTTTAGGTCCTTAATTGTTGCTTTCTGATAGTACTTTGCTGTTTTTTCACTGACTTTTTAGGAGTTAGAATGAGAAAACAGCAGCATGGGCAGAAACAAGTCTTAAATATCATTACAAATCAATTCATAAAATATATTAGTAGCAGCTTTTTCACTAAAGATGCTTCTGTACTATGATTTTTAAATTTTATTGTGTCTTATACTTTTGTTGTGCTCCTAAAAGTCATTCAAACTGCTTCAATAGTGTGTGAACAGGATTGTCTTTGATGTCTTTGAAGTGAAAACTCTCACAGAGCTCTTCCCCATCACAGCCAGACTTCACACCTGGAGGATGTCGCTCTGCAGGAAGCCACGCTCCTCACCTCTGACTCACACTAAAAAGAGCCGTCGACATCACAAACAAAAGCCCCACAACTTTCATCTTCAAAGAATTAAATAAAGAAACATTCAACAGAACGCTTTTAATTGAAGGAATGTTTTTTATTTTCGTATAAAAAAAGAATACTGCTCACCATAGGGAGACGTACAGAATAAATTAGTGTGCAAAATAGACAAAATATAGATTTAAAGAGAGTACAAGTTGTAATGTAGACAGAGCTGCCTGCAGACGTCAGGTGTAGGTGAGGGGCTCCCAACCTCGAACACTGAGCTCCCACACCTGAAAATGTGATGGATGGACACTCAATCATTATCCACTCCAGCATCACACTCGTGTGGAATAACAACAGAGGGTTTATGCAGCTTCAGATAGAAGAGAAAATCTTTCATGTTGAAGAAACTCACCTCTGAACTTGTGTTTCAGCACAGCAGCAGTTTCCCTCATGAGATCCAGCTCACCCAGTCCAGGAGAGTCGCCTGTGCTGCCCCTGCTGTCTGCACTCATTCACAACCACTCAACACAAGCAGTGAGCGATCACATCCACATTAAACAGAACATGTACGCAAGGTCATTTACAGTATTAACAGACAAGTTTGCAGGAGATCAGATGCAGTTTTTCAAGATTACAAAGCAAATGTTCTCGCAGGAACAGCAGCTTGCATGAGTGAATATTAGAAATTTATAAGAGTCAGTTAAAGCTCAGTGTCAGGATCATGTGATCAGGGCCAAGGCCTCCACAGTGTCTGGCTGACGGGCTGGCTCTGTGTCGGGCTTTCTTTGTCCGTTCGCCTCTCCACTCTGGTCTCATGCTGACTTTGTCTCTGAGCCTGCTGAGAAACTCTGGAAATGCCCTGCTGTGCTGGAAGTCGTCGATATGGATGAGCAGAGACTGCTCCTGTGTGCAGCCTCTGTTTGGATTTCTGCTTCAGCATCCTGAGAATGAACCTTGTGTGTGAAAGAGAGCTGGAGGAGGAAGCCTCAGTTCTTCTCTTGAAGCCTGCTGCAGAATCAGAGTTTGTCCGGCAAACACGAGCAGCAAAAGATGACTCCAGTGAGGCTCCGAGCCACAGGCCTTTCCCCTCAGGTCCAAGGAACTGAGCGGCTTTCTGCAGGCAGGTGGAGACGCCGTCTTGGAAGGAGTGTTTTCTGCCTCTGCTGCTTCCACCGGCTCCAGCTCTGGTGTCCTCTTTTGCACTTTTCTGCAAAAAGAGGACTGTGTGCTCGAGGATCTCTGCTTTTTCCACTCTGCTCTGAGTCCCAGCCTGAGTCAAAACACAAAACAAGATATTAGTCATATTCAGCAGGCTGAAGTAAGTTTCTTCTGTTTTGTGCTTCAAAGAGAGTTTCAGCTTACCAGGTGCTGTGGCTCTTGAACTAACATGACCCTCAGACGCTCCAGACTGCAGTTTATCCTCTCCCTACGACGTTTCTCCACCTGAGATTTTATATACTAGCAAAAAAAAGAGAAAATGTGTTGTTGGTGTTAAAGAAAATGTTACAGTTTTATCTCATTAGACTTCTTTTTTGCTTTAAAAATGTATTACAAGTGTTTTCTAAGCCAAAGAACAACAAAAAATGCTAACCAACTGAATAAATTTCACCAGCCCAATCAATCTTTGACCTTCAAACTAGCAAAACCACATTGAAATAAATAAGGAAATGTGCCAGTTCTTACCTTTCTATCATTTGTTGCATCCTCCCTTTGCTGTAGCAGCTTCATTGTAGCCTGTGGTCCAAATTGATCCGTAGATATCCAGTGGCGCAGACAGGTCAGAAGCTGATCAGGTAATGGGTGTCCCACTCAGGACTTTCCTGTTTTTAAACTCAAGGAGCCAGCCCCACAGACTCCTCCCACCACGCGACCAAACTGTTCAACCCCACCCACCTACCTCCCCTGGCAGTCAGCTGTCCCCTCTCCCTGTCTTCTGTCTTTACACTGTTTGTACGAAATTAAAGTTGATTTCATGGATTTACCTGCAGTTTGTTGTTTCAAAACCTCCGTTGCACCACCAGGCAATAAAATGTCTTCAAAACAAAACGAAAATATCATGAAACCTGCAGAGTTGTGCGCAAACTCGTGCGTAAAATCCATGCGTAAAACATTAAAATTCCGGATTGAGATTTTAGGTATGAAAAACATCAATTTACAGGTCCAAGACATTTTTTTTTGTTTTGTATTTTATAAAGAAATTGCTCACTTAAAGTAGTAAATGCACTCCTAATCACAATATGAGCTGTAAACTGTAAAAGGGTCATTGACGGATAAGACTTTTGAATGGGCCATTTTTTAAATACTAACAATAAGGATATTTATTTGGCTATTGTTCAAACATTTGGAAAGCGGTGTACACATGCATTTATGGAAAAAAAAACATATGAGGAATTTAAGTGTTTTTAAAGTTTAATTAAAAGGACAGCCTTGGAAAAAAAGTCATTTGGGGCAACTGTAATTTGTCTCAAAATTAATATATTTCTGCAACAGTACTGATAGTTCAACAAATATCAGTGATTGAATAAACAGTTTAAGATGGACAGGTTTATGGATTTGCATATAAAACTTATTATTCACAGTTTTAGGGTGGTCGCCCCACATGATACCCAAAAGTAGCCAGGACATTACAGTAGTTAAAAAAATAGGTTTATATGTAAATATGAGAAAGACTTAATAACCTTACAGATGTTTCATTAGGTTCCTCAGATGTGTCCAAAAACTGTTTTCCTGGTGGCCCCCGCAGATATTTCATATAACAACATTCGTTTGATGGAAATATAAGTGCAAATGCTTCATAAATTTGTCAGTGAATGCAAAACATGTCAGAAATTATGCAAACTAGGGCAATGGATATATACAAATTAATGCAGTGTTTTTAAACCGGTTCATTTAGACAGAAAAAGTAGCGTCACGCCATTGACCCAAAACCGAACTATCTTGCGCATGGTTTCCGTTTGTTTCCCCTCAGTTTTACAGTCTCATCTCTATAACGCTTTTGCTTGGCTCATATTTTGATAGCACGTTAAACAAATGTGCAGCTGTGCCATGAAAACGCATGAACCATTTGTAAATGGAGTGCACCATTTGAGGTGTGAAGCGAGAGTTTGCACCTTGTTCCATGTGTTCATCCACATACACACAAACCTGTCACTACTCTGTCCATGACGCAGCTTCTGGTACAGGAATGAGGAATGATGGACTTTGGGTGATTCTGTCAGAATTTATGATGAAATTACATATTCTCACTTCTGAGAGTTTGATTTTCTGTGATTCTGTATTGATTCCTTTATCCAGTCGTGCGCCCACTCACGACGAGTGCCGACACCTCACCATTCGCGCGTCGCGCCTTTGCATTTGTCAGTTACTCCGCAGGAGGTGAGGAGTAATTCACACATTTGCATTCACACCCACAGCAGCCACAATAGCCCACGCGTGCCATTTGGGCAGCCGTCTCGTGCTCGAGTGTCTCGTTTAGCGCCTCACGTATTCGACATTTGCTCGTGGAAACCCTTTGATGCCGCTGGGAGACCGTGGGAAAGATGAGAAACACGCACATGTGGCCGATTTGACTTTTTTGTAGTTTGAAAACGTATTTCCCCTAAACTTGAGCCGCGTGGTGGTTAAGAGATGTAAATGAAAGAACTTTCTAGACTGAAACAAAGCTGGGGTACAGTGTATTGATGTCTGCATACTCCACGTGTGTGCATGCAAGTGTTATGTATCCAGAGACACCTTGATTAGAAACTCTGTGAAGATCTGTGGTTTGTGCGTGTGTAATATTCATTAAACTACAAAATCTGTCTTTCAATTGCATTTTGATATTGTTTAGGTTTTTTTTATGCCCATTTCAGTCATTGTTATGAGATTAAAAGAAATAAAAATTCTGAGATTCATATGGCCTCTCACTCTCCTGTTTCTTCCTTGAATCCTTTCATGAGTGTTTGCTTAGCACTTTCTCATGAGAATCCTCAAAAAGATGTGTCATTTGTGGTTTAGCCCAGTTTAAAGTAAGTCTCAATATTCCCATAATCCATTTCTTTGTGATATTAAACAGCAGCTGGAGCTCACCCCAAAGTAAAGCCAGGTTACTTCCATCCTACAATGTCACAATTTCAACTTTTTATTTCATAATTTCGACTTTTTTCCTCATAATTATGACTTTCTCATTCCATCACTTAGACTTTTTAACTAATAATTTCAACCTTTTATCTCACAAATTTTCATCTCATTATTATGATTTATCTCATAATTTCAACTTTTTATCTCATGGTTATGACTTTTAATCTCATAAATTTGACATAATTTGGTCTTTTTATCTTAGAATTTCAACATTCACTGGCCAACTTTAACTCAAAAGTTGGACCTTTTTTCTCAAAAATATGACTGGATTTGAGCAACAAATCCAAGTTATTTTTCTTCCTTTAACTGGCACAAATGAGCCTCCATACTTTCATAATACAATGAAAGTGCATGTATGAAGTTCTGTCTTTTCAAAGGCTCCATTAACCTGTTTGTGCTCTTTTGTATTTAAGTTGTGATTATTTAGATCAAAAGTTTACATCAAGATTAGCCTTTTCAGTAAAATTCTACTTACCTTCAACATAAGAGAGGCAAGTGTCAAAATCTGTTAGGGAACTTGGGTTTGTTTTTTGTATTTTGAGTATCCCAGCCCTCAAATACTTTAAAGTTTTCTCAAAATGACCCCTAAATTCGTCATAAACCTGACCTGCTCACCAGCTGGTTGTGAATACAGAGAGTCTTTATTGTAAAAGAGGTAGAGAGAATACAGGTGTTTCACTGTACAGAAAAAAGACAGCACTGTTGATATACTCATTCAAACTGTTAATGTGGACTCAGACACACCTCATTCACTTTACAGGGACACAGGAGCCCGGTAGAAAATAAAAATAAACAAACAAAACAGAGAAACAAACACACAAAATCTTTGGATTTTTCTCTATTACCCTCTCATTCTCTCTTTAATGCATCCTCTCTCTCTGAGCTGTTAAAATGAAAACAGTTGTAGCACGAATAATAATAATAAAACAGCAATAATATTAATATTAATAATAATAATAATGATATAGTGTGCTAAAAACCAAGATAATGCATTCCTCTCCCTCCTCCTGACCGTCCACAAACAAACTCCTCAGTAACATGTCAAAAAGTAGTGGAAAACAAACCCTACAACCCGATAGGAAAACCACACCAGCATGCACACGACACAGACACGCAAACATCTTCACTCTCCCATCCGTGCACTCAGCGAATCATATAAACAGAATAATGACGCACGCTGAGCGGTAAGAAAAGGTAACATACAATTAAAATAGTAAAACCAAACGAACAACGGACAGAAAAAAAAAATCAAAACAACTGCAGCCGAGTGGGAAGTGTGAATTCATTCTTTTCTGTCTTCTTTTCCGTCAACAAACTTTCCGTCGCTGTCGTTCCTGGGACCGGAGGGGCGGGGCAATCAGTCAGAGTTGTCCGATTGGTCGCTGTGGGGCGAGGTGCCGGATCGGGGTGAGTTGCGGCCCTGCCAGTTCCCGTTGGCCTGAGAGAAAAAACAAAACACAAGAGCTGCACTTACTTCTGATATCATGGGGGAAAAAATACTCATTTAAATGTGTTTTTAAGACTCCAGCTCCAATCTTTGCTAATAAATGTTGTTTTGCAGGATGTTAGTTTGCAAGTTTTTTGCTAGACTCATTCTTTTCCTGTCTTGTGCAACAGTTGTGCAGAATAATGGACCAAATCATACCTCACCAACAGAAACCAACTGAACAACTGTACCTACATCACAGCCCCCACTGTCTTATGGTGTCCCCCAGGGTTCAGTGTTTGGGCCCCTTCTCTTTTTTTCTCCACATTCTTCCAACTGGTAACATCATCCGCTGTCACGGTCTACGCTTCCACTGCTACGCTGACGATATCCAACTGTACATGTCCATCAACTCCATCACTAGTTAAATCTTGGATGCAAATTAACCAAGTACGACTCAACAGTGAAAAATCTAACCTTTAAGTCATCGGCCCAAAATCCCCCTCCAGCAATTTCAACCTCTCAATAGGCAATACTTCCCTCACCCCGTCTACAACCTCTGTATCATTTTTGACAATCACATCACCAATACTGCCTTCTTCCAACTGGGAAATATTCCCTGTCTCTGTCCATGTCTCTGCTTCTAAACAACTGAAACCTTAGTCCATGCCTTCATCACTTCTTCTGTTGATAAATGCAAAAGCATCTTCTTCAGCCTCCCTTCAAAACAACTCAACAAACTGCAAAAATCCAGAACTCTCCGCCCACCTTCTCACCCACACCCGTTCCCAAGATTACATCACCCCTGTTTTCTAAAACCTCCACTGACTCCTCATCAAACACTGAAAATGCTTTGAAATCATCCTCCTCCTCACCCACAACCAGGCCCCCCCACCTACCTCTCCAACCTGCTCCATCACTGGAGAGCTTTCTCTGTCTCTGCCCCCACCCTCTGGAACGCCTAACCACTACATATTCGAACCTGCCTGAACTTGTCCGCCTTCAAAACCCACCTTTTCAAATCTGCTTTTAATGTTTAATTACTTTTAAATTAATTCTACACTTATTTCATCATTCATGTTCGACATACTGTAACATTTTGCATGATGTTTTCATCCTCTGTACAGTGTCTTTGAGTGTCCAGAAAAGCTCTTAAGAAATATAATGCATTATTACTATTCTTAATTTCCTCTTTTTAACTGCTTCTGTACCTGCAAGCCCATTTGGTAAGCAGATTGCTCGCCGTTCACAGGTGGAACCCCGAGGAACAGGTCAGCTGACCCAGACAGGGAGAAGGATCCAGACCCTGAAAGGAGAGAAATGTCAGTGCTTTCAAATAAAAGATATTCACCCTTTAGGGAACAAATTGTGTGACAGGCGACAAGTTGGGAGAAGTGAGGCAGTAGAGAGTCTTGTTGGCGGTAAAACTCTCTGCTTCAGGGTGATTTAAGGTCTTATTTATGTTTTAGTACCTGTGGAGTTAGGAGTGTGCGGGGAATCGTCACCCTGTCTGGCCCCCAACGCCGTCTTCATAGCGTAAAGGTTGGCTTCCTCTTGGAACTTGCCGATGTTTTTCTTGTAGCGGATTCTCTTGTTGCCAAACCAGTTGGAGACCTAGCATGAAATTAAAACACAAAACAAGGCTGAGTGTGTCATCAGATGAACCCTGAGCTGCAGATTCAAACACACACACACACACACACAGCCAGGGGTTTACCTGAGAGACGGTGATTCCACAGGATTTTGCAAGTTCCTCTTTGGCTTCTTCACTGGGGTAGGGGTTTGAAAGGTGGGAGTAGAAATACTCGTTCAGGACTTCTGTGGCCTGTTTGCTGAAGTTGCGCCTCTTGCGTCTGTAGAAACACAAATACATGATAAGTATTTAGGGATAAAACAGATACATTCACTTTACTTTGTTATCGATAATCACGTTTTTCATATTTGACATTTCTATTCAAGTTAAAATAACTGAGTGTATCAGCTCCACATGGGGTTGACTATTTTGGACTGAGTCTGACTTGACGTTTGAAGACATAATAACTGCTGCAGCTCCACACTAACAACAGTGTCTGTCTTCCAAAAAAAAGCATAAGGTGCAATCTTCTTAGAGCTCGATAAATACAGATTTCCAATGCAAAATTAGAACTACACGTCGCCTACCTGGCATCGAGGAAGCGAGATCTCAGGATCATCACCGCCTCGCAAGTGCTCTGCTTCAGCTGGGTCTGGATGGAGCTGAACTTGCGGTGGATGATGGCCACCATGCGCTCGATCTCCCGCGGGGTCACGGGCCGGGTACGCGACTGCTCCCTCAGCAGGTTCATCACATGAGTGGTGAACTCAGTGCACGCCTGGGCAGGTGAGGCAGAGGACGACCAACAGTGAAGAGCAGAAATGTGCAAAGAAAGGAAGCTAAGGCTGTTTTATACTGATTTGATAAAGAATATAAAAGCCAGTCTGTGTGTCCCGGCTTGTTTTTAGTATTTAACAAGTGAAAAATGACTTCAGAATGAAGTACTCTACAAATGTCATCTAAAAAGCTCTTTTGTTGCATTTAAAGTCTGAGCATAAAGTCTTCAAAACCACTGGTACGTTGTGCTGGATAATTAAGCACTCCAGTGATCCATGAAGCAAAATAAAGGAAATGAATATCTAATGCATTATGAGCAGTGGGTGAAAAAGAGTGGAAAAGTCTATAAAAAAAGACTAAAAAAAAGTTTATAAAGAGTAAAAACCTAGTAATCATAGTGCAACAGTAGTTTGATAATGTCATACAGTTGTGCCAGTTAGGCTTGAGGGTACCTGAAAATGTGCTGAATACACTCATTCCTTGTTATATTTCAACATTAGAGGCTAAAATCAGAGAAAATCAATTTGTCTTGATGATAATTTATAGCTTTTAAATGTTGTTACACTGCATGAAGACATAATCGAGTTGCATCAGCTCATAGCCATGGTTTTCCCTGAATCTATAAAGGTGCAGAACTTCATTTTGTGGAGAAAAATGAGACAACAGTGAGTAAGAATTCATCAGAGGGTTAAGATGGTTTTTTTTCTTATCCATGGTTGTGATGTAATACTACTGCCATAAGTTTGTAGGGACTTCTGAAGGTGGTTTCCTTTATCTGTTAACTCACGTAAAACTGTCATAATAACATGATAACATTTTGAATTACATGAGGAAGGAGCAGCCCCGGTTGAAAAACAGGTTTGAGATTTAGAAGTGAAAAAAAATGCAGAAAGAAAGAGTTCTGGGAGGAACTTATACAAAACAAGAATGTGGCTAAGTAGAAGCTTTGCAAGGGAAAACTAGAAAATATACAGTCATCACCCATCTATAAGTGTATGCATCTTTTTTCCACACCTTTGATCAGGAATATCTACAAACAGAAAGCATTTCCCCAGCAGAGAAAGCGATGTGACCATACTCTAGCTCTAACATGCCTATGGATCACAGCTCTGGTTCAAGTAAGCGTGTACAGCCAATGTCAGCACTCGTTCCCCAATGCGACACGGTACCTGCTCATACTTCTCCAGCTCAGTGTGGTAGATACTGCGAATCTGGCTCAACTTGCTTTTGTAGTCGGAGTGCTCGAGCGAGCTGTCGGGTGACATCCCCCCCGAGCTGGTGGCAGCGGACACGGCAGCGGCAGCCCCGCCGCCCTTCTCTGGCCCCGCCACGCCCTCCGCCAGCAGCATGTTGTCCAATCGCACAAGCTGTGGATCCTGAGGCTCGTCCTCCTGGGCGTTTCTCATTGACAGGCCTGTAAATAAAACAAATGTCATTGTAAATGGGATTTGTTGGCCAAATGTCAGCGTAGAGTGACAGAAAAGTTACATCCTGCTTCGACTTTCATAATCCCCCCTTCACTCCAACTGAAACCTGCACTCACCCACGTTTAGACAGACGTAACTTCATCTTCTATCACGTTTATGCACCACTTACAGTTTCTACCTCTGCTTGTTATTGAGTCTTAACTTATGGAGGAACATTGTTTCATACCGTTCCCCTTCTTTGATGTGAGCACTTTGCTCTAAACTGATTCTGCGAAAAGTGAATTTTGAATCAGGTTTTGTTTTATTTCTCTTTTTTGGCTCTGTAGCATGAAAAATTGTTTGGCTTAGATACAGTGTCATGTACCATAGCTTAAGTTTCTGACCTTGAGCAGTGTATGAAATGTTTTCTGTTTTCTCTCTTTGCATAACAGACAAAAAAAAGGACATATCTTTCAGAGCATTAATTAAAACTCCAATCACCACAACTCACCACTCTCTCATGAACCTCTTAATATTTGCTGAGTTCATGCAGTAACTAAACCAACATGCATTGAACAGTCGTGTTGGTGTTGTGCGTGTCTGTTTGTCCAGCTGTTGTAATCCGTCTCTGTTTTAATACCAAACACCACTTAACATAATAGCCCTCTAATAATCACATTTTTTCTTCTGTAAGTTTGTCTTTAATATTACATGCATTACGTTGTTGACAACCCATGTCAAAGCCCTTGTTTCTCCGTGTGTGTATGTAGAGAAACCCTGAGCAGACACGCATCCATTTATTGTCTCTGTTTACCTCTGATAATGAGTTGATGACAATGATTTCTTGGGATCAGATGGTCATAGTTAATAATCTCAGAGTGGCCTTGCCTGAACTGACTTCATGAATACAGCATGTCATTAGGGACGGGTATTGATGTGATGTTTGACAGTTTTGGCTAAGCTACACTAAAAAGAGACTGATGCAGCAAAGTGCAACAAGTGTAGCTAAGATGTCTAATGCAAGGGAGGAAGTAAAGCAAAGTGTTACAAGGTATGCATTTGCATTTGTTGTGCTGCGGTCTCTTGTTGAAAGAAAAAGCCCCGGCTACAGTCAGGGGTAAAAGCTACATCAAGTCACTGAACTAAAAAAACATAATTGAGCTCATGTGTCCACAAAGCGCCTCTGTGATGTCAGGTTTCCAATTTAATCAATCCCTCACAAAAAAAATGCAGTTTACAGTTTTGAATGTGAAGAAAAATGTAAATTTCTTCACTTTTGAAAGCCTCTATGTATCAACAAAAACCAATGGCTACTGTTTCATCTTTCATACAATGAAATCAGAACCAAGAAATGACAATGACCAGAATCTAGCTCAATAAAACTGAAGTGTAACCCAACTCTGAAGTCTCTAGCCTATTGTTTCTTTTTAACCCTAGATGAGAAGAAATATGGAAGCCCATCTCTGCCAGTTAAAAATATAAAAGTAAAAAAAAAAACTGGCTTTGCTGCCATTTTTTTAGCCCACATGAAGTTGAAATTTGGAAATATAAAGTCAAGTGTATGACATAAAAAGTCAATTTTCAACTTTGTATCTCAAAATTCTAACTTTTTATCTCAATGATTAGATTCTTTCCTTATAGTTTTAACTTTATCGCAAAGTTTTGACTTCTTATCTCAAAATTTTGACTTGATATGGGCCAAAAGAAATTCTCACCAAAGCCAGTTTTCTTTTTTTTTTTTTTTTTTAACTGGTGGAAATGGGCTTCCATACAAAAATAATACCACTGTGACCATTTTTTTTACCATGTTACAATGACATGCTGGCTTTGATAAAACAAGAAGACGAGACAAATATATTGAGATTTGAAAACAAAGAAAATGAAATGTTTGAACACATGCTGGCTTTGGGCTCTTTTATACGGTACAGGCCAAACGTTTGGACACACTTTCTCATTCAATGTGTTTTCTTTATTTTCATGACTATCTACATTGTAGATTCCCACTGAAGGCATCAAAACTATGAATGAACACATTTGAATTTGTGTGCTTAACAAAAAAAGGTGAAACAACTGAAAACATGTTTTATTTTCTAGTTTCTTCAAATAGCCACCCTTTACTCTGATGACTGCTTTTTATACTTTTGGCATTCTTCAAGAGGTCGTCACCTGAAATGGTTTTCTCTTCACAGCTGTGCCTTATCAGGGTTAATTAGTGGAATTTTTTGCTTTATTAACGGGGTTGGGACCATCAGTTGTGTTGCGCAGAAGTCAGGTTAATACACAGCTGATTGGACAACTGTTCAAATTCATATTATGGCAAGAATAGTCATAAAAATAAAGAAAACGCAAATTGAATGAGAAGGTGTGTCCAAACTTTTGTCCTGTACTGTATATACGTGGGCGTGTGTGTGTGTGTGTGTGAGACCCAGCTCATTTAGAGTTTATTAGCTTCTGATGACACACTGTCAACACTTAACAACTCCACATGAACCCACTGCACATCTGAACTCAGCTAATTTTGTGTGATATAAATGCAAAAACATCTTTCACTGGTATCAACAAAACATAAAACAACAACAGTTTATCACTATTATTGTTATTATTATTACCTGTTTTTTCTTTGATCTCGCAGAGGACGCTGAATAAAGCAGGTTTCATTCGGTGACAGTTGAGTGCATGTTTCCTGTAACACAAAGGAAACAGAGTGAGTATTCAGCTTAAAAATCAGGCACTGTGTCGACATGCAAATTACCAAAACAAAAGGCAAATCAGTTGTCAATCCACCTACATTTAACATGGCTAATTTAGCAACCGTTAGCTCCTGACAGGCTAGGAGCTTAGGAGGCTTTGTTTACCAGAAAACAACCCGTCCTAACAAACTAAGACACAGAGTGAGAATTTTTATTTTTATTTAAAATTTAATAACACTTAAATGCTGTTTGAAAATGCTTTATAAACCATTAAAACAGCTGTAGCTATTGGCTGCTCTGAAGTAGCTTTGGCTAGTTAGCCTCGTTAGCTCAGCGTGCTAACAATAGCGAACATTACGCTCAGTCTGTTGTAAATACGTGGGTTTGTGACAGCAAAGAAACAATAATGATTGGGTAATGTGACAGCCTATGATTACACACACGTTATTAAAAAAGCCACTTTGTTTTTGAGAGCTTGGATCAGCTTTTATGTAAGCCACTGGCTAATTTTCTAAACAATAGGTTGAAGTTCATGAAACTTTGCTTCTACAAGTCTGATACGACAAAGCAGTAAACAAAAAAACAACAACTTGTGAGTGATAAAAATAAAAGTTTTGACTCACTTTGCCTGTGCCTCGTCCAAACTTTGGTCGGTGATGGTCATTATTTGCTGCAGAATGTCGCCAATATCTCTGCGGGTTTCATGTCCGTTTTCTGTGCCCTCGAGGCCCGAGCTGCCTCCGTCAGACCGGTGCTGCGAGGGTTCGTGAACCGAGTTAAGAGCGTGCATCCCGGGGTGGCCGCTCATGCCAAGTCCCCGGCCGTTCGAGGGCCCGTTGCCCGTCAGAGGCTGCTGCTGCAACATTTTTCAGCGACGCACAGTGGCGACGACTGCTGCCCAACTGTGCTCACAGACGCACAGCACAGCCTGATCCAAGGCATCGCACAAAAGCAAGGGTCCCCTAGCGATTGAAAGGGAAACGTACAAGCCAGGTGTGTGTACACGACAACACAGCAAACACCGAGCTCAGGAGCCGACAGACAGGCAGGACTGCTGGGTGAAGTGACACCGCTACATCTGCACCGCAGGCTTTTGCAGAAAGCAGAAGTGCGTGTTGTGGTGTCAGCGAGGGAATCATAAAACCTCAGAGTCGTGCCAACTTCAAAAGCGAAGTTATTAACTCATAAACAGGTCAGTGCAATCATTTTACCATCTTTATTTCCCTCTACAGGCCTGGGAATATGGAAGCTCATTTCTGCCAGTTATGAAGAGCCTCGTTTCCTTTTTGGCCCCTACTAAGTTAAAATTTGAAGATAAAAAGTTAGTTTTTGAGTTTAAGAGTCAAAATTCTGAGACAAAAAGTCAAAATTATTGCAAAAAAGATATCAAAATGTCAATAAAAGAAACCTTAAAATCATAAAGTCAAAATTTTAAGAAAAAATATTTAGGGGAAAAATTGAAATTTTGAGATTAGTCAGAATTTTGAGACAAAAAGTCAAAGTCTTGGGATAATTAGGTCAAAATAATGTGACAAATGCACATTTAAAAACAAAATCCAAACAAAATTATGACAAAAAAGTTAAAACTTAGGTAATGTAGTCAAAACAATTAGAACAAAACATCAGAAGCTTGAGATGAAACATTAAATTTAGTAAAGTGAAGTCAAAATAATGAGAAAAGTCAAAATTATGAAGGAAAAAGTCAATATTATGGGATCTAAAGTCGAAGATTTGAGTTTAAGTCAAAATAATGTGGTGAAAAGCTGGCATTTGAGATAAAATTCAGATTTTGGTGGTAAAAACACCAAATTTTGAGATACAAGATATCTTTTAATCTTCTTCAGACTTTTTTCTAAAAAAATCTCAACAAATGCAGTTTTTAATTTTCATATTTTCAACTGGGGATGACTGAAGCTCCTTTTTGAAAGACCAGGAGAGACACGTGATGGATAAGAGGACAAAAAGTAATCTGAGCCACAGAAAGAGCCTTGCATGATTTATTTGAGCACTTTTTCTTTTATTCTTTTGATCCAAACAATGTTTTTTACAGGACAAGAAAACTCTTCAGACAATGTCCCTCTCTGTGCTGACAGGGAGGTCACACACTGCTGGGTGAAATGTTACCAAAACATCTGCACTGTGCATTTATTCAGAAAGCAGAAGTGATTGCGTGGGCGTCAGGAAATAGCAAAGAAAATAGATCCAGGGACATAAAGCGGAGATTATGTGCTCTGATGCCTAAAACCGAGTTCCCAGCTTTGACACAGACTGTCAGATTAACAAGGCTGTGTTTTAATGTCTCTGGTTTAAGTGATAATCACACACAGCTTCTCTCACTTGTCTGACTCTACTTCTTCTTTTAGAAGCAAGTCAACAGGATGTGAGCCAAAACCACAGCAGTGTTAGAAGAACTGTGAGCCTGTTTCAACATGTTGCAGTTGAGTCTGTCATAATCAAATGAGCAGCACTTAAAGGCAGCAGCAGCAGCAGATTGCAGCCGCTTTGACAGCTTTAAAATTGATCTAAATTGGAAACCTTATCCTCAGGACCATAGAAAAGAAGCGTGTGATAGCTTCTTCTGCTTTTGACAGCACTATTTCATAACAGAGTGACATGTCATATGTGGGCTAAGTAAATAAGGGGTGGGCTGTGGTAAGAGGAACAGGAAGAGAAGAGACGAGAGAGAAGGTAGCAGTCAGACAGAACGGGTGAGAGCTTGTCACGTCGGCATGTGAAACTCTTCATACCAGACTTTTTGTGCTTCGTACAGATACTGAGAAGGCAAGTGAGAAGCAATATGCTGTGTTTGGACTACGGTGACTTTCAAAGATGATGCTGTGAGGGGATAATGTTAAAGGTAAGAATGATCTTATATTTATTTAGCATTATTTAGCATTTCTATTAAAATTAGGATGTATCCCAACAAGGATTAAAGAAAAAATCATGCCAAAAAAGTACAGAATCAACTTGTAAACAAGGACTTATCATCCAACTTTTAATATTATACAACTTCTTGACAGACAGGTGATAGAAATCTATGACTTATGTTTGGGGATTTCAGCTTCAACATCTGTAGACAACATGCTAAAACTCACCAAACTGGTTTTACACATACTTCTTTGAAGTTACAGACACAGATACAGCACTACATGTGTTACTTTCTTTTGTTTCTTTTTAGAAATGTTAAAAATATACCCCACAAAATTTTTGACCCAAGATCCTTTCCCTAACCCTTGTTTCTGTGTGTGTTTTCATCAGGGTTTGACAGAAAGATAAATGGACTGTGCAGAGATCAAAGTTGAAATGGCTGAAGAGCAGCTGCTGAGACATCTCCACATCACCGAGGAAGGAGACACAACAGAGGCAGCGATGACTTCAGCTCTCTGCGTACAGAGCTGCAGCAATGAGAAAGAAGAGGAACAAAAGGGAGAAGAAGATGCAGCAAGTGAAAAGTGTTTAGGGGAGCAGAGCTTGGAAAATCAACAACAGGACTTGAAAGAAAGCGGTGAAAAAGGAGAGGACACTGAGAACATGAGTGATGGACAAAAATCAGATGAAAGCAAAAGCGACACGCAGACACTTGAGATGATGAGGATTAATGAAAAACCTGAGACACCAAGCGGCACAGAGGATAAAAAAGTCAAAGCAAATGACCCTAAATTGGATGTAAAAAGCTTAAACTCCTCTGAAGGACAACCTGAAGGAGACACAAAAAAGGTTTGTTGACTTTTACATAATCCCTGCTGTTGTTTCTGCTGTCAGGCATTGTGTGTTTCTATTGTTTTTACTTTATCAAACATTCACAACGAGAAAAACAACCTCCCGGTGGAAAAAAGCAGCTCTGGTTTTGTTACAGAGCATGTGGGAGTACGTAGGAGTCGAGTGAATTCTTTTGCTGTGCCAACAAACAGTCTGTGCCACTTAGAGAGAAACCTTTCTCCCCCCTCCCTCCCTCATTCTTTCTCTGACACCTACCCGCATGTTTCTCAGGCTCACCGGTTAACCCCGGACTTCCCGGAGTCGCTGTATGAACTGCTCTGCACCCTCCAGGAGGGGAGGCGGCTCAATGATCAGCGCTGCTCCTTCAGCCTGGAGGCCGGCGGGCTGCCGAGGAGGAGGTGCCACTCTGAGCCCAACACCGGCAAGCCAGCACACAGAGGTGAGTGGGAGAAAATTGAGAAACTGTTCAAACTCAAGTGATGAAACTGATGTATTAGTTTCCATGTAATGATGCTGACTCATTTTGATCAAGCTGAAACAACACATAACTACACTCTTCTTCGTGACTCAAAAAGGTTTTGAAACTTCTTTGTCTCGTGTTTTTTTCACTTCTGTCTCTGACCACTGACCGCTGAAAGTCTCCCGCTGCGTTCTCTTATGTCTCCACAGTCGTCTTTTCTTCCATGACTTCACTGCAGAAAGAGGAGTTCTTTGAGCTGGTGGCCACCGCACAGGCCCGCAGGCTGGACGACCAGAGGGCGCAGCTCGGAAGGTCTCCACCAATGAAAACAAAGGCCCGAAGTTTTAGAGGTAGCATAAAGCAGCTCTCTTTCGTGCGAAGGCCTGTGTCTGTTCCTGTGCCAGCTCCTGCAGCTGCTCCTGTGCCCAATGAGGATCTGTACAATATGATTCTCACCACACAAGTAAGCAGTTTGGACTTCTTTATATAGACACTGTTATCATGACATAAGATGTTGTGAGCTGCAGAAAACACAAAGCAAAGCCTTTGTATCATACTATTCCCCTTTTCAACCTCCCCCCACAGGCTCAGGGCAGACTGGAGGACCAGCGCAGCAGGGCTCCTGGCCCCATGGATGATGAGGACTTCTTCTCCCTGCTCCTCAGGGTCCAGGGGGGGCGTATGGAGGAGCAGAGGACTGAGCTACCATGTCTGCTGCAAACTTGAGATGGAACAAAAAACAGAGGGAGCCATCCAGTATTGTAGCTTTTATAGCTTAAATTACTGTTAAACAGCCTCTTTTTACTCTGATGATGCTTTTTTAAAAGACAGCCTCATCCCTCCCTTGTGATATTTGTCAGTGCTAAAGTTGTTGAGATTGCTGCGGTAACGCTAATGTTTGAGCAACATTGTTTTTGAGAGACTCAAGGAAGGATCCTGTAGTGATTGTGAAGTTTACCAGTATTTTATTTCTAATTTCAGAGCAAAAACATGCTTTTTTATTCTTTTCTTGAGTGCATGTGATGAGTGGTTGAGTTTTTTTTTTTTTTTTACATTTGCACAGTTTGAATGAGGCAGTCTACTTGCCTTTGTTATTTCTCCTTTTTGTACAGGAGATAGGAAACACACCAGGACGGTGGTAAATAGGCATAAGCTCAAAAGCTACAGAGCATTTGACTGTGTATGAAAAAGTCCATAGAAAATAAAGTAATTACTTTTCAAAGCCACTTGCATTTGTCTTTAAATCAGTTTGTTTAAAACGTGATCAGGAGAATTTTACTCCTTGTAAAAAGTTTTGCAGCAACATAAGGATGGATGTGTGACACTTGTTCAGATGTTTTTCATCACTTCCTCACTGAGACCAAATCCCCTAAGCTTGCATGTCTTATTTAAGGAACAAATAAAATGATACCAGAGGTGTTTGTTCTTCACAGACTGGTCATCATAAAACAGGCCTTATCACAAAGTTCCTGAATTTTAACTGATGGGTGATATTAACCCAGAGGAAACAGAAGAGATTCACACATAATTTGACACAGTATTTGCTCCCATAATAACTTGGTTGATAAATCTCATGATGCAGCTCATTAAATCTCATGATGCAGCCAATTCTTTTGTAATACACTTGCAAAAATTCTGCATGCATCAGGGGCCACAAAATGTCAGCAGCCAGAACTTTTCTGTTTGGAAACCTGTGACCTCCTCTGCTGTGTGTACAGTCCACCAAGCTCAGAGGGAAACTGTCTGAGGAAGTCCTGGTCGCTTTGCACAAGTTGGGTTGGAGGTGAAAAGAGGACGCTGTGTCACTTCCTCAAACAGATAAACAGTGTGATGTTACTATACAGCGGCACGCTGATGAACTCTCATCTGTAAAAAACCACATCAAAAGCAGAAAAAGTATTGACCGCTTATACTTTTCCAATGAACCAGACAGCTTTCTGCCACATGATCTCCTACTTGGAGCCACTTCTCTAATAATTCAGGTGACACTAAGATTGAAAAACAACTTGACAAACAAGGAACAGTTCAAAAGAAAGGCATACACAGACAAACAATAGTTGTGAAAGAGTCAAACAGGAAGAAACAGTAGAAGCCAGCTGTCAAGATTCAAGTTCCACTTTCAAGACTCAAGTATGCAACACACTGGATCACCTCAACAAGATACTGCAAAAATAAGCCCAAATTTTAATCTAGATTGGTGCAGAGATTCTTCTTTACTGTATCAGAAAATCCACATCTTTAAGCTGCTGGCTAATGTAATAAGTCTGAGGGCAACTGAGCGAAAAGACAAAAAGACAAAATCCAAAAGTAAATAGTTTTTTTTTTTTTAAGTTCAGACATAATCGGTCTAAAAGGTTGGTTCATTACAGTGTAAACAAAAGCAACTGACTCTATGATTAGTGCTGCCAAGTATCACAGAAAGTTACTGCTTTTACTGATAAAATCATGTGAGATAAGACTCAACTTCATTGTCATCACACATGCCCAAGAATAGACAACAACGAAACAAAGTTTGACACCTAAACAGAGGTGCAATGAGAAGGAAGTGCAAGAGTGTACATTCTGCACAAAAGCATTTACAGGATTTACAGATAATGTGAATTATATGGATAAATGGATCAAGCTGATGAAGCTTATTTATTATAAATAAATGCTTAATGCTCAAAATAAATTTATTCTACAGAATAAGATGTGCAGATTGAGGTGCAACGTCCATGCTATACTAACTAACACAATGTGTGGATGATATAAGGATAATACATGAAACAAACTGCATGTAAATATTGTTTTATAAATTAAATTGGATTTTTGGATTTCATGTTAGTACGCAAATTCTTGATGAGAATTTAATGTCCATGTGTTTATGATATATTTGGATTGATTATTTCAATTTAAACGTTGCTGTGAGCGCTTTTCACGCATAACCCCGCCTTTTCTCCTACGTCACAGATCATGTGACTGAACACGAGGACTTTTCGACAAGGATAAGACAGGAGTGCGGAAGTGTCTGAGAGTACAATTAAGTATATTCTTATTTTGAGTTTATACATTTTCATTAAGATATAAAATAAAAAATCAAGTGTTTCTTATTTTTGCTTGTGTTTTTATTTCTCATTTGATTCAGCTTTTAAAAAAAAAACCTTTGAGTCAGTACGTGCTTTTTTCGTGACGTCACTGTCTAATCCTGTTAAAACAAACCCAGACCTAAACAAGGATATGGGAAACTCATGAGGGTTGAAAACTTCTGTTTATGTGACTGTTGAGAACATTATAATCATTTCAGGACATAAATGAGGCTGAAGACGCTTTGTAAGAGGTGAGTTAAAGTAATTTGTTAAAACATTAACGTGAGTTGTCTGTTAGTTTATCTCATAATCGATGTAGCAGTTTAGCTAAAAGCTCCTGTTATCAATGCAGCGTTAACTGAGATTTGTTAATAGGTTTTTCCATTATTGTTTAGTTCATTTGAGGTGTGGTACCTTCTTTTTGGATAAATAAAAGAATAGTTACACTCCTTCCAATTGAATTTTTTAAACTTATTTAGCTAACTTTGTACGACATAAATGTACTTTTTTAATAGTCTTTGGTTTCATTTCTCTTAACTCAGTGCTGTCAATGAGAAATCAGACTTTAAAATAAGAAGCTGAAACAATCAACACATGCTTTCACATATCACTGGTATTCCATTTAACTTAAATATGAATATGAACTAGAGGTGGAATAAATGTGTAACCTTATAAACACATTTTGGACTAATTCTGACTTTCATGACAATCATTAAAGAGCAGCTGGGCTTAATAAACATCATTAGTAACATTTATTCTTCTTTAATAAGCTTCACTTTGTCTCTCAAAAAACTTGAGGGTCCATATCATATTTTTATTTAATTGGAGTCATATTAAAAGTTAGTTTCTGGCCACTTGATAAGTGATAAGACAAAAAAATAAAATAACAAGGACTTTGTAACAGTTTCTCTGTTTTTTACTTAACAGGGAAATCATACAGACATTCTCAAAATATGTGGAAAACAACATTATCAATTCTATAATCAGGATATATTGATCCTGTGATCATTTATGACCCTCATGACAATCACTCTAAGGATAATTTGGTCATTTTGGGCTTAATAATTGGGCTGTGATAACTGATAACTTTAACAACAAAGTTAGAAGAGAAAAAAAAGAGGAGAGAAAGCCTCAGTGGGAGAGAAAAAAAATGATCTACATAAGTATCAGGACTTCCCGAAGAAGGTTTTCGCAGCCCTTTTTTGTCTGAAATCAATCTATTTTTCCAAATGTTGATGCTATATTTTACTCTTCAAGTCAGGAAAGAGAGTTTAAACAGCTAGTTTACATTTAATTGCTGCTGAATGAATATTGAAAACTGAGTCACATGATGTGAATCTTCTGGGGGAATATGACTCCTGATAAAGCCTGTAGATATCATCATCATTAAACGTTTTCACTGGTGTTAAAAGTGAACTGAAAATTGCAAAAATCGGCAATATTGTAGAATCAATCAGCACCCAAAGAAATCATACAAGAATCAAATCAGGAGAAAAGCATGTAACCCAAGCCCTACTGTTAAAGGTTGAGGGCAAGATTAACATCATTAGCGCCTCCATAAGGAGCCATGAGGTGGTGACACAGTGAGTTAAATTATATGTAGATATTTCTAAAGGATACTCAGAGGTGCAGTTTATTGATAAGCTTTCAACCAAACTGTCTTAGTGCCTAAGCCATGATTTGAATTTACCAGAAAAAAGAGTTTAACCCAAGTGGGAAGAGTTTAACCACAAGCTATGTCAGGAATACACTTTTAGAGAAGTGTGAATTTTCTCCACCATCTGTCTTTCAGCAGCTATTTGCACAAAAATGAAACATGGACATTATTTCAAGTCTTTAAACACAACTTAAAGCCTCTTCTGTACATTGGCACTGACAGAATAAACAATCTCTTAAGCTGTTCTATTTGTTTGAACCACTCTAAAACTTCAGATGAAGTGTATTCAGTCGCTCAAAAGTCATTTAGTGTTTGAAAATGTTAAAATGTGTGTATTTAAGGAGTCTGTGTGTTGTTCCCAGATGTTCCTGTTTCTGTCGCTGCTGATCTCCACTGTGCCACTAGGGGGCAACACCTCACCAATCAGCTGCTACAACGACCAAGGAGATGCTGTTGATTGGTAACTCATTGAAAACATTACTTGATGACACATGCTTTAAAAAAAAACTAAACTACATCAGCTTCAAGCTTCTTTTCCTTCTCTGTTTTAGGTTTTATTTGTACAAGCTGCCCACAGAACATGGAAAAAAATCCCCCCACAAGGGTGAGCTGTATTTACTGCTGGACAAAGGGAGTGAAGGATGGACCAGTGGGAAGGGGACAGTGAATGACACCACTGGAGCTCTGGGAAGGACAGTTGGGCAGCTGTACAATCAAGGAAAGGTCTGCATCATATATAAAAATAATCTGATTGGGATTATTTTCCCATGTAGTACAATTGCGATTTGTGATGCAAGTATTGTTTGGTTCACTATCTTATCAGTTGTTTAACAAACACATTATGAAAATGAACATTGACATTAAATACAGCCTGACAACAACACTCAACATTATTTCTTTGCTACTCGTGACTGCTTTTGGCCAATTCTATTCACTTTTCACTCCATCTTTTGCCACTTTTGGACAATTTTTGCTACTTCCTGACTATTTTCAAAATTTACCCCCAATTTCCTTGCCAATTTTTCTTGCTTTTGGACAATTTTTACCTCCTTAAACTTGGTTCTGGAGCTACTTCTTCCTGTTTCTGCCACTTTTTACCCCTTAGATTGTTTGTCTCGCAAAGGTGGTTTTCATCATTGTAGCTCTTTGGTTGAGCAGAGTTGAGTAACACTTGTGAAGAGCGTAAAACATTTTCAGCAAAAAAATTATCCAGTATTCTGACACATTTCAGGTTAAAGAATGCCCATGATTACAATACTGCAGCAGGCCATATTGGGATTTAAACTAATTTGTGGTTAATTGCCCAGCCCTAGCTTCAATGAGGAGTTATATGAGTTATATAAAAACATCACCTCATTTTAATGAATAGTTTTTTAGATGTCTCCAGTGACAACCATTGGGAAAAAATAAAACATTTTTTTGTATTTTAAGGCACATCTACGCTTGAAGTAATTATTCTGAGATTAGCTTTAATTACAACCGAGCCTAAGTCTGGCTTTTGTACCTCTTCTGTAATTTCAAAAATGTTTCAAACAGACCACACTTTCATTTTCCCTCCAGTCCAGACGTAAACAGCTGTAATTTATTTTGAGCCAGATTCAGTTTCTCGACAGTCGTCTTCAAACCTGACAAAATTAGACAGAATAAGAAACTGAGAACGAGAACTGAAAGCCCCTGATAACAACAGCTGATTTAAACAGTCTGTCTGTCTGAACAGCTGCACATGAACTTTATTTTTGTTCACCTCAGCTAATCAAAGTTAACCTCTTTTTACTGCTATCTGGTTGACTTGTATAGTTGCCTTTGTGTTCAGTGTCTCTCACAAGCCTGACTATGGTATTTTTTTCCACCTCTTCACAGAACACAGAGTTTGCCTACATCCTCTACAACGACCAGAGGCCGACCCAGGACTTTGGTGACAGATGGGGCCAGAACAGTGGAAGCAGAGGGGGGCACACAAAAGGTGAAGACTGGGGCAGCCAGCTCTCATATCTGAACAGCACAGAGAGACTGTTAAGAAAATCAATGTCATGGTTTAAATCAGCAAATATGAAGCATTTGATGATTTGTAAAGGAGTGTGAAACAGAGCAGAACCCAGCAATACGACTAAGAATGTCATAAACAAGTCCATTAAATACTTCTATCAATGTCAAATTGTTTTTCCATTAATTTCTATGTTTTGGTTTGTCAAGATAAATGTAGAACAAACGTTAATTCACATAATCTACTATAAGGAAAAGATACAACACATATTTGTTGACTCTTAGTCTTGACCAAACGATTGACCAAAAGTACTGAACTTTTTTCATGATATTCTAATTTTTTGAGATGTAGCTGTATATGCAAGCAGAGTTTCTTTTATAGATAATTTTTAAACAAAAATCCCTCTTCTCTCCATCATGTGTGTTTTTTTCTTATTCAGAACAAGAATGATAATGCAATATAGCAACTGATATCAACAACACATAAGATGGGGAACCTAAAAATAATGGCACCTTGATTATTTTTGTGAATCGTTCAGCCCCTCTATCGAGCATGAGTCATGATCTTTGTTTGATCCAACTGTTTTTATTCCCCTTTTTTCCTCAGGTGTGGTCCTGCTGGATAAAAACCAGGGCTTCTGGTTGGTCCACAGCACTCCTCACTTCCCCCCTGTGAGACAGGAAGGAGAGTTTTATTACCCGAGCAGCGGTGTAATCAACGGACAGAACTTCATTTGCGTTACCTACCCTCTGGAGCGCTTCCAGACGATCGGTGAGTCGAGCTGTGGAGCTGCACTGCACAAGCACAGGCTGTTAATAACAATAAACACAGGAATGTTTAAAGCGAGGGATTAAATCACAAACAAAGTCTGAGAGCTGGGTGCAAATCATCCAACTTCCTTTCTTTGCTTTAATATTGTGTTATACTGCTTTAATTAAAAAGGAATCCACTCTCAGTATAAAAGATTTATGAAGAGTCTTTCTTAAAATGAACATGTAATTATCAGCCAATCAGGAAACTCCCTGCTGATAGCGGAGAGGTCAATTTAAGCCTGTTAAGCTCATAATCACATGTAATAAATCCAGTGCTTACCTTTTATTGATCGGTGCATTACTCTGCTTTAAGCAGCTGCTCAGGGAGAGTAAGTCTGAGCTTCTCATGAGAGCTGTTTCCAAAGCTTTACACAAACAGAATATTTGTCTTCCCTCTGCCATGACATTTAAACATCTTTTAAAGGTTACCTGCACAAGTATTTAAAAGTACGACTGATGTGTATTTCCTCTATGAATGGTTTTTGATGGCCTCTGTCTCATCTTGAAGGACATTTCCTCTGCCCTTATTATCTTGTTGTCATCCCGTACTTAATAATCCGGTCAGGTGTTGACAGAAGAACAACAATCCCCATCCAGAATAATCAGCGTAAACAGGTGTCATCACCATGACACCATGCTGTCTGCAGTTCCCTGGCAGACCCAGCAGTTGGCACAGTTGCTATGGCAGTGCCTGGGGTAATGTAATTAGACTGAGGTATGTTACCATAGAGATATGGGCCCTCACACTGCGGCATGCGCGTGCTCTGTCAGATCTGTGTCTCTCCAGCTGGGACGCTGAGAGTGTGACAGTGTCCGGGGTGACGTGAATGTACGGAGGATAACATAACAGAAGGTGATCACAGCCTTGTCACGTGTCGTCTTGGAGCACCTTGCAGCATTAATTTGCACATTAATGAGAGAAAAATGAGATGTGACAGAGTTCATAAATAGTCTTTTGAATACGACGTTTGGCAACTCGTCTGTATCGGAAATATTTGCATGCGGGAAAATGATTCGATATTTACATCAGACGCATTCTGCAGAAACTCAACAATTCTTACAGCTAACGTCTTTAAGTGAATGAATTAACATGATACGAAAATGTGGGGTTCAAAAAGCACGCTGGAGGACACAAGACGAGATTAACCCTCTGATGCATGAATTATGAAAGTGTCAGGATTTTTCCCTTGAGTGTTTTTTGTTTGACTTCTTTTCTTTTTTTCTTTTTTCTTTTGTAATTTCATGAATTTTTTTTTAAAAATGTTTTGCAAAACTTTTTTAATCTCTTTCATCCATTTTAACACTGATTAATTTATAGTTTATAAGCTTTTTCACCCTGAAATGTTTGTAAAAATATATACATATGTTTGGAAAAATAATGGTAAACATTTTTTCAGGCCCTAAGAAGAATAAAAATACCCTGACACAGGTTTATATGAATTTCTACCACATGAACCATTGAATTTAGGAGTATATATATTCTAAATAGGTGTCAACTGTTGTGACCACTATGCACCACAGGGTTAAATGTATAAAATGGTGCAGAAAAGGAAGAATATGGTATAGATAAAGAAATATTTACGGTAAAAAATGTTGTTTGCAGGTCAAAATAGTGTGAATATTTAACTGAATCTTGATAAACTCCAGCACTCATGACTCTCAGGTTATGTGCGTCATGATGCCAGTGGCTTAGAAAGTTAAGCACTTTATCATATATATTAATGGTCTGTAGAAAAAGCTGAGCAAAACCTGAACATCTTATGAATTTCTTAAAATACCCCAGACAAAATTTTAAGGGGATGTACGATCACCTTTAATTAGTTGAATAGGGGTTTTCCAGGAAATTGCCCCAACATTTGACTTCTGCACCTGTCTCACTTTCATGGTGCATTTAGTTAAGTGTCTATTTGTAGTCATGCATGCGGCCAACACTGCGGTCAAATGATCCGTTCAATAACAGTATGTTAAGACTAATGGTCCCGTTTGTGTAATGACTGGACATGTATACGAGCCCAGATTAAAACATCACAACATATTTCTCCCATATCACCCCTAATAAAGAACATTTCCTTGGTCAGAAGCAGAGTTTGTTGTTGTTTACGCAGCATTTAACACTGCAGAAAACTTCCCCAGCTTTCTGTGACCCTGAAAAGGAAAAAAAAGCAGTTTAAGATAACAGCTTAATGAAACCATGCTTGATTGATATAATCCAGTGGAAAAACATAGATTGACTCATCATTTAGTCATGAAAGGTGACTTAATTTGTCGCTCTGCACTTGTGTCACTGAGACAGTGCTTTTCATTTCCTGTGCGAAACAAATGAAGCAGTTAGCGGCGTTTGTCTTAAATCTAATTTGTTTTGCACCACAGGAGAGCAGCTTCAGATCAATCAGCCTAATGTGTACGACTGTGACGTCCCAGAGTCCTTGGCGTCTCTGGTGCCTGCACTGGCTGCTGTCTGTAAGAAGAAATCTCAACCTGCTCCACACATCAAACCTGTGGCCAATCGCAGCGTGACTCTAACCTCAAAGGACGGCACCGACTTCATCAGCTTTGCCAAAGGGGCCTCGTTTGACAACGGTATGACTTTGGGATCATAAAAGACTTTTAAAGTTTGATCAGGTGGTGTTAGCTTCACCTTGGGTTTATTTTTAGGTAGAAATGATCAGAAGAGAAAACTTTTGATGTCTTTCGAATGAAGTTGAAGTGCTGGGAGTCAAGTGAGGTCATTGGTAGTAGTTCCATGATGAAATAAAATACTAAAAAGTATGATATGTAATTAAGTTTTAGAGCAAAGTAAGTGATAAACACATCTTCCTCTTCTTCCTCATTAGACCTCTACCACTCCTGGGTGGCCCCCACTCTCCAGTCCGACCTCCTCGTCCAGTTCTGGGTTCGCTCCACAGGCGTCCTCCCCTCCGACTGCTCGCTGGGCTGGAAGGTCCTGGACATCCAGCTCATCAACCCGGGCCAGACGTTCGCCTTCAAAACCAGCCAAGATCACTCCAAGTGGGCCGTCAGCACCAAGGCTCCAGGATCAGGTCCTGGAGGAGGCTGGGTGTGTGTGGGAGACATAAACCGCAACGAGGCGGAGGAGAAGCGTGGAGGTGGTACGGTGTGTCTGCAGGATCCTGTGGTGTGGAAGGCTTACAGGAGCGCGGCGCTGCAGTGTGAGGACTGTGCTGGGAAAACAGGAGACTGTCCTGCTGGGTCAAGGTGGGTTCAAAGACTCTGAAAAAGCAGCTCATGGATAAAGAAGACGGAGAAGATGGTGTTTACATGTATTTTAATGTCTGCTGAAATAGAACATAAATGATCATGTTTTGCACTGAAACATCTTCAGCAATGGGACTTAATTTCTGCGTTCATGTTGGTAAAGTAAAAAGCTGATCAAAAATGAGAAAGTGTGTTTGTCAGGGACCTTTGAGGCACTTTTTCCTCTACTATCCACAAATTTAAAGTGGTTATCAGCAGTAACCAAGAGCTGTTACAATCTCCTCTTCAAACTAAATGCACACAGAGCAACACTGGAAGAGTAGAGATGGGTAAAGTTGACAAGAGGAAAAATGCTTTATGCTGACGTACAGTGGTCACTCTATAAAACTCGAAAACCACAAAGTGACTCTTTTCATAAAAGCATCTCTTCAAGTGTCTTTGTAGCTAACTGGTATTAATTTATTTGAAGAGACAATATTGCTGTGTCACTAATTGATAATATTCCTGCATAAATCAACGTTAGCTGGTTTGTTGTTGAGTTCACAGGAAGCACAGTAACCATTTCTGGATAATAATGTATTAATAGAGCTGTAGACGAACAAATTATGGACGCACATTTATGGTCAAAATATCTCCTTACTGTAACAAATACACATCTATTTCAGTGTTGATTTATTTGAATTTCTCTTTCATGCTTTGTTGAGTAACATTTGCCTCTCATATGGTTATTTCTTCTTTATTTGTTTCTTTTTCTTTTTTGAATGTTTGTGGGACTTCCTGCTTTGGATCTACTTAGACTTTGGAGATAAAGAGAAGTGAAATAAAACCTGTAAGTGTCCACAGATCTAGAATAGAAGTCATTTTCCCCCCAAAAAAATAAGCATAAATGGCATTTAACACAAAATTAATGCCTTCACAATCTCAAAAAGAAAAAGAAAAAAATCTGCAGTTACCTTTTCAACCACTAGGGGAGCCATAGGACCATTGGAAAGTTAGAGAAAAGGGATTCAGAGCACAGATTAATTTCTTAAAAGTCTTTGGGGGAAGTCAGCTGACCAAAACAAAGATGGACTCCACCTTTTTGCACTCTCAGCCAATAGCAATGAGTATATGTTACACAAACTGATCAATAAATCATCTCAGATTGCCTTTCTTTACAAGAGACAAGGTCGTCTGTGAATAGACATTGGTTTTCTCTGAAGTGTGGAAAATCCACTGGATGTCATAGAAATTTTTTTTACAGACAATAGTGTTTATAAAACCCGGTAGAGCTCCGCATATTTGTATTTTTATCAGAAAAATTCACCTGACAAGTCCTGATGTGTCACTTTATTTTAAGTGATGATATGATCACTGCAATAACTGCTTATTTTTACTTGTGAAAAGAAACTCTGCTCTCTTGTTTTGCTTCACCTGTGTGGTGAAAATGACTCATTTTAATAGTAAGGGGACATTTTGACAGGAGAAAAGGAAAATACACTTGGTAAGATTTGATTTCTGCAATTTTTATGAAAAATATGGGATTCTTTGCACTATAAATATTCTGTTTGGAAGATGCTTTTCAACTTGATCAATGCTTGTGTGTTTAACCTGATGATCATTTGCCTGTGCATTTACAAAGGTGCTTTTATGATTCATTCAGAATTCTTTTTGTGTGCATTTTATTCCCAGTTGTATTCAAATATTGAGACATAAATTCTGTCTTTTCTTAATTTTGCTCGGAAATACAGATGCTGCTATCTTGGGTCTGAATTATTTGCATCCTGATTTGTTTGCTTTAATAGATGGAAAAATAGAAATGTCAGTATTTGAGACTATTCGCAATAAATGGGGCATTTTGCAGCAAATATAGTGACAGAAACAAAGTCAAAAAAGAAATACAGTTTCTATAAAAGTAGATTTATTACCACAAAAATAGGACATCCTGTATGTAGTGCATAAATAGCTGATGTGAGACAACACAGCACTGGATCTGACTGCATTCTCTCAATACATGTGTACACTGTATACATTCTAATGCAAACATGAGTAAAGAAGAGCATTCATTAGAAAAAGGCACTAAAACACTCAGGGACAGCAGAACGCGAGCACACGTCACACCTGAAGGATCCTCTCCCTGGTCGCACCGTGCTCCAGCCTCAGCCAGCAGGGGGCGTCACTGGCAATGAGCAGGTCACAACCAGAGGTCACAAGACTTCAGCAGAGATCAGAATATCCTACACTGACTTAGACATGTAGATTCTTACATGAACTTAGAGCAGAGGTGCTTAGATTGGAGAAAGTATGACTTAAATAAGTTTAGCTTATGCTTAGTTTGAAGATCTGCAAACCTCAGCAATAACGGTGTGATGGTTTAAATCCTTTCTATCTTCTGTTTGGGTTTTATTTGCATTTGATAGACAGCAGGATGTCTTATAAAGCTGCTCTAATCCACTTTTGTCCACTAGGGGTCAATGAAACTCAAGCTGTTAAACATTTCCTACTTATTAAGGAGGTGAATGCGTTAGCTAATAGCTGCCTAAATACAAACCCAGCTGGAGGAGAAGTATCAGTTTTGAGTTGCATGTCTGTCAATGATATAAAAAAAGTGCTGTTGAGTTTTCAATTAGGTCAAGTTCAGCAACTCCTGAGTTAAAGATCTGTCTCTTTAACAGCTAGTTGCCAACTGTGTTCACCAACTTGGTGCAGAACTCTATGGAAGCCCTTAAAAAGCCAGGACTTTTTGAAATCAATTTGCTCTTTTTTCTTGAGATATTGACTTTTTTTTCTCATTATATCAAGAAAATTAAGCTGGTATCTGCTTTTTTAGTGGGTTTGGCTTCAGAGGCCCTGTTTTTGAAGTGCTCTAAATCAATAACTCTTCAGTCAAATTGTCTGAAATTCAATTGAACATTTAGTTTCTGATACATTTTGACGTACTTAAAAACCACAAGGGAATTTTAAAGACGGAAAAGATTTCATTTCCGTTCATACATTAGTAGCATTAGTCATTTGCCAACAGAACCCAAATTTCCACAGTGCCACTGAACACATCACAGATTGGGTTTGTTTACAAGTGCAACAGAATTTAAAGCATATGGCGCGACCACAGTTGAAAAGAAAGATGGGTGGCATTAGAAATTAATGCATTATCTTGAGTAAACAGGTATAAAATTGTAGAAAATCATGGTCTGGAAGGGCTTCCGTAGAATTCAACTCGTATATTTGCACTCTTTGCTGCGCTGAATAATAACAGGTAAGATTTTATAGTATTGGAACTGAAAAATAAACTCAGACTTACTGAAAAAGACTTCATATGAACAATTATTCAACTTATTTTTAATTTAAAATAATCTGCTTTGACTCATGCTAGCCTCTTTTGTGTCAAATATTTGATGTAATTCTCCTCCTAGACTTCGACACAGAGCTCCTTGCCAGTGTAAACACACGTTGACATCATTCACACTTTAAAATTCATATATTAATATATACAAAACATATATACGTCTCTTTCGACAAGCTCCAGTGTTTGCTACGTTCACTTGCACTGCGTCTTCTTTTAGTGTGCTTGTGTTCCCCAGAACTTGGTCTGACAGGCTCTGTATGTTCAGATTTCACTATGCATCCTCCTTAAGAAACCTCTGTTTATTGTTAGACTCTTATTTTTACATGTAGAAGCATCACAACAGTTGCACGCAACAACAAGGGACTCCCGTTAAACACGAAGAATTCAAACAGATCTGAGTCATTGAGTTGGAATGAAGTAAATGCTTTAAGTGCAACCTGAATGACACTTAAGGGCCAGCACCAAAAATCCTCTGCCGCAGGTTTCTTCTGCTCCTCGTCTTGGTGTGAATAAGTTCAGGGTAAACTGTTTTTCAGCAGCATCAGCAGCTGGAGGTCTGGAGGGTTAGACTAGAACTGCGATAGAGACTTGGTCGTTTGGTGGAAGCTTTGCAGGAGCACAAAGGAAAGGCATACGCAGATATTTGTCCAGCACAAAGAAGGCCACGATTGCTGCTAGTGAGGGCTCGCCCCGCGTTCATGTCAGGGCGGCGAGGAAAAACAACACGACTGTGGACAAAGTTCAGTTGTGGCGTCAAAATAGAGTCCGGACCAGTCTCCTCCCTTTGGCTTTTATTCGAGGGAAGGTGGCGCTCGTCTCTGTGTTGATTGGCTGTGAGCCCAGAGGAGTGTTTCCACCTTTCTTTCTCAACAGGAAGTCAACGCTGGATGATGTCATGGCGTAGAAGACGTTTCCTGTAGCGGGGATCACCAGCTCTGTATCAAGACAAAGAGAGAAAATTGCATCTTGTTGTTCCACATCATTCCAGCTCTCTTTACTTCACTTTCTCCTTGTTTTCTTTTATCTTTTACTTTCTTACTGAGGCTGAAAAGTTCACTTAAAGACTTCAAAAGACTTAAATTTTAAAACACTTTGCAATGGTATTACTTTTTTTGTGTTTCCATTAAACCAAAATCTGCTGAAATCTCTCCAGTATTTTGCATAGTTGGACATCTTTTTCACCTTTTTCTGTTCTAGTTTTATTCTCTCAATAGATCCCTTTACTTTTTGTAAACAGGACGCATGCAGTTTGACAATGGAAGTTACTGCTGAGTCATGTTTTGTAAAGCTATGTGAGGTGGTTAACCACTAAAACCTGCAGCTATTACCAAAATAACACCACTTTGAATAACGGTAAATAACTCCCAGCTTCAGGTGATATAAGGGATTAGATCTCAAGAAGACCTCAGCGAGTGGACAGGTAGTTTTTTATGATTAACCCAGCGTGTACTCCAAAGAAGAGTTTAAACACACAAGTGGCTCAATGTTTGTGAACACATTATCTGTCCACAATAACATACTCTGAGATATTGAGACAAACATGCAGACCGCTGAGTCTGAGACCTGGGTCATAATAAAAGAGCCAAAAAACTGCCTACAGACAGAGAACTGCAGCAAGTATGTCAGAATACCATTGATTACTTTTTACTATCGATAAGATGCATAGGTAATAGTTTGATCACACACCAAAGTTTTAATTTAAACATGTAATCTGTTTCTGTCGGTTGTATTTGGTCATAACCTCGACCGGTAACCAACTTTTTCATAACCACAAGGGACGTCCCAATACAATCTTTTCACTTCCAATGGGACACCAATATTACAGCCTTAGGTAGTGGCGGATATTGAGACCTGATTTTGTATTTTGTAATGTTAAAAAAAGCTTGATCCAGTGGTATCACTGAAACAGAGAACAATAGTCAGCAACAGTAGGTCTGAGAAAAACTGACCCATTTATTATTAACTAATTAATGACATAAATTTTAACCTTGACCTCCTGAGACCCGAGTTTTTGTCTTATTTGTCCTTGCCATTTGGGATAAGTCAGCCCTTATAAGTATAATAACCAAACTTGATCTTAGTACAGGAAGTTTTTTTTTTATTAGTGTAATGAGTTTGTTGTTAGTTTTTAGTGTTATTGTTGATAAATACACTGCTTTTTTTCCCCTGAAGTTGGTGTAATGTTGTGATATCACCGAAAGATGACTTGGGCAGTGTCACAAAATCTGGCTATCAAGTCAAAGTTTTAAAAAACAAGTATCATTAGTCTGTAAGGCAGAAATGTCAACCTCAGCATTATGTGACTTATTTACCGTCCAACCTAGTTAACTGAGGTTGGATATAGAGGCACATTTAATAGCTCACAGCCACAGACGTCACCGGTGTTTCAGTGTAAAGTGTGACCCTGTCGACTGGTGACTGTCGGATGAAAATAACTGACACATTCAGGTGAAGGTCTCCAGTTAGCACAGTCACTCTTTACTCCAAAACACCAGCTGCTGTGTAACAGTAACAATCCTGTCAGAACACAGTAGAGCTTGGGTCCGCAATGTAGTATCATTTCTGACATCTGACCATAGAACAACTAGACATTTTTCTGCTGTTTACGGTTTTAATTTAGTATTTGAATTACACCAACTTGTCTGAATGAATGGAGATAGATGCCACTTCTGTTGCCAGCATTTCTGGTTATCTTTATGATGATGTAGGCTCTAAAGGGGTTTCACACCAACACTTATTCTTCTTATCTGTGAGCGTACTCTACAAGTTCACTACCGAGTTCAGAAAATGACATGGCTCTTTCTGTTGTTTGTCAGAAATGACATGTTGTGGCACAATAGGTTCAGAAACAGGATTGACATTTTCAGCAGTGTGGTGGTGCGGTGGATTATTTCTCTTTACCTTTCCCTTCCGGCTGAAGTTGTATCAGCTCATATCTGGACGCCTGTTTGGGGTCCTGATTGTGCTTTTCTAAGGCAGAGCTGATCACAGTGGGGGTCTTGTCATTGCTCGTAACCTGAGGGGAGAGACGAGAATAACAATGACACCAAGATAGCTTGATTTGCACTAATGATATCCTGGGTCCATTGTGCCCCGAAGATCTGATTCTGATGACTATCATTACGGGATCTCTGCAGATAAGAGGCGAGGCTGAGAGTGCACCGAGGCAGAGATAATATGGGCCGGAGCATTTTCTACAGTCTGACTGCTGCTGCTGTAAATTACTCTCAAATAGTCTGGGGTAGTACCAGAATGCTTCTGTACAGATTTCCGTCATGCAGGTCCATCCGTATCCTGATAATTCGCATATCAGGCCCCGACCCTTGGACGTTATTGGGAGGGTTGTTGCCGCAGGAGGCTGATCGGCGGTGTGATTTTGTGGGAGTGGATGGAGTCAGCGTGGCAGGAGTGGAGTCGTTGGTCGAGGGCGACGTGTCGACATCGAGACAGGACACAGACGGAGATCTCATGTGCTGCAACAGAAATAATGATGGTTATCATGATGACAGAACAAGAAGCAGACGTCCGGACAAAAATGAAACACAAATCAATCAAACATAGAGTGTCGAAGCAAAGTTTTCCTTAAAGTATGAAAAATAATATCCTACCTTTGTGAGTTTTGACAGGAGGTTGTTAACAGGGGAGGGGAAATCAAAGAGGCTGTCACTGTCACCAGGCAGGCTGGTCCGGGAGGTACTTAGGCTGTCGACACAGGAAACAGGTTTAAATTAGGCTTGAATCATATCATTACTGTAGTCATTCATTTTCATCTCAAGCTATGGTTTTAAAAAAAGTCAGCGAGGAAGCAATGAGCAACTTTTCAATACTGACGTCGAAGCTATTAATTATTTTGTTTCATTGGGCAGTTGTTCAAATATTCACTTAGCTTATACTTTGGTAAATAATTGATGCACTATAACAAAGTGGCCTGTGTGAGACACCGTATTATACCTGTGAGGTGAAAACTGTAAAAGCCAAAATGACACAGAGGTTGAAATTGAAGCAGCAGAGCCAAGATTTCCCGACTTATTTTGCCATACACTCTCAACTCAACCCTCCTACTCTTCATATCATTCAAATTTAACTCATTTTCCATAAAGTGTAACTTCACAGCAGGTAACAGCAAACTCTCCCTTGCTGGTAAACGCTCTCGTCTGTCACACTTCATGCCCCAGATGACAGACAGCTCCTTCAGAGGCAACTTCACACACGGTTTCACAGTCTGTTTTGCTTTCACTTTATGTGTAAAACCTACTGAGTAGCCAAGAATAACAAAGACTACCAACCTTAGCCCAAGTTAATGTATTTAGTGTGTGTGAGTCTGTGTGTCGCTTACTCTGGGCACTGTGTGATGATGACTGTTGGAGTAAGGCCACGGGGGCTCGGCTCGCCTGGTGCTTCGATTTCGCTGGACAGTCTGTAGCTGAAACAATCAACCCAAGAGTTAGAGCCAAGCAGCTGTTCATTCATCATCTGACAAACACAAATACAACCCCAATTTCAAAAAAGTCTGGAAATCGCTCATTTTAAAATGATGCCAGCAAGTTGTTTCAAATGTTGTGACAGGAGCATGCATGTTGTCTAACGTGGTGAATCAGTTTTCAAATAAATAAATAACACTCTGCAGTCATTTTGGGGATGAAGCAGTGGTGTGCACAGAGGTGGGACAGGGGGAGGCTACACCCCCTGAGGGACCAATTGTTAAAAAACATGGGCTTAAGTACCCACCTAAGTGCCAAACTAACGCTAAAGTGCCTTCTTGGGAGCCAAAACAAATGCTGAGATGCCCACCTACCACACTAATCTGCCCCTTTGGCTGGTTAAAATATGATAAACTGCCTTCCTGGGACCTCAAACACACACTAAGTGCCTTCTTGGATGCCAAAACATGTACTCAAGTGTCCTCTCGGGACTCAAAATGCATGCTAAAGTGATGTGTTGGGAGCCAAAATGTGCTCTGAATGTTTGAGAGGACATCCAATTCTCCATGGTTTCCCTAAAGACTGTCACCCTAGAGCAGTTTTCCACTTTGCTTCAGTTTATCTTAACCAGAGAACTTCCTGAATTATGTTTCTTTTTGGTTCCAAATGTTTGGCACTGACAGAGAAGATTTAGCACATTTTTAATAGGTGCAACCCACATTTTCAGCTCTGCTTCTCATCCCACAAATACTTGCTCAGTTGTATTTCTAAGAAGCATTGTTACGGCAAAGGAGCAATCTACAAAACACAAACTTTCACTTTTTGTCTTTAGTCAGCTTGGAGATCTTCCTCTAGGGGTTTTTAATCAAGCATCACACCTTTTTCAGAGTTTGGTTGACCCTGTCCCACCTGTTTTTCAAATGTGTTGCTGGCATCAAATTAAAATATTTTTCAATTTCAACATGTTGCCTTTGCACGTCTTTGTGGTGATGATTTGCAAATCAAATTGAGGTTATACAAGTCTAATAAATGCATTCAATTTCCCTATCTACTGCAGTGACACATTTCTTTATCAAAAGAAATCCACAGATATTTACCTCTCCTCCTCTGTAAGCGTGGGTACGCTCTGATACCACTGCGTGAAGGCCTCATCAGCGGTGAAAACACAGTTTTTGCAGGAAGACTGCAGGAGCCGGATTTGAGCTAAAACCTCAAATTCCTGTTAACAAAGAGGCGTCTCATCACCAAGTTTCATAACACACAAAAACCCCCGTGCTGACTGATCTACTAATGCTCTTCCCTTATTCCCATCATCTTGCTCCTCGCAGCGCCCTACACTTAATCACCTCCTCCCTCAGGTATTACGTTACCTCTGCTCGCTCTAATAGGCTCTTATCGCAGAAATTACCCCACGCATCTCTTTTTCTTTTTTGTGGCTCTCATTTTCTCTCAAACTGAATCATCCCAGGGTCAAATCTTACTCATGCGCGCCTTAAAATTTGTTTCATTAGAATAAAAACACAGCAGCATCAGATAAATGCATCATTATTACAGATAATGTATTCACTTGAAAAGAAGCGCTCACCCTTCTCCTCTTGTCAAAGTTGATGTAGCCGTTCTGCAAAGCAAGTGACAGGTTGTGCAGAGTCAGTTTGATAAATGTAAAATACTGAAGAGCTCTCAGGGGTTGTGACCGGCTTTCCCCTTGATAGACATGAGAGAAACTTACATCCAGCCTGTCTTTGACCGCCGTGTCCAGCATGGTGAGGTCTGTGAGGAAGATTCCCAGGTAGGGCACGGTGCCCTGGGCGGTAGACTGTGTCAAAAAAAGAAGACAGTGTTTCATCCGTTCCCCAGAGGTTTCTTTTCACATCGTAAAAGAGCCCACACAGAGAGGGATTTCAGAGCGGACGCCTGCAGCTATTTTTCAAACCATGGCTCAGGATTCAGCACATCACACACACATACACACACACACATACACACACACACGACAGCCCTCTGTTCATCTTCACTGCTGCATGCCAGTCAGGCCCCTGAACAACCCAGCATCAAACCATTGAAAGGCCCCCTGCTTTGCAAAACTGACACTAGTACGAGTGTTTGAATAAAGCATGTTGAAGAAAACCATTTTTTCAAGTAAGAATCTATTTCAAACTCTGCAAAACCAGAGTTTCTGACACCCCGCACTTTAACATAAAGCACCACACTTCGAATATACATCAGGATTAATAATAGGAGATAAACTCGAAGCTCTCCTCTCCACACATGCTCCTCTAGAGAACAGACACCACACTCTGTCCCCTAACTTTTACAACAGTAATGACACTTTTGCACGCTCTTACATCATTCCTTAACTTGCCAAGGTCTCCCATTAAGGCCTGCGGGGGTGTTCAACCCTTCAGGCGAGAATGATTGGTATGCACGCCAGACTTTGGATGTTAACTTAGTGAAATTTGTTCCATTTGATCTGCTCGGAGATCTAAGGTTTCGCCTCAGCGACAAATGGTGAAATCATTTTAAGTTACTCCTCTGTGACTCAAACGCTCTGAAATGTCTCAGTGACCCCAAATGAATTCTGACACTTTTGAGGATAAATTTTAGATGTTGAAGTTATTCTGCTTCACACAGTATTTGGGTTTTTGAGGCTGCGGTTTTCAGTATGTTGTTGAGAAAGTTCATTGACCCTAAGATAAATAACCACACAGTGAATTTCCACAAAGAAGCCTGAACCGCTTCACTCACCCTGTTGACGTGTTTGTTGTTCAGCCTGTTGTCGAGGTTGGCGAACTTTGACGTGCCCTCCTGCAAGACAGAAACAAGAAAATCGAAGGTTTTGGATAAATTCACTCAAAAACTGTTTCTAACTTAAAATCAAATCACATCATCCTCAGAAGAATTCTGCAATTTTTGACCGGTATGAACTTTGAAACTTCAGTAAAAGTCATGAGATGAGTCGAAGGAAATCCAAATGGTTTGTATGATGGTGTCTAAAGCAGGCATGTCCAGAGTCAGTCTGTCAAGTGCACAAACAAAACCAAAGTAGAGATAGATGGGTAGGGTTTTTTTCAGGGCAGATACTGATTATAAGAAGTCAAGGGCGGCTGTTAACCTATATTTGGAGCTGATATTCACTTGGAGTAAAAGGGAAAACTGGCGTCACAATTTCAAACACAAACTCCAACACTTAATTTTGTTTACATGCCTTTAAGCGTGTATTTATTAAAGGGACTGTGAGGATTTTATAAGTGATCTTAAAAATGTCTCAGGATATATGCCTGATTGTAACCCATATTATCAGCGCTACAATAGGTGATTACCTGTGTAACCAATCAGATAGTGCGGTAGGTGGGTTAATGCTGGAGACAGAGTAGTGACTGTAGATAGAAAGGTGTGGCTACATGAGAGCCAAAATAAACCCAAATTGATCTCTTGTGGGTGATTATTGACCAAAAAAGGCAGATGCCGATATGCGTCAAAATGCCAAATCAGCCAAAGTCAATTATTGGTCTATCCCTGAACCAAAATAATATCCAGAAACATCTCATTGAGCTAGGCTGTCTGTATAAAACTAAAGCCTTTACATGCCCCAGATAATCAATTACTCTTACAGCTGACATCTTTAAATGAATGTTAATATCATGATGTGAAAATGTGAAGAGTTCAAAAAACACATTAGAGGACACAAGATGAGATTTAAGACATGAAATGGGGCAGACAAGGTATTAAACTGGGCATAAAAATTGCTCAGGATACAAAATAAAAGATATTTTGGGCTTAAAATGTCATTTTCAGGTTGAAATGTGTTTTTCCATTCTAATGCAGAAAGAGAGGCAGGGCTAAAGTAAAAATATGGCTCAGAAGGATCGAATGAGAAAAAAATGTCTAGGAAACCAAAAGGATTGCAAGAGAACCAAAATGATTGTGAGGGAACCAAAAAGTATTGCAAGGGAACCCAAAAGTATTTTGCACAAGGAGCGGAAAAGGATTGTGAGAAAACCTTAAAGTATTGCGACGGAATGCAAAGTATTATAAGGAAACTTACAAGTATTGTGAACTAATGCAAAACTATTGACTGGTACCTGTAAACATTGCAAGGGAACCCAAAAGTTTGGGGATGGGAACCCAAACTAGCAAAGACGCAGAATTATCTGATGCTTTACAGGGCACATAACACTGCAGAAAACTGACAACTTATCACCTTAAGACACCTGAAGGACAGGTGAGCTTTGATTTCATGACTGTGTGATGGCACAAGGATGTCTGACCACACTTTAAGACTGTATTTTAAAGAAATCCCTGAGTAAATTCATGAGTAAATTTCATGGTTAATAAATATGTCAGTAAGAGCTTCTGGCCCTTGGTCATTTTGGTCACGACACCAGATCTATATGGCCACTTGGGGGCGTGAGAAACAAGCTGTAAACACATCACAGCAACAAAAGCCAAAAGATGTTAAATGTGGATTCATAATTACTGGATTCACGACCTGCTTTGAATAAAAACATCTCCTGATATCACCGTGCATTATGTTTAAGTGTTACAACATCAAATGCTTCAATATTCACAGCCCTGAATAATTTATCTCCCCAAACTTTTAGTGAGTCTTTTATTGACATGAATCATCCATCTCACTCTCTGTCTGCTCGTCGTAGTCATTTTTAGACAAGCAGAGAGATGAAGGTGAGTCTGTAACCGTGCTGGAAGAAATCAAAGGGCAGCAGAAGGCGAGGGTGTTTTTCAGAAATCAAAGCTCAGAGTGAAGCTTTCAAAATGAAAGCAAATGTTTGGATGAATTCCTTTGGGGGTATCATGGGTAAAATCACACACTAATGCAAAGGTATTGATGTCTGCACTGCACCATAACAGCGAATCAAAACACAGCTAATCCTGCCAACTTCCCCAGCGCTCTGACACAAACTAAATATAATGTATGTCTTCAGATGGCGCTTTCACACTGAAGGAAAAGTGTTGACAGAATAAGGGCAGTTGTGCTCAACCAGATTAGACTGGTTTCTGTTCTTAAAAGCAGTCATAAATCTCTACCACTAAACGCTGTTCTCGGCTGCGGAGGATGAGGCTCCACTAGCCTGTGCTGATAGGATTTAACAAATGTGGTCCAGTAGTGGCACTTGACAGATGCATTAATAAATGTCGACTGCTGCTGTTCAAATTATGATGCTCAGTCAAAGTGCGTGAGAGTCATGTTTTCTACAGCTGCTGTTTGAGGCTTAATAGGCCTAAGTGTGTCGTTTGTTCGCTGTCAGCACCAACACTCTGCGGTTCATGGTCAGCCCAGACTGAAATATCTGGAATGGTTTTGGATGAAAATTTGTACGGATGATGATAATGGTCAGACTTTTCATCCAAAACCAACATGTAGTTAACTTTTGTGGGTTTTAAGATGACTTTATTTTGAAAAGATGTGATGGATTGCCATGACATCTGTTAAAAAAACACAACTCATGAAGATGAAAAGGAAGAAATTTATGGTTTAACACTGATTTTCTTTAATTATGATCAGAAAAAACTATGGTGTCGAAAAATATTGTTGTACCATCTGAGTTCAGAGTTGATATACTGTCATCGTAATTATGTTGTGGTCCATTACTAACATTTTAGCATTGTCTGAGCATATTATCACTGCAAAAACTGGAACCTAAGCAAGTGTTCATGTCTTATTTTTTGTAAAAAAAAAAAATCTTCTTAATCTTAATATCAACTGTATTCAACTGACAAGTCCAGAAACATGTCTTATTTCAAAATAAAATTTAAACAAAACAGAAAAAGACAAAAAATTATGTCTGAATTACTTGGCCAATGCCATTCGGGAAAGAAAAAATTTGCTCATCAGGTTTCTTGAAATTAGAACAATGTCTTAATACAAGTAACTTAAGAAACTAAACATTTGGCCCAATTATTATAAAGACATTGACATATTTACAGCACAGCAGCTCCCTTGAAGTGAAGCCCAACCTTTTAGAGCTCCCCCTAGTGACTGGCAGGAGTAAAAGTCTTAAAGTGACTCTAAAAGTTTTTTAAATCCACATCAAATAAATTGTCCTTGATATATATATATATTTTTTTGTAACAGTCAACTCTTGAAATGCTGCTTTATATTCAGGTGGTTATTTTCTAGAGATGTTTAGTTTTAATGAGATTGTTTGGTGATAAAATGACGGGTTGTGACAGCTTTGTCGACAAATAAAGGCTCCAACAGCAATTTGAACCAGACTAGCAAGAGAAAGCATAACAAACATGAGGACAAGTCGCTGAATTATTCATTGAGTGTTTGCTTCAGATAAACACAAGGATCTGTCCTAACATGGACTGAAACGTGAAATGTTGGTAGTTTTTATAAGATAATGTGTGTTTGTTTGTGCACGTATCACAGAGGTGTATTTTGGCTTCACTTCTGAAAATGGGAGGGGAGGTGCGCTGTCCATGTTTATATGCAGAAAATGACCTGTAACAAGCTCATTGAAGAGCTGCTAACGTGGCTAATGTTTTTTGCTATTTACACAACCTAGCAAAATGCTAACCACGTTGGCACATTTTTTTGTAAAATGTCATAAAAACATAGATGAACTGCAAAAACTTCAGTTGCATCAACGTCATAAGTTTGATATGCTTGGACCAGTGATAAAGTGAAATGGCTAAAAACAATCTAAGAAAATACTGGAAACTTTTGTTTTTCTTTACAGTCTTTGGGTAAAATGATCCAGCTGTTAATATTCAGCGCAACAATCACGTCAGTATAGAGTCTGTTTTCTACATTGATGACCTCAGCTGTATTAAAAAAATCTCCAAATATTGGCCAAAAGCTGTGATTTTACTGGGTTAAGAGTAAAAGTGGAGGTAAGGTTGCTTAAGACCAAGAGCTGTGTTTCTCTTAGTTTGAAGTGACAGGCTGAAAGGAACAGAGAAAAGGGTGTGAATTTTTTTAGCCATGCAGTTTTACAAAGATAAGGGCTAAAAGCAGCCAAGCACAACAGACTTCAGTAAAAATAGTTCTGAAACAAGTTTATCGGATAATCAGAGAAGTTGTTAAAATAAGAATCCAAAACCAAAACCAAACTGTCATTTTATCATCAACTAAAACATCTGCAGTGACATCAAAAGGTATCAAAGACACACCACCATGGAGATGTGGACTCCCTTAACCTAATTTAAAGCTTCTGACCCAATCAGACTCCAGCTTCTGTGTGTGGCATAAACAAAAGATCAGGGTTTCTCTCTGAAGCTGCTGTTTGTGTAAACACTGACATAATTCAGAGCCTCACTTCCTGCTTTTTGACCTGGACTACTTTTTTTTAAAACATGCTGAATTTCCACTCTTAGTCTGTTTTTTTTTCTCTCTGTGTTGACAGGAACTTACCTCCTTCAGTAGCTCTCTGCTTTGTGAATAATTGTCCTTGTCTGAGAATATTTCTGACAGCTCCTCATATCTCTTCATCGCCTCCCTGACAAGTGACAAAAACAGAGTTAGTTCACATCAACACAGATGCCGTCATGAAATTTCAGAACATATTTGACTTAATCTAAAGAATAATTATGCTAATGTTTGAGAATCACTTAGTGAAGATTGTTTTATGTCAACAGGAAGATGATTTAGAGACGGTGTTTTGACACTCCACTTGCTTGTTATGGGGACGTTCTGCTGAGGTGGCACTTTCTTGTTTTAGTTTGAGGACAGATTTTTTTTTTTTACTTCTGCTTCTTTATGATGACCACTTCAGATTTATGTGGAGGGTTGCTAGGTTCAAAATAAATAGAGTCTTGAGGGTGACAGCGACTTCCCATAACTCTGTTTGAAGCTGTTAAGTAATTGTCCCTCTTGTTCTAAGTGCACACGATGTTTCCAGGTAATTTGATGGATCATGTGTAAAAGGACAAAACAAAAACATGATCAGCTAATTCTAATATCATAATTACTGTTATCAACATCATCAGTGCCACTTGAATGCACACAAAGTTAATCAACGAAAGGAAAGTGTCTCTCATACAATAATTATATCTTAAATCTCTAAGGAGTCACTTTTTTCCCCATGTTCCTCAAACCATTTTTCACATTAAAACACCAAAACTCAAAGGTTAAAATCCAGCATCATTTTAAATGACCTCTGTCTGGTATTTCATTTTAAAATCAGCCCATTTAACGACAAGTCTCTCAGGAGATATTCACATTTTTATGACATGACAGAGAACTTTATAATGTGATGTAAAGGGGATAAAATAAGCTCATTTTCTCTCCAGGCTTCCTCTTTTATTTCAGAAAAGTCACAGACCTAAGCTGCTGCTGCAGTTCTTGAGTCACCAGCAGAGGGTCTTATAAGTCTGCAATCACTTTCAGACTACAATACCTACAGAGGTAGAATCCAAACCACTGTATTTTGTTTAAAACTACATTTCCCACTGTCAAAGTTTTCCAGCACCTCAAACCTTTTCTTTATTTCTTACTGCTGGTTTTATCTTGTATTCAGTTCAGTGTCTAATTCTTTTATCTTTTTCCTTTAGTAGCTTTTGCAGATCTTAAAAGAGTATGATCAAAAATTATAGCCAAATAGGAATATTAGGTGTAGGAACCATGAATGCACTAATTAACAGTTTATTTTTTTAGTTCAGGGTTTTAGCCTAGGTATTGCTTTATATCATTTAAAAAAACAGCAGAAACTGAAATCCAACCAAGCGTTAAATTTTTGTTTTATCTTAACTTTTGGAAAACCACCTCATGAAAGTGAAAAAACTATTTAAATGAATTCGAGACTTTTTTTTTTTAATTTTGGTGTTTCAAGTACCATTTTTTCACGATTTTTAGGTTCTGTTTGTGTTTATCTTTTCAAAGCTTGTACGATCATTCCCTTCTAAACACATCAAAGTGAAAACTAGACCACAATAATATTGTAAATCACAAACGTTTCATGAGAAGAGGTAGAAAATATTTAATTCCATTTTGATTTGGTGACAGTGTAGTTTATGGTGTTTTTACTTTTGCAAATCATGAGGCTTCATTGTTGATTTCAGTTGGTTTGATAACCAGTCAAAATATCTTCATAGGGGTTTCCATTTTTTTTTTCAATTCATTTAAGTCTCCCTATTAGGAGATCCCTAAGGGTCAAAGCAAGTTTTTTTTTTGTTTTTTTTTAAGGAAGACTTTTGCATTCCAGTGCAACACCTTTTTCCCTTCAGGTCCTTTTGAGCAATTAGGTCCTTTTTGTGGAGGGATGCAAAACTATTGTGAGGAAATGCAACAGTTGTCTTCCTGGAAAACCAACCTTAATGTGACCCTTAGGGGCCTCCGTATCTTAACTTATGAGCTCAAATATGTATGTTGTGATTTGATATCTTCTCTGAATGGCAGAAGAATACATTCAGGCAATGAAAACAAACTTTTATTCCCTGCAGACTATTTAGAATTAAGGTTAATAGATCCCCTTTGTGGTTTTTACATAAAAACAGACCTGTAGAATAAAATTCAATTTAACCACTAGTCTGAAAACCATATTGTTTTTTATTAGTATTGCTCCTAGAGCTGAACGATATGGGCAAAATTTCATCCAGATATCCAAATGATACAGTATAACTCTGGGCTTAGTGAAAACTAACCATTTTCCAGAAAATAAAGCATGATTCTATAACAGGATGTGGAAAGTGCGGTGAATTGATTAGAGCTCACTGTCAGTCATCAACATTAACAGAAAATCACCAATAATCATGCGACTGTAGGAGTTTTACATGCATGGTGAGCTGGAAAAATCTCCATTATTGATATCTTGATACTGGGATATTAATATCTTGAATTTTCACATCTTGATATCAATACGATAACGATCTTTCAGCCCTAATTGCTTCCATTTGAAGATTTGAGTTATACTTACTCAACATTCTATAAAGCCATGATGTATTAAAGATGTATTAAAAGTTAAGTGTGCAGAAATACCAATATTATACGGTATAGATTGAAGCGCGCCTCAATGATGAGTATGTTCCTTCTTCGTCTGATCTGATGTGATTTGATGTTCAGGTGTTATTATGTTACGTTATCTTCAAATTCTGCCAACTTATTCCACTTTAAATCCTTCACGCTGCACCTTTGAAGCGTCTTGGTTTCTATTCCTAACTGAGCGTTGTGGAGCTGCAGACCTGTCAGTTTCCTGCCATGTCCTCCTGAGCCGGTGGATGGGGTTACTCTGCAGGGCCGACACGATGGCGTACAGCGAGGAGAAGTTCTTCCTGGCTCTGCACTCCTGTTGAACAGATGAATGCCCTCATTTGTATGCACACACACTCACCCACACTCACACACACACACAGTGAACCACACTGTAACAGAGAACACCTGTGGGCGTGCGTCTGGCTCATATTCAGTTACAGTGTCGGCCTTAAATGCTGAATAATGTATACTCCTAAAGAGGTTTGTCCCGAAAGAAACCTGGAAAGAGCTCAGGGTGCCACTTTGGCAGGAAACCAGTGATGCCTCACTCTGCCAGAGAGGATCGAGGATGTGTGTGTTAGAGTGTGTGAGTGTGTGTTTGATAAATGCAGCTCTCATGGAGGGGAAACTGTGGAAAAGCTGCATTTTATTCACAGATAAAGAGACTTGGCAACGTATTCAGCTGCTCATGTGACCAGAATAAGCCAAGACGGGATGTTTGTGTGTTTGTGTTTGGGTGCAGATGAGTGTGTATATATGTGTGTGTGAGCAGATCCTTTTGATGCTGTGAGGTCTTCAATATTTTAACAGAAACTTATGCTAATTACCATAACTCGGCTACAGATCTCAGTTAATCCACATTCCTCCTGAATAATACTGCTCCTTCCTGCAGATTTGGATCTTTGCTGTGGGCTCTGAGGTCATACATCACGTTTTATGACTCAGCACATCGTGGGTACACACTGTTTGTGCAGTACATTTCTTCTGTAGAGGTGTACTGGAACTGTGAGTCCACTTTCAGCACCAAATATTTATGCTGCTACATTTCAAACCAACGATTTCACTCAAATAAAAAGAGAGTCTTTTTTTTTTTTAAATTCACTGCTGCTCTTTCCAGAAAGAAATCATAAATCTAGTCTTCGTTTCTATGAATTGCTCTCAGCGATGGATTAAAGTGAAATCACCAGAACAGTCACAGCAGAAAACCAAGCAAACTGTGAATTTCTGTCGCTATGTGCGGAGTCAGAGCTGAGAATAGGATTATGGTTAAGGGATTAAAGGGAGTTTATTGTTGGGAAAGGCACAGCTAAGGGTTTTGGACAGCTTGAATACCAATCTGAAATATTGTTAGTCATTTCCTCTGGAGATCTACCTCGTTTATTTCAACTGTAGCCAATAAAACCAACATAAAATTCACAATTTCACAGCTTTGATGTATGATTATTGCACACCTACCTCTGCCACGCCGATCCACTTCTCCAGCAGTCGAGCTCTCTGCTGGCTGCGCAGCTTCGTAGGCCAAAGGCAGGATGCTAAAACTGCATTTGCTAATTTGTTGAACTGACGTACGGTGGCTCGGACTGACCAGCAAACATCTTCCCTGCCTTTTTTATCCCTCTGAGACCAGAGTGAGCCCAGGCAGTGGTACGGGACCAGACGGACAAAAAGCTCCTGAGAAAAAAAGAATGAAGAAAGTCTGAATCACGGTTTTAAGTTTCTTGAGCTTGAGTGAGCTAAAGAAAGTTAAGGGTCACTTAATTAGGAACACCTATTCAGCTACTCATTAACACAAATGTCTAATCAACCAATCAAATGGCAATGACTCAATGCATTTAGGCATATAGAAATGAAAAAAAGAGATGCTGAAGTTCAAACTGAGCATCAGAGTAGATGCCTGCTCTAAGGCGTCCCTCAGGGTTCAGTGCTCGGTTCTCTCCTCTTCATCCTCTACCTCCCACTCCCTCGGTCAGATTATCCATCCCACGGTCTCCATTTTCGCTGTTATGCCGATGACATCCAACTCTACACATCCACCAAATCCATCAGAATCTGTTTTTCTGTTATTAGAATCAGATCAGGGATGTCCAAACTACGGTCCCGGGCCAATCGTGGCCTGCCGTCTATTTTCAAGCGGCCCAAAGCTCTCATCATACAATGTGTTAGTTTTGTCACTTATAGTAATCACATTCTAATTGTTTACACTTACAGTTTCTGTTAAGTGCTTAAAATAAATCTCAATATATCTGGTAACGTTTCACAAAGATTTGGACAGTGCATATGCAACTTTATAGAGGTAAAGCTCTGTACCATCTACTCACGTAGCTGGTGATGGTATAATGTCAGTAAGGAGCCAAATCCCTGAGTTTTCCAGCATCTTGTTGAATTGAATTGAAATTTAAGGCAGTACAAGCAAAGTGAACCTCATAAAGTGGCCAGTGAGTGTATGTTGTTGAGGTCATGAAAGTTTTCACCAACAAAAGTCAACAAAAGAAAGGAGACAGTGCGTACTCTAATCTTTACAGCCATCAGAAAAGAAATCGTCAGTTGAACGTAAATACTCTGTGCAAACAGCAGAAATGACTGAATGGTAGTACAGTAAGAAGTACATGTAGACTATTTCATTTCTGCACTGACACTCACACACACACAGTCTGGCCTTTGCAAAAACTCACCGTCTCTATTTTGGTGAGCTGCTCAGCGATGAGCGCTGCAGGGAAGCCCAGGATGCTGGTGGGTTCAAACTTGGAGGCGTCAGGAGCCGAGCTGGTGAAACCGGTCTGATCTGCAAAGAGAGAGGACAACTGTGGATTCAAAACATTAGACACACCTTTGTTTAGAGGTGCTATATATCTTCACTTACAGGAACTAGTCACTCCTGAAGCTTTTGATGTGATCTCTGACTGTGTGCAAGGTTAGATTACATATCAGAGAATGCAGGAGATAACGCTTATTTAGGCGTCACAGGAAACACAAGGAAATTGGAACTCATTTCATAAGAAAATGACTGGACCTGTTATCTCTTGATAATAAAATGTTTCACTTGTGATCAGAGATTAGGGGAAGCAAGATAAGAGTTTGGTGCTTGAGAAACTGAGGCTACTCTCAAGGGGCAAACTTTGAAAATGAAAAATTAAACCAATGTAGAAAATCTGCAGTAATTACTGATTCATATTGAAGGAATTAAAGCTACAAGTTTTGCATTATTAAGATCATGATTTGACTATCAAGCAGGAACACTGCAGCTCTTATAGACATATTTTTAACAGTGAATGTTACATGAATGCTAAATTTGACAATTTTTTCCTTTAATTCTTTTCAGTTAAAATCAGTCACTGAGTGTGGTCAAACTCAAAGCTCACCTGTCTCTCAGGTGTCTCTTGATACCAGATGATAAGCGTTACATGCTGCATAAACACCAGGAAACTCAGGGGGCGATACGGAGAAAATATGTCAGGATGTTTTTTATGCCAGAATCGTCCTGCAGCCCTTAAAGGTCATGATTTTCTACAATAAAATTGCTCAGTTTTCTCAAGCTAACTAGTTAGTTTCTGTTATTTTCTTGAGATAATGACCTATTTTACTTGAAATCAGCTATCTGCTATTTTAGTGATTGGGCTTCAAGAATCATCACGATAAAAAAGTTTTGATTTCCATTCATAGATTTGTAGCATCAGTCATTTGCCAAAAAAACCCGAATTCCCCATTGCAATTGAACGCATCACAGACATGGCCTGTAACATTTGGTCCATTTGCGTGACAGAATTTAAAGTCTGAATGGCGTGACTGCAGTTGAGTTGAAGGATGAGCGTCACCCTCTATCTAGAGAAAATAATCTTTATTTCACTCCCCAACTACCTAACTCTGGATAGTTTCAAGTCACACCTGAAAATCCGCCTTTTCTCTCTGGCTTTTCCACATTGACATTTAGCTTGGGTCCCTTCCTGTTTTGTGTCTTGTTTTGTTTTTATTTGTAAAGCGACCTTGGGTTTCATGAAAGGTGCTATAAATTGAAGTTGTTATCATTATTATTTCCTCAAAATAATGAGAAAGAGTACATTTACTGTAAAAAAACAAAAAAACAAAACATGGCCTATCAGGGTACTGTCAGACATGGGTTTTATCAAGATTGTTTTTTCATATTCAGATTATTCTGACCTGCATCCTGAACTATTTTCATGCACTATTTTTTCCTTATCCGCACCATTTCACATTTTAATCTCATCTTGTGCTGTCTAATGTGTTTGTTGAACTCTCATATTTTCACATCATGACAAAAGTTTTTGAGTTTTTACTGAAAGAAGAGAGCTTCAGCTTTGTACAAGTGTGGTTTACCGAGAGGTTGCTAGATCTACTGTGGTCCTGGATACTTTGAAACCTCAACAGAAAAACATATTTGTACACATTATTTAGAACATCATTAATTATAGTCTCATATTAATATACTCGAGGATGAAAATGGACCTTAGACCACGATTAACCTTTGAAATAGCTGCTTTGTACAATCTGAGATTTTACTAACCCTCATTGGTTCTTAAAGCCCAAAGCTGACGCTAATTTGGAATAACAGCTCACTATAACAGCTCTGAGATCCACATGTATATTATGTAACTGTTTACCATAATTGCAATCTTAGTTTAACATGTGAGCATGCTTCGAATCACTCATTAGCTGCAGCTGATGGAAATACTCCCAGCTCTGCAAGTGTTTACCATCCTTAAATGTGCTCATGGGTAATGGAGGAAACTAGGTCTAAAATATCCCTCTGAGACTGAGTAGATCCAACTCTCCGAGCACTGAAGCAGCAACCAGTTCATCTTCTTTTCTTCTGCTGCTGCCTCAGATTTGGATTAGTACTGGGATTATACAGAAATAACCTGTGATTTAAATCCCACTTCAATACAAACCTTTATGGGCGTCAGGGAGAAGGGCTCTCTCGCTGAGCTCCTCTGCTATCCTGAGGAGCCGGGCGCGGAGATCGGCTGCAGATGAGGAGTCCTGGGGGAGGAGGGGGGCCAGGCGCAGCAGGCGGGAGGGCTCAGATAGACTCTTGAAGTCCTCGGGATACTCGGAGAGCCACGTTCGGAAAACTGTACACACCGCTCTGCAGGGAGAGAAATGTTGACTCTAAACTCCCTCTGTGACATCCACAATAGCTGAGAGTTTGATGAGTTTACTTCATGAGTTCATCTTTTTTATTCTGACCTCCAAACATAAGAACTATTGAATTCTCTCTACAGGGTTATAGGGTCATCTGGAACCAACTTACTCCTTACACTTATTCCTTTGATGCTGTAAAGATGTGATAGTGAGACCTGCATGTTTGTGCTCTAAACCATGAGCAGTTGCGGGAAGCAGCAGATAAACAAGCCATTGCAGATTGGAATTGATTGAATATATTGATATTTTCTAACCCATCTCAAAAGTTGCCAAGACACCACGTTCTCAGGGGGTTTTAGCCAAGAAAAGCAGCTTAGAGAAGAGTCTATCATTTCTTGGAAGGATCAAGAGTGTTTTCTGTTAACAGAAGCTGAATGTTTATGTGTTTGCTATGAAACGCTTCACAAAACATCAAGTAAGCCTGCGTCAAAGACACAAGAGGACCTCTTCGGGAAAATCAGAGTGTGGGATTAAACCAACAGATGACATCAGCATATGAAAAATAAACCAGAGTGACAAAGTGAGCGGTTGATTTTGGCTGACATTTAGAAACGACAGAGATGTTTTGCCTTTAAAGATTGGTGGCTACCAAGAAACGAGCAAAAAGCTTGAACTAACATTCATGAGGTCAAAAGAAGTTGCTTCAAGAAGAATTTATATGTCAAAACAACAATGAAGTACAGTTTAGAGTTCAGTTTTTAACCCTTATCTATCTCTAAACCCTGGGTTGATTGTGTTTTAGAAACTGAATAATTTCCTTGTGCTTTCTATTCTCAACCCTGTTTCCTCTTTTTTAGCTCTCAAGTCTTATGCTGCCTGTTAAACCATTTTGTTTCAGATGATTTGAGTATGGCACACAGCTCAAAATTCATGTTGGAAGACACGTAGATACACAAAATGCAATCCAACAAGTGTTAGGTTGAATTTTCAAAACTCACTTGTTGAAAGATTGTCTCATCTGGCTCCTCTCGTTTGCCCCGGGTGGGTTCTCTAATCTGTTGACAAGAAAAAGCTGAAGTTAAAAACACAGAAAAACTCGCCTCAAATATCTGGGTCCACCGTAAGATGAAGATATCTTCAGATTTTTTAATGAATCTATTCACAGCCTGCGTTTTTCAGGATGCTTTTAGCTTAAGTGTAGTTTGATAAAGATATAAACAGACTCTCCAGAGAAACTTTCCGAACAGGTGTTTCACAAAGTGCCTCCATTATTAAATAAGACTTAATACCACAACTGAGAGACTTCACAAGCAGGCTTTGTTGCAAAAGAAAACACTGCAGAGCTGCTGTTATCACAAATAGACACACAGGTGCTTCCTGCATCGTGCAGTGACACTAAATTAAGTTAAATCCTCATCTTCAAATAGCTGTTTAATTAAGACTCGCTTTGAAGACAACGTGCAATGCAGAACTAACACGTAGTTATCTTGTGAGAATGGAAATAAGACTCATGGTGAACTGAACGACCACTTTTAGACTCTAATATAACAGTTTATTAAGTTAGCTGGCTGTGCGGCCTTAAAAATACCAGCTTTACAACAAAAAAAAAACTCTGTGTAGTTTTTCTTTGTTTTGAAGGCCGTTTTTTTGCAGTGTAGCAGATAATAACTTTATACATCTGGAGGTGAAGTCGCTCCTACCTGTCTGTAAGGATGTCCAGCACTCTCTGTGTGGTGGTGAAAGATCGATACGTAGAGAGGAAGATGGTGATGAAGGAGGAGTCTCCCATAGAGAATGAATGGAGGAGGTGTAGCACCAGCTTTTCCTCTGTCCCTGCTTTTACGCACTGGGAGCGAGTGGCCGATGACTGGAGAGACAACAAAACGGGAGTTAATATTGCTCCATATGGACCTTATAAAGCAAAACATATCATATTGCATTGATACATGATTTCAAAGACCTCTATCTCATTAATGATAAATAGTTTATTTAAAAGCCTGTTGAAAGTATTTAAAAAAAAATTTTCTACCACCTTGAGGATTGTCATATCACTATAGTCAGCTGAAGTTGTATTTTGGCCCTTTTCCAAATGTCTACTCTCATGAAATCATCCACTCACATATTTTCAGGAAAATCATCACTTTATTTTCAAGAAGTTGCAGCAAGAATAACATCGAAATAGTTACTTCAACCTCTTAAGACCTGGTGTCCACTTATGTGGACATTACATCTCTGCCTCTCAGACCCATGAAACTTTATTTTTAAAAACTTTTGTCAATCAGCTGCAGGTCTTACTGATCCTAAATAGCAAGGAGAAATGAAAAAATGCTCCCCAGAGAAACACTTGGGTCTTAAGAGGTTAAAAAAAAGTTTTTTTCTGCATGAAATAAATGCATATTTGCAAAAAAACTTTAATAAATAGAAAAGATAGTTTGCAAAACTGTTCAGAGTGTCAAATGTGATTCAGGAACTATATCATGAATGAAACAATAAAGCAATAAAAGGGTTAATAAACATCTCAGTTCCAAAAAATGGGAATTTTCGGACTATTTTTTCATAGGTCGCACTTTACAGGGTTAAAGCTCTTTTTCAGGTTGTATTGAGTCAGCAAAACGTGACTTACCACTGGATGATTGAGCGAACTGTGCTGCTGTTTGACCACCACTGTGTAGATCACTCCATCATCCTCCTCCTCCACCACAGTGGACTAAAGCAGAGAAAGCAAGTTAGGATCACAATGAAACTATCCACGAACTCTACATAATTAAATACATCATGTTGTGGTTAACGAAGCTCTTTTTTGAACAGCAAAGCTCTAAATTTAATCACAGCCTTTAACTGAACTCATCAAACCAATATATCAAACACTTTCATGAAACGGTGATACCATCTGTCCTTCTAATGACCCTCCATGAATGTGTAAAAATAAAGCGTAAAATCACGCCGCTTTGAGCTCCTCTCCCCTCACATGCTACATGGAGCACTATTGAACAGTTTTAGCCTCGGGGAAAGTCCCTGACACAGTTACTCTATTTTAAACTGGCACTGACGCGCACCCACATTATCCCATCCAGGCTACTGTATACACCACACAGCTGGACCTACCAGATCCAGAGGACAGTACCAGGTGGTCTTCATCGGGGAGGGCTCGGCCTGAAGAGGAGAAAGAGACAGAACAGAAAATATTTCAGAAAATATTTATTCAAAATGACTGAATGTGCAATGAAGCAGCTTCGTGCATTTACTGGGTGTGTAGTCTTTGTTTTTGGCAGTGGTTGTTATTGGTTTGTGGTCCTTTAATATGAAGGGAAACTAAATCGGAACAGGAAAAATTATAGACTGCACTTCAACCAGAGATTTTCTATTTCAAGATCATTCAGTTTGATGAGCAACACGAAAAATTATTCAAAAGGAGAAAAACACATTTCAAGATTTGTGTCCATCTTTTTATGCTTATTCCTCACCAATTAACACAGTAATAACTAACATAGTTGATATAACAAATGATATCTTTATATAATTAAAGCCCCGCAGCTCAGTTTGGTTTGTTTCCTTTGACCGAGACGGAGGGAAGTCCCAATATTATTGGCCCGTACCATCCCACTTTTTAGGACCCTTCTGTTCGGGTGCCAGACACACTGATCTGACCCCAGAAGGTGGAGCTAGAAACTCTGCAGTCTGTTGATTGGTCAAAAGACTCGTCACTTCCCGTGCAACAGTGGTAATAAATAACAACACATAACTCTGCCATGTTAAAATCTCCAGTCAACTTTACAAAGATAACTTTCAGGAAAATCGAGTTCAGAAAATTACAGTGTTGTGTTTTTTTTCTTCGATGCGGCTTACATGCCACCTACCAAAAACAAAAAACAGCTGGCTGCAGAAACACAAACACGATCTGGCTTTACTTCTCTACGATCTGGATGTAAACAGGCACAACTTACAGATGACATCTTGTAGCACAGAAATGGTTAAGTAGTGTTTTGATTCAGGAGATGGACATTTTCTATTTTAATTTTTTCACCAAGAGAGCCTCAGTGCGATTCAAAATCATTTTTTAAGGGGACATCCAGGCAAAGACCTGCAGCATGTTCCAAAAAGTTACAGAGAAAAAACACATCCTTTAAAAAACATGTCAACATGTCCTTGGTCAGATAACAGAAAAGCATCAGTCGAAGCATGATGATACAGATGATTCATCTTTCTCCAGCTCCTTAAGTCTCCTTTTGAAAACATTAAAAGAGATCAGCACACTCTCACACAAATTTTCATGCAGCAAACTCCAGTCTGCAGGAGCAAATGACCCCTAAGCTCCTTTTCCCCCATTTTGGAATGCACTCAGAGGTCAGAGAGCAAGAACAAGATTTGTGACTAAATCAAGGAGCAAAGATTGGAACTTCAAGAATTTTTCAAATGTATTGACTTTCACAAATAAGAGGAAAGGAAATAAGGAATCACCCTATAAATAAGAGAACAGTGACGAGTTTTGCATAGCTCCATGATGAGCAGCATCCAGGGTATTAAGACACTGAGATAAAGCATGAAAATACAAAACATCAACAGGAGTGGCGTACATTTTGAAAGGTGGGAGCAAAAGGAAAAACATATACATGCAACCTGTGTTTTGTTTCCTAAAAGTGCACCTTAGCACATGTTTTGGCTCCCGAGAGAAGGGCACTTCAGCATGTGTTTTTGCTTGGAGAGCAGTTTATCATGTGAAAACCAGCCGAAGAAGCAGATTAGCATTGTTAGCCAACAAGAAGGACACTTGTTTTTGCTCCTGGCACTTTAGTACAAGTTTGGCACCAAGTTTGGCACTCTGGAACATTTTGGCTCGTAAGAGAGCAGTTTATCATCTTTTAACCAGCCAGTGGATTTGCCAACCTGGATGGCATTTCAGCATTTGTTTTGGCTCCTAAGAAGGCACTTTGGCACAACTTCAGCTCCAAGGAGGTGCACATTTTGTCTGCAAAAGGGCACAATAGTGTGTGTTTTTTAACAACTGGGCTCCTCTGTGCACACCACTGATCAGCATAATCAGTCAAAGGTATGAAAGTAGCACCAACAGTAAGTTTTCATTGCAGTAAATGAAAAACATGACTTGTTCCTGAAAGAAAAATCCATAAAGTTGGATGTTACCTGTCTCTGGTTAAACTAACGTGGACTAATTTGACCTTTTTTGTCGACAGACTTGACTTGTTTCATTGCATTATAACCTTGTCTACATCTCAAAAAGGGAGACATTGACTGAAAATGTCAATGATGATGCAAAACTCATCTTTCCGAAATAAAGTAAGTGATGTCTTGGAGATATTTTGTGCACACAAGATAAAAAAGCACTCTGCAAAAGATGAAAATTTAATCTAACAGACATGTAGTGGTCAAAAATTGAGTAAACACAGTCTTATATGGTTGCTTTGATGTCAAATAATGCACAGCATGAAAAGCTGAGTTGTCTCAAGGAAGTTTCGACCTCTGGAAAAACTATCATCTCAAACATCTATACTGAAGTAAAAACATTAAAAACCACAATCATCACTCATACCTTCAGCAGGCCTGCATTTATGTGGTTCAACTGAAGCCGTCTTGCACCCTTGAAAACCTTAATCTGCCTGCGACCAAATATAATCCGTGGGTATAAGAACCAGCCCTGGCAGCATTTCTGCACAGTCTCGGTAATAACTACACGTTGACACACACACACACACACACACACACAGCTCTCCACTGGACTCTGCAGCCATCTCATGCTACACACAGCAGATGAGTCACAGCACTTTATTAGAGAAGAGAAGAAGTGTGATGTGCAGCAACAGCACAGAGACGTTTCAGTAAAACAGTCAAAACAGAAACAGAAAAAGAGACAGATGACACTTTTTAAATGAGCTGTTAAAGGCCAGTGACTGGAAGTGAGTCCATTAACTCAAGTGCTGAAGTTTATTTCAGTTTGTGGAAGCTTATACTGCTACATTACTTAGAATCAAAGCGGTTTATTGTCATTTTTATCATGTTACTGTACGGACTGAGAGTTCAAATTGGGTTACAAAATACGTCCTGTCGGAGATTCAACAGCCAGAGCCACAAGCCTCAATGTTTATGTCTGCTTATGAAAAACAGAGCAGCAAGACCTGTTGCCAGCTTTTGTGTTTCTATAAGTTACCAAAAACTGTCTTAACCGCTTAAGACCTGGCATCCACGCATGTGGACATCACATTTTTGCCTCTAAGACCCATAAAACTTCAATTTTTAAAACTTAAACCTATTAGTCACATTAAGAGACTCTTCCAGTGTCATTTTTTAGTGATATCACAACTTTACACCCATTTCAGTGAGAAAAAAAGTGTAGTTATGAACAATAACACGTACAACTAAAAATTAGTAGCGAGCTTATAACACTAAAAACATAACTTCTTGTACAGAGACCAAATTTATTTTTTCTACTAATTAGGTCTTACTGATCCTAAATAGCAAGGAAAAATAAAAAATGAACACCAGAAAACACTCGGGTCTGAGGAGGATAAACAGGCATTCTATTTAAAAACACCACATTATTTCAAATGAATAACTGCAGGGACTTTAAAATTTTTCCTCCGTTCTTTTTTCACTTATTTTTTAAGGCCCTGCTTTCATACTCCAACAAAACTACAAAACTAGGTCTGAGATTCAACGAAATGATGAAAAACTATTGTGACTTATAGAGTTGTAAAAAAAAAAACTGAAGAGAAAACCTTCTTTGAAATGGTAAAAGCAAGGTTAAGATCAATCTTTGCAAGATCAAACTACTGTAACATAAGTCCACAAATAGTCTGCATAGAGAATGAGGCGCCCAGCAGAAGATGCTGTGACATTTGTGTCTTTGTGTAACAACATCACATGTTAATCACCATCAGCCAATGTATGCTGCATCTTTTTAAACTGAAAGCATGGACACAAGTTATATTATAAAGTATCACTTATTCACACAAGTATGACATTTGAATCCCTTTCATCCCAAGTGTTGACAACAACATAAGTTTTGTGTGGTCACATTCATATCTGCAACTGTTGAGTTAATGAAAGTGTCTGTGAACTGACGTAAACATGCTGTTAAACACATCTTTCGTTGCATTTCTGTAGTTGCTGGATTGTGTTTTTACTGTACAACAACAATGTCAACTGTTCCTTCTTTCTCCTGTTGTGGACTGTGGTGCCTGAGGCCGCCCGCTTGTTTACAGTTAGATCACAGATTGAGCATTTCACTTTGAACAGAATCTATCTACCCATCTCCTGACCCTGACTCTTTCGCAACCGTGACTTTTTCCACCATACATAATGCATGAGTAAAAGGCTGTGAAGTCATTTTATCCGTCTGGCCAAGCCTCCAGACTATTCAGGACGATTTCAACTCATCATGCGTCAACGTTTCTGCAACACTATGGAAACGTACCCAAAACAAACACGGCAGAAGCATCTTAGAGACACTTTTAATGGTCAGTTAGTGTTAGAAACCACACATCCAGTGACCTGTTTCATTCATTTAGCGTGTTCTGACTTGTGGGCTTTCTCTTATGCAAATTCTCAGACCACATATGAACCAAGACTCTTATTCATACTGACAGCAGAAGTGTCAGAGATCAAGCACTCATATGGTGTAATCAGCTGCAAAGCCACCATTAGCTGCTTTCACATTACCTTAGCTTGACTTGATCGTAGCTCAGTGCAGCAACCAGGTGGTCTTTGCGTTCAGAACAGATCCTGCTCACAGGATTACACCGTCTGTGTTACAAACCTGTTATTCTAGCTGCTGTCTGTGCTGCTACTCAAATCTGCCAGGGGTTCTATCTTTCCCACGGAATCAGCCAAAGAACATAAACACACACGAACACGAATAAGGGGGAAAAAATGGTCACACAAGTTACCTTTACCTGTGCAAGTCCAGACAGGTAGGAATCCCTAAGCTTCCTGGATATCCTCAGGATAAAGGTTTGCAAAGCAGATTCATTTTTTCCATTCTCTCTCATCAGATGCGTCCTTATCTTCCTTTTCTTGAATTTATATCCGCTGTGACCCAGATCTGAGTGTTTGTGTCTGAAGTGTTTGACCCTCAACGTCTCGTACCGCTGCTTCACAAGACACACCTGAAGCAGGAGCTAAAGTCCGGCCCCCGTAAGCCTGCATGTACCTGGGCACACCCATTTTACACACATACACACGCAACGAACAGAGAGGGATGTGTTGTCGTTGGTGGCTGCACACTAATTCATAGTGAGTCACTTTTTACATTCAGAAAACACATTTTGATCACACAACTTTACACACGTGCATGGACATTATCCTGCAAACGCACACACACACACACACTAAGAAACAAAGCCCTGGAGCTGTTTCCAGAACAATACTCCCTTTAAGAGTCTCTTCTCTCCTGCTCTTTGTTTCTGAGGATGACCTTCCCATGCTGAGAAACCAGTTTAACTGAGTATCCTGTTAATACAGCACCAAGCCAAACAACAATTAGCTTCCAATATCTGATAACAGGTAGGAGAAGGATGGGCCTTATGCTTCTTTTTTATCTGGGAGTCTGAAGTGTTGTTGGAGGAGTCAGAAGTCTTGTAAAGAGAAGCAATAAATGTTCACACAGGCAGTGGAGCAGGAAGCACGCTGTGTTTATTTTAAGAGCTAATGACATCTCACAGTGATGCCGCCTTAACCGGCAAACCTTCACAGCTGTGTGTGTAGACGAGCAGTTAGCTTGTAAATTTGTCACCTTTCGTTAAAGAACAGCATGTGAAGCAAATTATTAAAGCAGAATCAGCTGATATTTGACCACTAGGAGGCAGTGTAACCGGCTTTTTGTGTTAGTTTATGAAGCTACTTTAATGCAAAATAGTGTTTTACTTTTAGTCTTATTTTAAATTATTAAAAGTCAGAAATGATCTCTGAATCGCTTGTAACTCGCCAAAACAATCTGCTGATATGGTATTTTACACGAAACTTGGCGAGCAAATTTTCTCACCCCACTGGCAAAACATTTTTTTAATACCTGATGCCAGCAATACAGACGTTATTATTGTATTTTAATATCATGAAATAAGACATTATACTGAACTTGTCAGTTGAATGTGGTTCATATCAAGTATAATATGACATTTTTTACTTAGCATAAGACTAAGACTTGCTTGGATTTCATTTTTTGCAGCGTTCATTTGGAGCTAGGTAGGTGCATGGCCAAATTCACTCACTTTCTGTGCTGTTTTTATGTTCAAAATCTCCTAAAAATTATATGATTAGCCAGTTATTTGCCTCAAGAGTACTGTTGATTGGTTACAAGTTGTTGCTATAAACAAGGCTAACACTACCCAAAAAGTCAGATGCTGCAAATAAATAGAAATTTCAAAGAGTGTGAACACATAATTACAGGTTTCAAATTGTGCACTGGGTAGAAACTAAAAGTCCTAACTGACCTGAAAGTTAAATTTCCCAGTTTAGTTTAGTTTTTCCGGGATAAAAAACTGCTCATTCTGTAGCATATGCGTGGAGAGATCTTTTTTTCCCCACCATTTTTGGAAAATCTGACTGAGAATACTGAGAAATAGCATTTAGAAATAACCACTTGTGGCGCAGATAATCTCGATTTAAATCATGGATAATGAAAAGGCAAATATATCAAAGTGAGACTCTTTGATGTCCTCACAGGGCCTTTTAGATACTCCAGGACTTCAGCCTTTAAGCTACTGAGTATCCGTCATCCTGAAAAGCAGGACTAAGTGTTTACTCCGACATGGAGCCTTTGCAAACAATGACATCACCTTTCATGACAACCTGATGAACACAACTTGGATGACCTTTTTTTTTCTTACTTTAGGTCTGAATAAGGTCATGATTTCATGTTTTATTTTTACATTTTACACTTAGTCTGCATTCGCCCATATAAAATGATAACTGTGCCTGAAAGTGTCCCATATGTGAAGCTCTTTTTCATTATGAGAAGCTGTAACAAAGCTCCTCTGTTGTTGTATCTTTGCTCTTTTATATTAAAACTGCCATATTGTTGTCCCAGGTGTGTGTGTGTGTGTGTGTGTGTGATTAAGCAAGCACGAAGCAGTGGCCTTAAATATGCACAGCTCTGTCCTCTCTACTGGTACAAACTGATCCAGACCTGATACGACCTCAAGGTGTTTTTCAACCAACTTTTCCCAACTACAGACTTACTGACCATCAGAACTTGGGTCTAAATTTAGTTCTGGGGTGATAAATTTACCTCAGAAAACGCCCCTGCCTGGGGGGAATTCCTTCCCTCCAGTGACAGCATTGCTACTCAGTACGTTTACATGGACACAGTGGTTTGACTAAGGTCACAGCTTGGTCGGGGGAACTAGTCTTGTTTGCGATTACATGCAGAAAAGAGAATTGGACTTCTGGACAAGAAGGTCAGACTCTGCTTCAACAAACAATGCTGTGTCATATTTTGATGAGCAAAGCTGCGTGGATATCGAGATTGGTGCAGCTGTAGCATTTTGTTTCTAATGCATATAATGAGAATTAATTCAATTACAATTTCTGTCTATCACCATTTTTTCTTTTTTTGATTTTGATACATCCTCTACAGTGTGACATTGCTTGCACTGAATACCGAAACGTACCAAGACATTACATGCAGCCAAAAAGCAATTGCATTATCAAGGTGTGTTAATCAAGAAACACTCAGTCAGATCTCAGTCTGACTAAGCTCATAGTCCAATTTCTTAAGCTGCATGTAAACATACTGACTATCAAATTAAGCTAAGGCTGAATTCGCTCCATGCTAACATATAAACTGAACAGTCTTTGCCCTTGTCTTACTGCCCTCTACTGGTCTGGTGGTGTTTTGCAATTACTTTTTTTCTCTCCATACATAACTGACCTGATTTGGATGATCTATCCGGATCTACAGCCTGAGGTGGAAATGCAAACAAACAATAAGCCATATAAATAGTTTAGTTTCATTTAGCTCCTGGGAATGTTTTATTAGGAGCTTAAGTTTCTGGACCTTCTTTTTGAAAAACATCTTTGGTCCCATAATTAGGTGTCTGTGAGTAGCACAAACTGACATGAAAAAAGTATTGTCATTCATACTGAAAACAGTGAGGATGTAAAACAGGTTGTAAAAGTCAGGAGCAGATATTGTAGATATGATACAGACGGTTATGAGGTCTTTCAAGCTAACTGAGAATCTATAATCGAAAAAATTTGAACAGTCAATATATAAAAACATGTAAAGCACCTCACTCTACCACATTTCTTCTAAAACTGATCAGCGCAGTGATCCTGTCGGCCTTCATCTCAGACACAAAGAAAAGTCGCTCTTTGCTGTTTCCTTTTCTCCAGTCTGACTAAATTGAGATACTTGAGATAAAAGTGTCTTCAATTGGGTTTTCTATTTGAAACTCTGCCTGAATCTGGGTCAGAGAAACCTTTTCATTTGAGAAACTTTCCAAAGCGTATGAGGTGTGTGTAGTTTGTAGTAGCTGCCTCAGAGGCTGGTGGGTAAGTGTTATGATTGTAGGGCGCTGTGGTTGGTGGCATGAGCTCTGCTTCATAATACAAGACTTAGGTTTTACTGAACTAATATTGACTTTTCCCATGTGTTCTATTGTTTCTGTCATATCTGGCACTTAGTTTGTGTTTTTTAAAGATGATATCATTTCAGAGCCCTCATTTTTCTTTAAGTCCCCCCCTCCCCCCTGGCGGCAGGAAGTACATAATAAGCGGAGACAAACACAGGAAGCAGGACGTGCTGTCGTGTTGCGAAGCTATTTTTCTTCCCCTCTCCTTCCATCACAAGTCGAGACTGCGTCAACCTCTTCTCCTGGACGCCTACGTCAGTTTTCGGTAGGCTGCAGGAAACTGACTCTGCTTTTCACCCACCGTTTCAAAAAACAACCACCTTTTTCCTCAAATAAATCCAAGTAGTCAGGCTTCCGGTGTGCTAAAGAGCTTTGTCTTTAAACAAATACACACATGCCCTTATTTACAACCAAACAAGGGGTTGTAAATACATCTTCTGACGCTTTATTTAAAGATAACCATTGTTTTTCAGAGTGGTTCGAAACCCCCTCAACCTCTTCCTTCCTATCTTTCTCTCTGCTCCTCTTCTCATGCTTTCATCTGTGTTTCCCCTGGTGCCCGTTATCTTCATGCTTTTAAGTAAAACTCCGAGGTATTAACGCCAAAGCTGCTCTTTTCCCCTTGAAGGAGTGAAATCCTCTGAGAATGAGATTACCCTGGACGATATCATCAGACTGTGATGTTCTGACAGTTAGCTCGTAGGGGATGTCTGGGAAACTTTGCCCTGATCTGACTCCTGTGGGTGACTTTTTCAGTCAGTTCTGTGTAGATGTCACAGTTATAATAGATGTAATACTGTCTGAATATTCCTGGATATATACAGCAGATGTGCAGCCAGCTACACAAATGCAAATGTTATAAATTAGAGAGGAATCATACATGAATTCCCCTAAAGCATAAAAAAAAAGTCTCCCACAAAATCTCCAACAAATTCAAATGAGTTCATCTGTCAGTCCAAGCGGCCATATGAGCCGAATTTAAAGGAGCTCAATCAAAGGACGAGTGGACAACTGAAAAATCATTGCCTCTGGCTCAGCTGTCAACAGTCAAACCCATGTAATAGATAAAGAAATAAAAGTAGGTCAAATTTTTTTAAATCATACTGGGAATGGGAAAGATGTTTTTTTTCAGGATAAAGACTCCGTTTCCCATGAGCACCATCATCCAGCCTGACAGAAATGACTCTTGCCGAGACATGCATTTGTTTTGGAGATCAGATTTTCTTTTTAACACCAGTTTCTTTGTTCTAGACAACTTTTCCCAGGATGCAAAGTGACTAGGAAATGTATTTATTTGTAGTTACAGAGCTCCAGACCCAGAGTGGTTAACTGGGAGGATCTGGACAATTCCAAGAAGGTCAGTCTAGTGATGTCCAGTCATAACATTGGGTTGAAATAAAGTTTCTTTACAATTTTGAAAATGTATTATAAACGCAGTTGATATGATGTCTTAACCAGATTTGTTTTATTTAAAAAGATGTAATTTGTCTGCACTGAGCCACGTGGAGTATACAGAGAAGTGAAAAGCATAAACTGGGCTTAAGAAGAGCAAGGGTGGCGCTGAAGAGGTTATAATTAAAAAAAGAAAACCATTACAGTCTGATGCAGCCACATGCGCCAAACTTAATAACTTTATCATACAGACAGGGATGAAAAAGAAACTCCAGATGGAGAGGATGAAATGGGTTAGGCATACGGTGGCCCTTAAGTGTTAATCACAATGACAAATCAGAAAACACAACCACCGTCCAAGTAAATGAATGATGTGGTGTCATATCATAACATTAATATGATTTAAATAATAGTATGATGCGATGCCACACATGTCATGATCTTAAGTGGGAGTTTAAGGCATGAAACTACAGGGTGGAAAATGGGCCCCACTCCGGTAAACTCAGTTTGTAGAGTAGTTTAGTGTCCAGGAAGTGAGCGGACTATCTGTACAGTGTTACTCACAGCCCAGCGTTGTGAGGCATTATGAATTCTGGTTATGTCCTACCAGTACTCATCTACCAACTCCAGCCTCACCAAGCAGAACAAGTGTAACGGGGTGCTTCATTTTATTGATAGACTCTCAAGTTTCAACAGATCACTGCAGAATAACTGCTGCATGTGGGTTCAAATGAACATTGTCACAAACAGCTTAACCCGTGTTTTAGCCTGTGTTCTATCACTCTCCTGTTTAGCTGTCTTCTGCTTAGACCTCATTTGTCTTTTTGACAGTCCAGCTCCAGTGTCCAACATTACCTCAAAACAATCTGGAAATCCTTCTCAGCAGTGAAAAACATGGATCTCACTTTTTATCTATTCATTTCACTTGTGGTATCTTTCAAGGAACATTCAGTCCTCAGGCCTTAAATGGATTTGTGTCTCTCTACATACTGACCTGAACAAAGAAACTGAGAAATAGCATTTAGAGATAACCAATTTTGGTGCTGATAATCAAATTTGGGATAATGGATGATGAAAAGGCAAAGTTATATAAGTGAGGCTGCAGTTTACAGACACACAGCCAAAATAAAGTAGCAAAAAAGAAAGAAAGAAAAGTGTATCATCTCTAATCTGCATCAACAGTCAAAGAAAGTGAACATGAATACATTCTTTATGCTGTTTCTTTCACTTTAAAGCTTTGTTTTCAACTGCAGCTCGTCACTTCATGTATCCTGACTCTCATCTCCAGGTTTCACTCATAAAAGAATGAGTGAGTAGTCGTATTGGATTTCACTCCACAGACTCTCCTTGGAGACGGCCTGTGATATGAGATCCTGTTTATAAGGAGGGCAGGTGTATGTGTCATAGAGCGGTCAAACTGCACCATATATTATTTACTGCGAGGTCCAGCAGCGGACATGCGAGTCAGTCAGAAAGGGAGTCAGTGCGACTTCTTTTTTTAGCCGTGAGAAGGTTCTCGAGGCTCGGTGTGAAGTAGAAACAGAAAGCTATATGCAGGTCTTGTGTCATGGGGGTGAGAGACTGGGTCAGTAGATCATTGTGACTCAGGGAAAATGTTACCTACTTCGCTGTAAAGGTCTGAAGTTGTATAAGAAATCCTGTCCTCAGCTTAACATAAATTATACACTTCTTTAAAATTCCCTAAACTATACTTGAACTGTGTGTGAAGCTTAAACAGCGGCTCATGATAAGGCTCAGGGAACTTCATCACTAAACATTGACAGAGGTGAAAGGTCGTGGGAAATCCACCTGTGCCGTGAACCTTTTCACTTCCTCTAAGTTGGTTCCACATGCCAATATTGTCAGAGATTCAAGCCTGGTAATGATGCCTGTTAGAGCACACAAATTTTTTTATTTATAATAAGAATAAGGATGGAAATACAACTTTCCTCACCACGCGAGTCGAATTCAGAAAATAGGACTTCGACAATGCTTATAAGGTATATTTTGTGGTTGTTCGATTCTGTTTAGGGCTGATCTATTAGCAAAAATAACCTAATTACAAATATTTTTGCCGATATTGCAATCACAATTTAAGGTTCCCCATCTAATGTGTTATAGATACCAATTTATAAATTGAAGGAGATGACATTTTTTTCTATGATCTTTTGAATTAAAAAAATACATACATCAGGGAGAAAAATTGAATTAAAAAAAAGGAAATAAAGAAGACAAAATAAACTATGTTTGCATGTACTGGTACATCTAAAAATATATAATATCATGAAAAAATTAAACTTATTTTGGATGCAAGCTCATTATACATTGAGCAAATTACTTCAAGCCTTTGTTTTTTGAAATGTTGGTGATAATGAAAACCTAAAATTCAATGTCTCAGAAAAGTAAAATATTACATAAGATCAATAAAGAAGGGATATTTTGAAGAGAAATGTTAGGCCTCTGAAAAGTTTTGCCACTTTCTGATCATTTTCCAAGTATCTTCTCCATCTTTTTGCCCCTTTTTTGCTGCTTTTGGAGCATTTTACTGCCTATAACAAATTTTCGGGCTACTTTGCCATTTTTGCCTCTTAAATTGTTTCTCTTGCAAAGGTAGTTTTCAACAATGTGTTTCTTTGGTTGAGCAGGGTTGAGTAACACTGATGTAGAGCATTGTACAGGTCTCACATTTACATCCAATGGTTGTATCTCTCTCTATACATACAAATTTTAGCCGCTCAAATCTGGTATCATTGTGGTCCGAGACAATTTTGCACAAGCGCTATTGGAGCTATAGCTGATCAGGCCCTGTTCTCTGCACAGACCCTGCATGGAAAACAAGATGCAGTTTGGCTGACATTCAGCCTGACCTCAACATCAGTCGTGCAAACTGCACACGCTCACACTGGGTCCATGATAAAAATATGATCACAGATTACATGCATTTCATCACCTTATGCGAGGTGAGATGTATGGAATCAACAGACTAATCACAAAGCATCATGCCGGGTATATAGTGAACATGACACATGTAGTAAATAATTGTAGAAAGACAAATTTGAGGTATCACACAAAGAATAGTCAGCCTTGTGGTTGTGCTAGAGGTCTGCAGTGTCCTCATGATTCACTCTTTGATGTCAGAGAATATCTAATCAACAGTGAAAATCATTGCAAACAATAGTGGCTATTGTTGGGGTATTTTTAAACCGACTGACACAGAAAGATGACAGAGATTACAACCAAAGAGACACTACTTTCAAATTTCAAAGGAAGCAAAGCAGCTAAACCAAGACACAAGACACAAGTTGAGAGGTTTTGTTCTTATTGTACAAAAGATGCTCATTCTGCACTTGCAAAAAAAAGGTGTAAAGTTTTCCTTTTCATGTCCAGTTCATGGTAAAAAAAAACAACATTTCTGAGGGTTTTCATCTTGGGAAAGCAGTAAACAAAACGTAATGCTTCCTTGTTCTGTCCCTCTCTCTCTTTGTTTATATAACACTAATTCGATCCCCTAACAAGTGACCTCATCTTCTGTTTATCCAAGTAACTGAAACTCACACCCAGCACTGCTCTAGATACTGCTGGCTGGTGTGAAGAGAAGAGAAACTAATAAGGCAGGAGAATATTAGAGCCAAAATAACATCACAAAGTCTCTCCCAGAGCAGAGCAGGGAGTTAACTTGGTCTCCCTCTCCTTCTCTCTGACACGCTCAGGTGACTCAGTGATGGATGTTTTCAAATAAACCCTGAGCTCCGCACTCACCTGTGAAGTGTCCAATTCATCTCTGCTGTTCCTCCTCCCTGATTGGTTGGTGCCGGAGTCAGGTGACAGGGCCCGGTAGCCAATGAGAGGCACTTCGCTTGACTCCACTCCCGGCAGGTCATAGCCACCTGTTCGCATGTTTCTGGGGAGCATGGTGTCAGCTGCCACAGACTGCAGGAGCACAGAGAGAAGAATCACGTTGTTGTCTTACAGGCAGATGTACAGGCAAACCTCACCAGAGTTTGTCAAATTCTTTAATGCAGTTTTATTTATGCCTTTATGCCTTACTATTACCTGTACAAGAGAGCACAGTGTACCAAAGCAAATTCCTTGTATGTTCATACCTGGCCATTAAAGTTGATTCTGATTCTGATTCTGATTATATGAAAGCAAAATCTTTTGACTGGCGTTCTGCTGATGATCGTTTTTTACAGTATAACTCTCTTGTACAAGTATGAACTGTACACTTAAAGGACAAAAAGCATGACTGATCTGCCACTACTGTAAATTATAACCCCTCAATACCTCCATGAATGAAGTTAACAGGTCTGGTTCTGTTTTTAGTCAGGACTTGATTTACAATTCTCAGTATGATTCTGTTCTTTTCATATTAGCTGATATCTCACTGCATTAATGCTATTCCCATTCACTAAAGTGACTGTGAGGAGAATCCATATGAAGCAGATTAAAGCGACTTCCTTTAGCCGAAGGACTTGCGTAAACTGATGATGATTATTTGGAAAGTGAAAGTGGATTGGTTCTTCTTTTTAACACTACTTTTCTTTATTCAAGACAAAACTTTTACCAGATACAATGTGTTTATCAACAGTTGTTAAGGGCTGTTGTTTGAAAGTTGACAACAGGCAAACTTTGTAAGATTGTAGCGTTCTATAGCCGGCTACATTTAGCCTGGTGCTTTGAGACCTATTGGTAACGTTAGTAAATCCTGGTTGTGTCTTACCAGTGCTCATCTACCAACTTGATCCTCACTAAGCAGAGCAACCATAGCCTGGCTCTTCATTTTATTGACAGACTCTCAGGTTTGAAAAGAAAGCTGCTGCATGTGGGTTGAAATAAACATTAATACAAACAGCTTTACCCTTCTTTTAGCCCCTAGCTCGTGTTTTAGCCTTTAGCCCATGCTCTATCACTCTCCTGTTTAGCTTTCCCCTGCTCCTCTGTCCTTTTTCTGTCAGAAAGTTAAACTCCTGTGTCCAAAATTACAGTTACAACATTGTTACTGAACAAATCCAAGAAATTGTTTTCAGCACAGAAAAACACAGATCTATCTTCATCAGCCATCAAGGTGTTGTTATAAAGACTTAAACTTGCTGTAAATTAATCCAGTCTAATCTGGTTTGGACGCAAGGAATTCGCATTTAGAAGTAACTTAATTCAGCGCAGATAACCTCTTTTTAAATCAGAATTATGATCAGGCATGTATCTAGATACCAGACTTTTTCAAGATCACTTAGAAAATTCTCAGGGTCCCTTCAATTTGTAACCTGCAATATCTCTGAAGGAGTAAGTTGTCTTTTTAGTGTCACTTCAAATCGCCTCCTTTCATCTCTGGATTACTCAGAGCTGTGTCTTTTAGAAAGTAGCCTGCGAGTCAGAAATTTCAAGTCTTGCAAGAAGTGGCAAAAGGATTTTTGTTTCAGTTACTTTGCCACTACACAGAGCTTCAACAAAAACTGTTAAACTTCTTGCTATTGTTGCTACGGTATCAAGAATGTGGACATAAGAATTCTTGCTTTTGATTTAATCTCCTTCTGACTGAACAACTTCAATAACAGAGCTTTAAAGAAATTAGCCTGAGTAAAGTGCCAGATACTCACTTGCCCTGTAAAGAAATAACCAAACTTGTAGATAATAGCTTCATATACTGTGTAAGTTATTAAGAGACACAAGTATAGGAGTGAGTATCTCCTCTCCATAAACACTATTTATATCAGTTAAGTTTCTGCAATTCTCCTCCTCTTATAATATGCTCTCTTTGAAAGTGATGAATGACACACCCTCTGTTATAATCTATGACATGAGCAGGTTTAAAACTCAACAGCTTATCTGATGTCTTTCCAGGTCATATGTAAAGCTCTTTCTCAGTTGAACTTAAGTTTAAGAGCACATCAGGCTCCCTTTGCAAAGTTAGCAACACTTTTTTTAAATCTCTCTCCCAACCTGTGAGATCAAACTCAAAGCATTTTATATGAAAGAAACACACCACGCTGTGTAGTTTGTAACACTGAGGCCATTTTGTGTTGGATTTGTTTAACACATCCATTGTGCCCAACAGCAGCAGGGCAGGATTTGCATAGTAACCCCTCCTGCCATTTCCCTTTCCCCTCTTTGGTATTTGGATTACCATGAAGATAGACATCAAGTAAACACTGTTTCAGGAAGAGAGGTGTAGGAAGGAGAGAGGCTGATACAGGATGAGCTGTGGAAATGTCAAACACAGACTCCAACAGAGAACCTACTCAGGCATTAAACTCTTGATAAATTATGTTATTTGTTGTTTTATTCTGACCCTGTGGCTGTCAGGTAGCTGCTGTAGCTCTAACTGACATAATCAATCCCCTGAAGACCCCCTGTTGACTCTCACAGCAGAACAGGAGCAGAAAAAGCCTCAAGGGTGGTTTAAAAAAATGTGCTGGCACTCCCAACTTTCCATTGTGTCTTTGTCTGAGGCTCCTGCAGCTCTTTGGCATTCGTGCGATGCTGAACTCTTTTCTTTTTTATCAGCATTTGGTTTTTTAATTTTGTGTATTATAACTGCATGAAAGAGTCACACAAGGCACATGCAGGCCTGCAGGGGAAACAAGTTATAAACAGAGCAGAGAGGTCTGAATGCCTGCTATTCACTGCCTCTGACCATGCAAACAGCCCCTGTATATGTACACACACACATACAGCTGTATCTAGGTTACAGTGAAGTCACACCCCATAATGCTCCTGTTTCTGCTCACTAACGGCAGCCATAGCATGGTGCTACAGATAAATGCACACTCCTAATGATAGCAGCTTCTGTTAAAAGAGGTGAAAAAGAGTGAGGCAGTAAAAGTTTGTACGTGCTGACGCTCTTATTACAACACACGGAGTGACACATGATGACATTTGCTTCCTATACTGTCACTGGAGGTTTGAAAACAAGGCGATAAAATGGTTTAAGAGGAATAAAGGAAGGTGTGAGTGAACTTACTGTTAGCTGGGTGTCATTCGCAGCTGGATTCAGGCTGCATTAGGGTGACCGGCTCGTGCTGAGGAGAGACGCACCCATCTGTACCAGCGACACCGTCACCAGCGACGAGGGAGAGCTGCGTCCTCTCCACCCTCTATCTCTCTCTCTCTCTCTCTCTTCCTCCACCACTATCAGCGTCTATCACAACGTTTGTGTGTCCAGGCTTCAGCAGCTGATAGCGCACTTTGATCGAGCTGAAACTCTCTCTCTCTCTCTCCTCCCTCCTCCCTCTCTCTCTCTCTCTTTCTGTTATTTATACTGTGCACTCAGCGCTTTATGATGCTAACAGCTCTCTCTCTCTCCGTGGGGCGCACAGTGTGAGGACGTTGTTACTCTCCACACCGGCTTCCGTGCGGCAGCTCCTCTGGGGAAATGTCACTTCAGGGACCGCGCGCGAGAGAAGCGTCACGCGCAAAGACGCACTTCCTTACCTAAAGGCACGCGCATGCACTCATACTGTTTCCAATTTTCATGCATCTATAACCTTCTCACCTCATTTAACTAAATCACTACATAAAGAACGCAAAATTAAAGAATCCACAAGTTAAATTATCAATATATATTATCATTATTTATTATCATAGCACAATATGCACAAAAATAGTCACATTGTTGTTGCACATAAGCCAAATACACAAATAAAAACACACTTCCTACATATATACAAAGCTTATACTATCCTGCACAATTAAATTTTTACTCTTGAAAGTAATTTTGTGTCTTTTAAACGTGTTATTTTAAGAACATTGGCACGTGGACTTTTTCAAGTGAGGCATGTACATATTTAGTATTTAACAGCTCTCGCTCAGCTAAATCACATGTAGATATCCTTTTTTTTTACTTACTCTATATTTATATTCTTTAAAATTTCGTTTTGGATGCATTTTAATGGTTTTTAATGTAATTATTTTATCTTATTTTACTTTTTAAGAATTCATTGGAAGCAAGATACTCTTGCATTTGTTATTTTGCTTGTGTATCCTTGTTTTTGTGTGTGGAACTGCATTTGTTCACAACACTATGATGACATATGTGTGTTATAAATGTGTTTGTTTGAAGTTGTCACAACAAAAACAGTTGGGAAGAAAGAAATTTTTGTGTCTAGTTGCTTTTATTGTGAAAAATTGCACTTTGTCTAAACCAATCAACTCAAAAAATAAGAGGTCTCAATGATGAAAATGTCCTACTACTAAATACCTTAACTCAAGACAAAAGAAACTGTCTATAGAAGATGATTTTCTTTACTGAATGCCTGTTCCTGGCTGCTGCACATAAGTTACTTTACAGTACACATGATGTGAGTGTTTATAATAAATTAAAGGTAATTTCTGATCTCCCTGTCTTGTCCATCACAGTCAAAATGCTCAACCAAACTGGATTTTCTTAAAGGTATTTGGACCAAAGTGTCAGAGTAAACTCTTTAACACCAACATCATCTCACCAGACCTGAAAAACTACACTGTAAAAACGTTGCTGGCAGCAAGGTACCATGAAGTTACTGGAAAAGTATTTACAGACAGCAGTTTCCAGCTTGCCTAAATGACCATTCCCAGGAAGCTATGGAGCAGGGCAATCAATTGCAGGTTAGACTAAAAGGCAATATGGCCTGCTGCAATATTCCCATCACAGACAGTGTAATATGTCTTTAACCTCAAATGTGTCAGAATATCAGATGCCCATTTGGAGTTGATGTTTTATGCTCTACACCAGTGGTGCTCAAACCTGCAAAACCAAAGAGCCAAGTTGTTGAAAACTTTGCAAAAGCAACAACCAAAGTGGTAGAAAAGTGACAAAAACGTCAAGAAGTAGCGATATAAATAATTAAAGGGTGGTCAAAAAGCAGCAAAACTGGGTGAGGAGCAGTGAAAATGGGGAGAAAACTTGGAAAATGGTCAGAAAGTAGCAAAAAATTTCAGAGACCTGACATTTCTATTTAAAATATCCCTTTTTAAAATTGATCTGATGTAATACCCCAATTTTCTGAGACACTGAATCCTGGGTTTTTCGTTATCTGCAAGCCAAAAAACATCAACGTTCCAAGAAGTAAAGGCTTGAAATAGTTCACTTCAAATACTATACATTATTTGGGTTTTACTTTCTGAAATGAGCGACAAAAATATGTCACTTTTTCATGATATTCTAATTTCTAAGACATACCTGTACATGCAAACAGTTTGTTTTGTCCTTCTGTACTCCCTCATGTATGTTTTTTTATTATTCAAGACTAGAATAATAATAGAAATATCATCCCCTTCATTATAGCAGTTGATATCAATCAGGTTAGGAGTCGAATTGCAATATGGAGGAAAATAATCACTTTCAGATCACTTTTGAAATTGTTTCGCCCTGGTTAGTTACAGCAGATATTACGGTAAAACACTGTAATGTTAAAAAGCTCAGTTACAATATGTCACACTGGTATGTACAATTGAGGCACAAATTTTGTAAAAAGCTAAGTACAATTCAAGATTTCATGCCTTAAAAACTCTCAAGGGATGTTAAAAGTTTGAGCAACTTGTCTCATACATGCACAGCTGCCTAACTGGCTGCTTGTGTGTAATTGTGCCCCCGAGTCTCATGACACCTCATGACACTGATCTAATAGAGCATCCAACTTAATTCTCTGAATTATCCTTTATTAATCACCTGGTGCTTTATATCAGATTGTGACCTTAAATGGGAACTCAAATGGTTTAAGAAATGTTGCTTACAACAATAGTCAGGGTGAACTGCGCCGCAATCCCTCAGAGTCTAGTGATTATTTTCGTCTTCTCATTAATTTTCTCATCATTTTTTTGGACTTTTTCTGAAGACGGGTGTTATTTTTGCTTTCATTGGACGTGAAAGCTGAAAGAGAAAGGGAAAAGGGGGTGAAGGAAATGGGAAGAGTTAAATCTGAAACCCATGCAACTCAAGTCTTCTTACACAATCACAATCTAAATTGGATAACTAAGTGCCTTATGCACAAAAAAGGTCAAAACACAGTGATAAGAACATTAGGCAATCTGGAAAATCACTAGAAACATAACAAAGCCACAAAAAATGAACTCATAATGAAATGCATTACCTAATCACACATCATCTCAATGAACTTAATGACCCTGAACATCCCTCAGACAGAAAACCAGACTGATTCAGTCTCTGCTGTAGCTCTTGTGTTTGCTCGCCACCTAGCGGTGACAGCTGGAAGTGTCCAATCTAACACTTCTTAATCAGCCAGGGGCCATTTTGAACCGCACGGTGTTCCCACACGCTTGACTGGTGTGAGTAATGTGCGAGACGTAAATAAACAGGAAAAGACACAAACATGGGGAAATAAACAAACACCTTGAGTTGGACGAGTGCCTGCAGCTGAAACCTTATTCTTCAACAGGGACTAAACTGTGAGTACAACCTGTATACGCTCAGTTAAACCTCATTATGTGGTTTTGGTGAGCAGATTTGGGAAGAGTTTTCTTTGTAGGGAACAATTACATGCAATTTATAATTTATTTAAAAAAAAAAAAGGAAAATATATATTAATTTACAGTAAGGCAAATACACTCTGGATTGGTGAAAAGGATTGTTTTTATCTCCACTTTCTGTGGAAAAATTGAAAAATAACAAAAGATAAGATGATAATACTCTAATGATTATGCAATGATGATATAACAAACCAAATGGCTCTGGTTTTTGACTGTATCCTCTTAAAGTATCTGTTTGCATTGTTTCTACCAAATACTTAAAAATAGGGCTGCAGGATAATGGGAAAAATGATGTTGCAATATTTTTTTCTCCTTGCAATATATATAACAATAATTGTTGAAAGTGTTAAATTAAGCATCTTATGTGATAATACTCGTAAGTTAACTATCAGATTGTCCAAGCTGCACGTCACTCTGCCAGACCCTGATAACAGCAACTCAGATAACAGAGTGCCAAGGTTGCATGTAATGTGGTTAAATATGTAGATAGATGCTCATTTAGATTTTTTAATAATGTAATTGGGCAAAGACAGGCAACAGAAACTTAATTGTAAGGCTATTAATCGGGATTATTATATACCTTGCAATATGGATATTGCACAAGCGAATATTATGAGGACAATACTAAAACAATATATTGTGCAGCTCTACTTAAAACCTGAGTTTGTGTTTTAAAAAATCAACAATAATTCCCATCTCACTTAGAGTATTACATCTGTTATGCAAAAAGACTCACTGGGTAATTGATTAAGAAAGCATCTCCAAACAGTTCATTTTAGATTTAATGGTCACATAACACGAGGAAGAATCTAGATAAAGATAAGTTTAGCTCTGCTTTCTGGGACACTCTCAGTTTGAAAACTTTCCTCCTCCCTCGGCTGCTCCCTCTTGTTTGAAACCAGCTAATGAGGCGGCTAAACTCATTAATTGAACACTTAATTGGCCCCTGTCGCTGCGCGCGCGCTGCTTCCACCGGCTCTTGTCACCCGCCGTCCCTCCCCTCGTGCTGCCTGCCAAACATCACAATCCCACCTTGTCACAACGATTTAGGGTCAGACGGGAAGGTGCTGCTCTCTCACCGTGGACCCCCCTCTCCTCCCCCCTCCTCTCCTCCCCTCTATCAGTATCTCCCTCCCACTCTATCTCGGTGTTTTATGTCTGCGTCACAACAAGTCGGTGGAGAGCGCGAGGCAGGGATGATGGCGTCTCTGGCGGCTTGATTCCGGTGCTGCTCTAACAAAACCCGCCTTAATAGCATCAATAGAGGGGGGAGAGGAGGGTGAAAGCGACGGGAACATGACGAAACGGCACAGCGGAGGACGGACAAACTAGGCTGAGAGACGGACGGACAGTCAGTCAGTCAGTCGCCTTCTCCCCCCCCCCTTCCCTCCACTCCTCCTCCTCCTCCACCTCTTCCTCCTCCTCGGCTTGACTGACACACACAGGCGCTTGGCACATACATGCACATCATCCACTTTTTGCAAACACACACACGCTGCGCATCCGAGCGGGCAGTAATTGGGCAGCGGAGAACCACAGCAGATGAGGGCATTTCATGTCCAGGCTGCCCAGGAATCACTGTGACCCCGACGGAAAGGAGTTCGACTTGACAGGTACCCTTACCCGGCAAGCTCCCACTGTCCAATTTGGCTTATTTTTGATTCACAGGAAAGGCTACGCACACTGTTTTTGCATCCTGCGTCTGTCTTGACTTGAGTGCATGCACTGGAACAAATGTGCAGAGATAAAGCCTGCACAGTCATTTCATGCATCTATTCAAGTTTTTAAGATGTTAGGAGAAGCTGCAAAGTGCCCGCTCCAAGTCGCCTTTGCTCATTCAATCTTGCAGCAGTCATCATGCAGTGTTTTGTCTGTGCGCTTGTGTGTGTGTTTCATGTGTGCAGTAATCATTTGTCTTGCTCTCTGGTTGTGTACTCACTCTCATCTTTCACTGTGGTGGATACAGGCTGTCGCTATGCTCGGGGTCTAAAAGGAGGGTGAGGAGGAAAGAGAGGAGAGATTTTAACCCCCCTTTGCACTGAAAAAAGACCGCCTGTCTGAGAGCCAGACGAGAAAAAAATCTGGGGCCATAAACCCCTCTGTCAGCAACAGCAGCAAAGTATTCAGCGAATAAATCGGATTTCCATTTCACATGAGCCCTTCTCTCTCTCCTCCTCTCTCCCCCTTCTCTGTCTCTCTCCTCAGGATGGGGAGAGTAAGTGAAGGAGATGATGTGTTGGCTCGATGGAGTGATGGACTCCTGTACCTCGGCAATGTAAAAAGAGTAAGTGCATGTGTGTGTGTGAGAGTGTGTGTGTGCGTGTGAGACTTTTGAGAAAGTGTGTGTGAGAGATTTGAAAAGACTTCCATTTAGTTTTGTCAATCATTCTGCTCACCTGCTATCTCCCTCTCAGGTAGATGGAGTCAAGCAGTGTTGTCTGGTGAGATTCGAGGACAACTCAGAGTTCTGGGTGCTGAGGAAGGACATTCACTCATGTAAGAAAAACTCTTTCCCCCCCTCAGCTAGAAGAGTAAATAGCACACTTTATTTCTATTTTGGTTAAAAAAATGCTCCTAGTTTGAGTTTGTGGGTGCGCAGGGGCTCGCTTCTCTCCTCCAACTTCGAAACTTTGCCTCAGGATTCGAAGAACTTTTCTGTTTCTTCCCCCCTTGTGAGCGCAAAACTTTCTGTATTTTTAACACTTTTTCTCTAACAGTCTCTAGATCGTCTTCCAAGAAAAACCAGAGCAGAGATTATACTCACGTTCAAGGTTAGGATGCCGAGCGCTCTGAGCGTTCTGATCGGGGCCACATTGAGATGTAATTGCCATATTAGAGCCTATTTATGAATTTATTAGACTAATGACTCCTCTGGGAAATGGCGCCCCCAATCCACCTCAGCACCAAGCGCGAGGAGGGGAAGTTGGACGCTTGTTAGAAGCAGGCTGAATATCCGCCCGTCAGATGAAGTGAAATCTAAAAGGGTGCAGGAGACACTGAAATCAATGAGGTGGCAAGGATGTGAATCAATATACATAAATTAATGCTGTTGACTGCTCTCCTCTTTCTCTTTCTCTCTCTCCTCTCTCTCTCTTCTGTTCGTCTCAGTTGCTGCTGGAGTGGAAGAAGTTTGCTGTATTTGTGACGCTCCTCCTCTCAAAGAACCACTCATAAATTGTCTTAAATGTCGGCACGGTAAGGAAATACATCTCATAAAATCTGCTTTAAAGATTTGACCCATCACTCTTAAAGCTCCCCTGAGCAACTTCATGATCGTACAGATATCAGCGCCCCCTGTGGAGAAAGTAATCTCTTTGCAACTCGAAAAATACTAAAAAAGCCGTTTCAGCAGCTTCCTGCGACTCATCTTGTCCAGGCAGTGACAGGTGTAACAAATATCGGCATAGAAATAACAAATCTTCTCTCTTAAAGTCTTTTCTACTTTTGCAGGTTTTAAGGAGGCATCAGTATTCATTTCTGCCCATTTCATTACCAGCAAAGAACTCCTCATAGGAGCTGTAGCAGGAAATAACACAGAGGACTCATTGTTATAAATGATAGGTTTTAGTTTTTAGCTTTTTAGCAGTAAAAATAAGATCCTTGACATGGGAGTTTATTCAAACTGTGTGTTTTCTTAATAAGATATAAATAAAATTAATTTCCCACTAACAACATCGTAAGGTGCAGCTGCTGCCCAAAATTAACAGTACATCGCTGATTACCAAAATACTTTTTAATGTTCCTATAGTAGTCAATCTAACGGTATGTACAAGCCTTTTTTCCTCAAATGATATTTTTAATGCTAAGATATGACTGTTGTTTTTAATCCATGAATAGTTATTTACTTTGATTCCTGAAAAGGAAAATTTGTCATAGGGTTTGTTTGTTAGTCCTGGTTAATTTCAGACTTCTCAGGGAATTCCAATGTGCTGTCTCAAATTTGGAACGTGAGTGAAAAAGCAAATTGCAGGTTACTATTTTTGTAAATTGACACTTAAAATTGTCTGAAAGTGGCTTGAGAGTAAGTGAATCATTTGTTAAATATATATACAACACAACATGTCGTCATCGTGCTCTCTGACTTGGCTTTGATCCAATGTGGTAGTGAGTGAGCGAGCATTTCGAGCTGTGTTCATTTTGTTTCTTCCAGTGAATTACATTAAATTTGTCCGTTTATTAAGATGAATCAATGTTACATTTGCTCTGGATGCAGAAATACTAGTTAAACAGGACGTGGAGTTTGCAAGGCACTCCCTTACAACTTATGATCAGCACTGGCTTATTTTTCAAGCTGTTGTTTCTGATTCCAAACTTAAAATATGCTGATGCGAACACAGCTTTAGGCTACATGTCGCAAGGTAATACTGGTCGCTCTTCAGGACGCTTGTGCTGTTCTCCAATGGTTTTCAAACCACAACTCATCTACTCTCCTTTGGCTGTTATTCCTCCTATTTCTGCCCTGTTCCCGCTCTCCATCCTGCCGAACAGGTTCATAATTAAAAGCCTGGGGATCATCATATGTTTAGGAATATAGATTTTCTTCATGGACAGTAGTAACAGTCTGATCCACGTTTATAAATATTAAACGGAGGCAGAATCAGCAGGACTCTTTCAAAATATTACTTTTCAGTTATTTTCCTATACATTGCTTAATTGTTGTCTTCAACATGCAATATGCGCTTCAAAGTTGAAAATCCTGTTGAAAATGATGAGGTGTAGGGAATTCACTTGGAAAGAAAGAGTGCAAATTGAAGCATTTCATAATACTGGATGGTTGCTCACATAAGTTTGTAAGGCACTGTTAGTGTCTTGAACAAAGGCAAATCTAATAATGGAAAAAGCCAACAGAAAATAATGTTCACAGTCACAGCAGTACATTAACAAAAATGGTCGATGGGAACAATTGAATTAAGTTTTCCATACTTTGTAAAAGAGATGGGTGATGCCATTCCTGAGTGTCCGTTGAGCCTGCGGTGTGAACTTTCTCTGGTTTAGGGAATCGAGAGATTAAGAGTAGTAATGCACTGATCCAACTTTTGAAGTCCAGGCACCAACACCTGTACCTGTATTGACCAATAGTCAGAGTTTCTTGAATAAATTACTCAAAGGTATTACATTTGTCAGGGCAGGACTAGTTAATGATATATATTTGGCTGGAATACGTTCATTTGGGTTATAATACAGAGGGATCCCCTAACTATTGCCTACATTTGTAGTGTTTTGGATCTTAAATTTCATTCAAGGTGGCATTAAAAAGTCTTAAATTTGACTTGCTGAAACCTGCAGATACCCTGGATACTGATTCGATGCCAGTAATTATTTAACATCCTTAATCCCTTAATATGAGGATGAAACTGTGAATTATGTTTTGGCAACTTCAGGCTTTCGAACTTAGTAAACAAAAATGAAGTGAATAATTGAACTTCCACATGTTGCCAGTTGCTGTCAGAGTTTTTGGCAGAACAAGCATCAAATGCCTCCAAACCACTGGGCAGCTGTAGTTATTATCTTATGTGCTATTTTAACTTTTTGTTGCATAGATCTGAGTTGAATATATCAGTTATATGGATCAGCCTTGGATCTGTCTTTCTGTATCACAACCAATACTGGACACCAGGGTTGGATTGGTGCGTTTCTAGTCATGAGAAAGACACATTTAGGACCTGATGCCTTTTCATGAGCTGCAAAGCAGATAATCAGCAGGAAGACTTATTGCTCTCTTTTGAAAAAAAAAATCCTTTATCAGTTATTTTTCTATTTGCTTTTTTACTGCCAGTCACAGCCTCTCACCACCGGGTCAGATTCTAACATTGTGATTTCAAGCACACATGCACAGGCAAGGATCAGAAAAGATGTTCACACCAGCTGCAATAACCAACATGAAACTAAAAAGCATCACAGTTGCTTTAGGTCACAACAAGTCTTTCCCCAGGCTTCATGAAAAATTCTCTTTTGCCATATTTCAAGATATGAAGATCCTCTCTGTTGAATAATCGCTGAGTTGGATATGATTTCGTTAAAGAAATGATTGCCTAAAGCACAAAAATGCTACAATCCTACTTACTCGTTGGTTTGAAATGAAAGTTATCCATGGCAATGATGGCATTAACAGTTTGGAGAGTTTTTCTGCACAAATGTCTTCAACTTGAGTGTAAAGTATACAAAACACAGCAATCATGTTCCAATGTTCACACCTACACTCAGTTTTAAATTGAGCGCAGAGAAACTTTCTTCTATGTGCAGATAAATAAGGAGACTCTTCTTCCTTTAGTTTGAGCACATGCATCCTTCTGCACAGTGAAGCTCAAACAGCCGAGTGAGGATACAATAATAGAAACACATTTTTGACTAGAGGGGGACTTTAAAAGTATTATGATGAAATGAAGTGAGAGGAAGTTTTACAAACACTCAGCTCAAGCAGGATTTTAGCGTCTTCACAGCTTCAGAAGGAGAGGTTTGCTGACAGTTTGTTTTGAGGAAAAAAGCAGACAAACATACTCGGCGCTCCCTCGATGCAAATGGTAAAGTCAAATGTTTTGCATGCTGCTGAAACAAACCATCAGAGCACCAACGTTTGAGCTCCTCTGCCATTATTGTCACTCCAGCTGTCTGTCTCGTGAACACGAATTAAACGCTCTGCCTCCTCCTTCCATTACAGGTTATCATCCAGAGTGCCACACGCCAACCATCGAACCGGAAGCCGACAGTGATTCGTGGATATGTCGGCAATGTGTCTTTGCCGTCTCAACCAAGGTCAGGCTGCTAATCTCTCCAATTCACACTCTGGGAGGAAAAAAAAACATTCAGTGTGTAACATGGGGGAAAACCCAGCCAAAAATATCACTCTTTACTGTCACTACTGTGTTTGCAGAGCAGATATGAGCTTAATCAATGCAAAAGTGCACTAAATCACCCAGTATCACATTCAGTATGAGATGTTCTACATTGTGTCCAAGAAATCATGAGGAATCAATACTTATGAAGCTGAAAAATCACCCTGAAGTTGAGAGAAGTACATTTAAAGTCAATCAATCACATGTGCTCTAGTTCTGTGGACGTGAGATGAGAAAGCAGTCGCTTAATTGTCAATCGCTCAGTGTCCGTATCTCATTGTCCGGTCTGCCACCGCTTCGGACACTATCTCTCACAGCCGACCTACAATAAAACAAATTGCTTTCTCGCCACCAAATGTGATCCATCTCCCTGGCTGTGCTGACATGACAGTGATTTGAGGGGTCACCGCCCAATCAGTTCTGTCCCAAAATTGTGTTTTCAGAGAGGAGGGGCGCTGAAACGGGGACGCTTCGCACGACTCATGCAGTTCATGAAGCTCCGGCTCCCGTACCAGCTGCCGTCTTTAGACTGGGACCCGCAGCATCTGACCAATCAGCAGCAGTGTTACTGTTACTGTGCCGGACCTGGAGAGTGAGTGATGCTGCAGAGGCCGCTTTGAGTTGGCAAATTTAATCTGAGTCACCTCACCGTTTGGTTTTCTGATAAGTTTGCCAGACCTTCTTGGGTTTTAAAGCCCAACTTTATTTAATTTTCACACTTTTGCTTTTGCTATTTTTCACCCCTTTGTTATGTTACAGATATCCTCCGCCTTGTTTACAAAGCTGGATGTTTTGTGTGTTGTCTCGCAGGTGGAATCTGAAGATGCTGCAGTGTGGGAGCTGTGGTCAGTGGTTTCACGAGGCCTGCACACAGTGTCTAACCAAGCCATTACTCTACGGAGACAGGTGAGCCACTCAGCATCAATGCACAAAGCTGTATTTTTATAACGATAAACATGAAGGATGCAGTATGTTTGCGGTGTTGTTTGGATCCTGATATTTGCATGTCTCCCCCTGCACATGCGTGAGTTCCCTCTTGATGCTCTGACTTTCTCTCTCAGTCCAAAGACATACTTGTTAGGTTAATTGGCCTCTCTAAATTTCATGTAGGTGTGAGTTTATCTGTCTGCAGTAGCTCTGAGACAGACTGGTGACCTGTCCAGGGTTGAACGTGCCTCCTATGACAGCTGGAACAGGCACCAGTGCTCTCACAACCCTGATTGGAACAGCATAATAGATTAAATGAATGAACGGATGATGGAGATAATAGATATCAAACCCCTGATAACAGTTTGTTCCGAATTTGCGACAAACCTGATTTGCAACATCAGGTCTTGATGCAACTAAGATGACCTTTTATTTTCTACACATACTAAACATTAACTGCACTGTCACAATATATTGGTCAGAGGGTGAGCTTGTTTTATCTACATACAGTTGTGCTCATAAGTTTACCCTGGCAGAATTTATGATCAGAGAATATGAATGATAACACAAAAAACTTTTCTTTCACTCATGTTTAGAGGTTGGGTGAAGACATTCATGAACCAACAACTGTGTTTACTCTTTTTAAATCACAAAGTCAACAGAAACTTCTAAAATGACCCTGATCAAAAGTTTACACACTCCGGTTCTTAATACTGTGTATTGCCCCCATTAACATCAATGACAGCTTCAAGTCTTTTGTGCTTGTTGTGGATGAGGGTCTTTATTTTCTCAGATGGTAAAACTGCCCATTCTTCTTGGGAAAAAGCCTCAAGTTCCTGTAAATTCTTGGGCTGTCTTGCATGAACTGCAGGTTTGAGAGCTCCCCAGAGTGGCTCAATGAAAATTAGGTCAGGAGACTGAGATGGCCTCTCCAGAACCTTCGCTTTATTCTGCTGTAACCAAACTTATGAGCACAACTGTATGTATTATAACCTATTTCTATTGTATATGATATATTCACATTTACAATATCCAGACAATTTAGCATCTGTAGGCATTCAAAAACACACAAAACTTTTTTCTACATAATTGTTAATTTATTCAAGCAGAAAGGGGTTAACATTACACATGCCCGCCCTGAGTATGTGATTTTAGGTATCTTTAAATTTCAAGATCATATTTGATTGAGTCAGACTGTAATTGGAGTTCAAAGCCAGTTGATGTGTATTATTATTTACTAATGATTTTAAATTGGCTGATATCAGCTGTATATATTTCACAAATTTTGGTGCAAATATTTTCGGTTCTCTTCTTGTTTTGCTTTTAAAAGATACTGTGAGGAACTTTCTTTACATGTGAACTTTGGTGCCCCCCTGTGGAAGAAGCTGTAGCTTTTAAATCTTTGCTGCCTGTGTTGTGTTGTACCTGTGCATGTGACAAATGCACGACAGAGTATGAGGACCACCTTGCAGAAATATCTTTGAGAATTCAAAATTCAAATCATAAACAAGAATGAGGATGTTATATTGTGAGAATGAAGTTATTAATTTGGAAAAAAAGTCATAATTTGGGACCACGGCTCGTAGGGCTGTGGCGCTTTTCCCCCAGATTTACTTTTGACTTTCAGTTAATTTTTTTCAACACCAGTGAAAAAGTTGAATAATGATGTCCACAGACTTTATCAGGAGTCATATTTCCCAAGCGTATTAACATCACATGTCAGTTTTTAAGATTCATCGCAGCAAAATATCTTAACCAGCTGTTCATACCCTCTTTCAAAAGCCTGATTTGACTAGTAAAATGAAGCATTGACATTCGGAAAATTAAACTGATAATTGCCCCAAAAAATGGATTTAAAAATTGTAAAACAAAATGTAAAACTAATGTAAATCGATATTTTTCCCCACCCCTCATTGTTGGACTCTGTTTTGTTTTGAAGTGACGGATCAGGGGAACAGCCTGTGGTAAAATAAGGGCAAGGTGCATCTTATGAAGTTTTACTATACAAATTAGTTTCATAAAACCAAACTGCTTAATTTTTTAATTTTCCTGTACCAAATTAAAATAAGGATCAGGATTTCGTAAAACTCTTTCCCATAAAATTCCAATTCAGTCCTGGCAAATTAATTACTTTTCTAAAACTAGATGGCAATTCAAGGCTTTATTTTTTTTTCTCAAGAGATTTTACCCTAGTGAAATTACTTCATTCTTGTGCTTGACAACTTTTATTTTAATCTGAATTTTTGTCATTTCTTGATGTGGTACTATTGCTCCAATGTAGATATTTGTTACTTTGACCCCAAAAAAGTCAACTTGCTTTTTTCTTAAACTGTGAAATGTATCACTCATCGTAAATATTTGTTGTGGGAACAGTAAAAAAAGACTTTTTTTGACAGTGTGCTGTGAATCGTCGCAACTAACACCTCCATCTTGATGGAGGTTTACTGCAGCACAGAGAAGAAAATGTCCTTTTCATTACCTGACAAAAAACCCTTACAGAAGCTTTAGAAGATGGTAAAATAGAGAGTAAAATATCATCGTCTGTTATTACCACCTTACAGTGCACATGAGCCCATATTAATATCTCACAGTTGACCTGATATAAACCAACACATTCTTCTATTGTTGTTTTGTATTTAATTTAACACACCTCAGTTTAGGAAGAATCATAAACCATAGGTGGATAAAATCATTGTAGCAGCCAGAATCCTCTCAGCAGTAGATTTTCGTCTCTTCACACACTCAGATGAAGACGTCTACATGACAGCTTCACTTGTCAGAGAATAACCTTAATTAGCTAGAGACTAAATTGCGTGTAAATGTACTCACTGGCTTGTGTTACAAGGACAAAAGTGTCTCTCATAGTTGAGGAAAAAGACAGTAACAGACACGAGGGCAGACACATCACCTTTGTGGTTGTAGTTCAGATATAATGCGTAAGCGCCTGATGGCGGTGCAGTTTGATAGGCTGCGTCTCATGCGTGTAATAAAATGTTTCCATCCATTAAGTTATTATTGTCATTAACCATCTGTGTTAGCTGGCTGGCTTCTACACACGCGCTGACATCGTGTTGCGGCTGAAACCTTGTCTGACGGCGGGGGTAAAAAAAGAGGAGGGATTAGATTTAGATTGACAGGCGAGGAGAGTGAGGCCGGATTGGTACAACATCTGCTGAGCAGGTGATGGAGGAAGAGTGAAGACTGGGTTCACAGTTGGAATAGCAAACGTGTGCTGCCGTCATACTGTGTCTGCTATTCATCTTTCCCAGTGACCTTCAGGAAACACATGCATACAGAAGGACAGATGTACATTATTCTGTTGACAGCTGAATTTCAGGGTCACCTTGCACAAATAGTTATTATCATGAAACAGATACACTGGCCTGGTTATTTTAGTATTTATGTGATGAGATATCTCAGGAAGAAAGACTTAAAGAGGAAATATATTAGAGGAGACAGTGGGAAGAAATCTGCAAGGTGAAATTATTGTATACTACTCAAAAAAGATAACAGGAACACATTTATACTAAAGCACTCCTAGTTTACCTTGAAAAATTAGAGATGCGTTCTGTTCATCTTCCTCTTCTGTTCACATTTTTCACAAAAAGAAACCAAGATAATTCAGTTAAAACAGATAAACTTTAATATGACAGCTGTTTGTGAAGCAAAATGATAAATTCATCAAGGAGGAAAGAAAAAAAAAAAACGCTGCTTTGAAGTGATTCCTGTTTGATTTTTATTTTTGTCCCATCTCTCTCTTCAGGTTTTATCAGTTCCAGTGCTCGGTGTGTACAAAGGGACCAGAGACCATCCAAAGACTACCAATGACCTGGTGATGTTAACATTCAAATACTCACTCACATGTTAGATATAAAAGAAGTTAAATATACTTTTTTTTCTGTTCCAAAACCTTTCAGAGGACATTTTTTAGTTCATTTGAACTGTAGTTAATGTACTCAAACACTGCTCTGACACTACTCCGTTAAATTAAATGTGGAGGACTTTTCTTCATTTACGTCACGTCTTTATTGTATTTATCTTGCTTCTTATTGTGTCATGCTTATTGTGTTTTGTATTTGAACTGCAGGGTGGATCTGGCTCATTTAGTCCTCTACCATCTCTCGCTTTGCTGCAAGAGGAAATACTTTGATTTTGACCATGAAATCCTGTCCTTCACCAATGAGAATTGGGAGTCGTTGCTCCTAGGCGGGGTATTGATATTTCCTAGTTTAAGCACCATGATGAAATGATGTGAAATGCTGCCAGCCCTTTTTTCGTTTGAGACTTAAAGCTTATTAACCACCATTAAAGTGAAAATTAAAAGTTACAAAGGGATGACCTCTGCCTAAGCTCAAAGAGAAGCACAACAAAGTTAAAGAAGTGCAGATGACATTGCATGTCTCAGTCTAGGACAGAAGTCCCCAACATTTAGCTGGATCGGACGTGCTCAAGTGCTCCACGGCATTTTCCAAATGTGCTTATTATTCAAACTAATTGTAAAACAGTTCAATCTCAAAGTTTTGATTAATCTGTTTGCATACATTTAAGTGAGTTTTTGGCCAGTCAGTAATTCAAACATATTGGCTGCATAAGGATCCTCATCTGTTAGGTTTTTTTTAATAATAATTCTGCTGTTTTCTCAAAATGATTTGAGCCATTTCTCCAACTAACTTTTCATGTGTCCCCTATGCAACATTCAGGTCTAATTTCTGTTCATTTGTCCTACTTCTGCTGCTAACATTTGGGTCCAGAAAAAGCGAGATATGATAATCAATAATGATCTTAATGTGTTTCAAAAGCTTAAAGAGACAACACCAATAATAATTTTATCAATACTGTTAAAACAGGAAAACGAGGCAGTCACTATTTTCTTTTTGCCATGTGGGTTTAAAAGATTAACTTGAGCTAATTCATTCGAACACAATCAGCTTTATTGCCACTAACTACTTCAATTAAAAATGCAGAAATAAGGCAGAATTAAATTTATTTGTTTACTCTTTCTTAAGCTTTTCAAGCCTGTATTGTTAGAAGGGGAATTGAGTGAATACAAAGCTGGTAGGAGAGAGTAGGTCAGTTATATATTTTAACCTGCTTTTAACAAACTACCTCCTCTCAAATAACAAGATTCTTATGCTAAACTTAAACCATTTATCCTATATTCGCATTCTTTTAGCCTACTTATCTAACTGCTGATACTTTAAGTTAACTTCACAATTCATCCAATAGTTCTTGTTTCATTGCTTCTTGCTTTCTCTATAAATAATTGAGCTTGCTTTCTTCTGTATACGTAAGACTTATAGCTGATTTATCAGTCATTTGTTTTCTAGCAAACTGTTTAAGGGAACCACAACATTAGCTATTAGCTAATTTATGATTTAGGCTCCATAAAGCCAACTACTACATGAGCAAACCAAAATTTTGGGGTTGCATTTTCGATAGTCTTTCCAAGATTTTAGCAAACTGATCCACTGTTTCTTCATTAACCTACATTGAAGTCTCTATCATTAGAGCTTATTACAATTTAAAGCTATCCTTGTTTTTGACAAACTGTCTACTTTACTGATCAATTGCTATTCATTAGCTTTAATATGCTTACTGTGGCATAAGCTTACCAAAATTGAGCTAACTGTTAAGCTTATTTTCCCATGATTTAAGTTCAGTAGTGTAACCTACTTATAGCTTGCTGTTGAATTTGCTTTCCAAATTTCTTGGCAACTTTTTCAAACAATTTCAAACTTCATTTTATCAAAATCCCCTCGTAGAGCTTATTGGTCAACTGTTACACTTTAAGCTAGCTTTTAAGCTCCAGTGACCAAAATTCTTATTGTTTTTTTTTTTAATCTAATGTGAACACTTTTAATGATATCCATTATTTTTTCTCAAAAACAATACACTCGTATCAGCCCTTCATGCTTAAATCATCTCATCATGTGCACTGTGCAGTCAGTTTATGCTAGCTGATGGCTGGTGTGTTAAAAAAAGAATAGTTGATTTATTTCATTGATAGGGCACTTTTCAAAACTCAAAACAAAACACCATATACATTTTTTTCTCACAAAAACAGGTAAGTAGATAGATGCATAATTTAGATATACACAATGAGCTACTCTATAACCCTACTGTATTTCCCCTGGCAGTGGCACAAATAGCCACTCCTCATGGGAACCGCTCTCCTTGGTTGAAAATCACAAATCTAGGACACTAGCCAGAATCTGTAAACATGGATGTGTCTTGGCGAATCCTCAGACTGGAGTGTTTATAGTTGTAATTTCACCTGTTTTAAAGTCTGACGTTGTACCTCACAGAATACACGGTCACATAAAAGTAGAGATGATCTAACAGAAACACCAGGGGGAATAGTCTTTCACATTTCCTATACATCTGTCTAAAGCTTTTAGTTGTTCTCTAAGCTGGTATTAAAAGACAATTTTCAATCGTATTCTTCGTCTTGTCATCAAATCATAGCAAAGGTTTTTTAACCTTGTAGCTGCAACAAGTAGTTTTCCACATTAACACCGCTGCTGTCAGTGACTGAGGGAAAAATGATTGTATGCATTAAAGGTTTTCCGTCTGATGGCCGCTCACTGTGTAAACACAGCTTTGATTTTTCATTCCTGTCGTCCTCCAGCTTTCTGACACGCCAAGGCAAGACCGCTGTCACAATCTCCTCAACGCGCTGAACTCCCACAAGGACAGGTAAGTCATCGCATATGATGAGAAGAATAAACAGCGACGACACATGACTGGATTGATGAGCAGCACTCCATGAATAGAGAGGTCTTCTTAGTGTATTGTTGTACATCAAAGCTGGAGAATGAAAGAGGTGAAAGGTGTGACTTTGAATAGAGAGCGAATAAGATGTGTCCGCTAATTAGACTGGAGGGACATCGACATGTTCAGGTGCTTTTATCTTGTTGTGGTAGAAACGACATTATTCTGGAATCAAATTAACCAGCATGGCGGTGTTTGCTTCATTGCATTTTCCAAAAATAACCTCGCAGTCACAAAACTGCAGATTTCTGCAGGCGAAGTCTGCTCCAATTATGTATGCTTAATTACACAGACACTACCTTTGAAATGTTCCTGACTCTAATTCTCTGTAAAGTTAAATATATTTTTTATAACACAACATAAAATTTATAATAGGAAGAGTATGTGCACAATAAAAAGATGATAGAAATGATCTAAAGTTGGGCTGCAGTTTGACAGCTTCTCCTCTGATGTTGTTCTCAGGTTTGTCTCTGGAAAAGAGATCAAGAAGAAGAAGTGTCTTTTTGGACTTCAGGTTCGAGCCCCACCTCCGCTGACGTCCGATTCCTCGCCGCTCATCACCGACCCCCCTATCAACATCACCCACCGGAGAAGGTCAGTGTAAGGACAGTTTCTCTCTTTTCAGCTCTTATCTCAACAAAGCTGTGGGATTCCCACAGGGCACACAGTCATTATGCATGAACAATTAAATGAGGAATCAAAGGACTGCAGTTTTCATATGCCAGCAAAAGTATCAGTGTCTTAATAATCTCCTAAAAGAGTGTAAAACCCCTGTGTGGGCTTACGTTTATACATCTGCTTTTGTGTGTGTATGTGTGTGCTCTTGTCCTGTCGTCTGCAGATCTCATACACACACATTTTCATTTTGAATAATTTGGCTTGTGCTGATTCAGAATGAATTACAATAAAATTATTTGCAGTAGAGTAGTCTTAAAGGGATATTTCCCCTTTTTTAAAGTGTGTTGTATGGGTTACATGCATCCAGTTATTGTTTTAGCCACAATCTATTTCGGTCAGCTACTCCCCTTTAAAGAGAAACTACTTAGAGAAACTGCAACCTTCCAATTCTACCACATAATTTTGCAAATTTTGAAAGAAGCACTTATCTTACTTCAGAAAAATGCTCTCTAAGACTTCACTGTCAGCAAACCTTTACTGATTTTTTTGGCCTTTTCTCAGAAAATATGAATGATAACACAAAAACCTTTCCGTTCAGTTCATAAAAAAATACTTAATCAAAGTAATTAAATGCATATTGTTCAGTTAAATAGATCAAAACCAGTAAAATTTGAATAAAACAAAATTAATACCAAAAATGAGAAGAAGTGTAGAAAAACTGACTCAATCATAAATTCCTTTGAATCACAAGCTTTAGTTTATTTTCCTAATCACATACACTTTCATTAGCACACCAAACCATTAGTCACCAGATTTATAAATTTAAATCTGCAATCATCAGTGAGGTTTCTGATTAAGCAAGTTATGATTTACTGCAGAAACAGCCTTTGTTGGTATTTTCCAGAATCAAAAAAAATATAATTGAGTGTTAAAATGAGGCAAGATAAGGTTTATAATCAGAAAACACTTCTTACTCATTAACAAGAAGGAGATAAGAGATAAGAGGTAAACACTTTGTTTACAAAGGCGGCTAACAGACGAAAAACCAAAACATCTACTGGAAATTCTTCTGTTAACTCATGATGTGTTGTAATTAGGATTTTAATGTGAAAAATAAAACATCTTTGCATAGGTGAGATTTCAAACGCAGCTGAAAAGCTTTTATTCGGGGGGAAATGCCACTACGATAATTATTCCTAACTTTCAACTTCGAATGGATTTTGAGACTTGAAATCCTGGTAAATGCTCATTGAGGTCTTTCACAGTAGCTTCATAAGGACAGTGGACAGGAAAAGAATGAGGGGGACAGTGGAGAGGGGCTACAGATTTGGATCAACCTCAGGACAGATCCTCTGCACATGGGACTCATAACCTAATCACGAGGTCAAACCAGCACCTCGATATAAGCTGCTTCTGTGAGTCTTTCCTGGAGCCACACTGTACGTTAAGTCTCTGTAATTGAATCTACAACAACCTGGAGGCTAAATAAGAGCACAAGGGTTAAGAACAGATCAATTCAGTGTCAAAAAATTAGTTAAAATTTTTACTGCAACGATTGTCTGAGTTTCACCCTCAGGCAAACGTGTCAGTTTAACACCTCTGAGGATGAATCATCTAGATTTCTCGTCTTTAGCATCGCCTCCAGGACAGAAGTGCTCATTTAAATCTCTACTACCTTAGCGACTGTTTATAGCAGAACGTGTGGTATGTTGTCACTCAACCCTTAGCAAAGTGGGCTGTAATGGATATTTCAGCCTGGGAGGGGCTGCGTTTGAGTGGGAAAAGGGGAATGTTTTCCAACTAAAGGGTCGGGACCCCGTATGAGGTTGCCTGGAGTTCAATTGGGGTCGCCTGGCATGTCCAGGAATTCCTTCTTTTTTGGGGCCCAAATATACAAAAGTGCCCTCTTGGGAGCCAAAATGTGCAAATGGGCCCTCTTGGAAGACAAAACATGAGAGAAAATGTCCCTTTGAGGGCAAAAACGTGGGAAAATAACCTCTTGGGAGGAAAAACAAGTGTAGAAGTGTTCTCTTGTGAGCCAAAAACACAAGAGAAAATGTCCTCTTGGGAGACAAAAAATGTGCAGAAGTGTCCTCTTGGGAGCCAAATTGCGAAAATGGGCCCTCTTAGACGACAAAACATGAAAGAAAATGTACTCTGGAGGGCAAAAACGTGAGAAACTACCTCTTTGGAGGAAAAAGAAGTTTAGAAGTGTCCTCTTGGGAGCCAAATTGCGAAAATGGGCCCCCTTGGAGGACAAAACACAGGAGAAAATGTCCTCCTGGGTGCTAAAAATTGTGCAGGAGTGTCCTCTTGGGAGCAAAATTGCACAAATGGGCCCTCTTGGAAGACAAAACATGAGAGAAAACGTGCTCTGGAGGGCAAAAATTTGAGAAAATGAGCTCTTGGGAGGAAAAACAAGTGTAGAAGTGTCCTCTTGGGAGCCAAAATATACAAAAGTGCTCTTCAAGGGGCCAAAATTGGCAAAAGTGGTCTCTTGTGAGCCAAAAACACAAGAGAAAATGTCCTCTTGGGAGACAAAAAATGTGCAGAAGTATTATCTTGGGAGCCAAAAAATGCGCTGTATTCACCTTTTATTTCCTTCTTTCGCCCCTGCCCTTTTAAATATCAGTCCACACCACTGGTTAAAACTGTTAGTAAGCTGGCACTCAAAGCGTCCTAGAGGTGAGCAATGCCATCGCTTTGGCAATGCAGCCGTAAATTATTGCTGAGACATTTACTCTAGAAAGAAAATGTCTTTGGGGTCCCAGGAAAATTATAATGTAAAAATGGGGCCCTTAAAAAGGTCGGGAACCATTAGCTAAGCAGTTCGGGACTTTTGCTTCAAACAGAAGAAGAAATAAGAATGAGGAGAAATTTCAAAGAGCAGAACAATGTTTTAATCAGCCTGTTTGTCTCTGCTACACCTAGTAATAGACTGTTATGGAGATAAACTAATAAATAAAACCTCTCACATTAGGATTATGTGTGTGTTTTTTAATTTATGTGTGTTTTTGTTCCCTTCAGCCCGTTGTCACTACCCTGCCAGAGGAGAGTGGGGGGGCTGGAGTCGCGTAAATCAAAGCGTCGCATCATAGAGACACAGGTCAGTGCCTCTGTCTTCAACTCAGGGCGAAGGGGGGAGGTCTGGGCCACAAAAACCTCCTGATTATTTTCCCTTTTTTTTCTGCATCCAGGTAAACAGCTCTCTGCCATCCAAATAAGCTGTCAGTCAGAGGCTGTGATGAGGGTTCATTTTGTAGTCTGGATCAGTCTGCATGTCCTTTAACAGCCAGAGCAGCTCAGTGCTTCTGTATTTCTCTTCCTTTTGCCTTTTTTCTTCCTGTGTACTCACTGCCCGCTGAAGCTTTAGATTTGAAGGGAAGCTTATGAGAGTTGATGTGTCGTGTGTTTCAGTTAAAATCTATAATTCAAATGCAAACTCGGCTGCACAAAAGCCCGCTCATGTATTTCATCAACATCTGCAGTTCAGCACCGCATTTATCATAATCATCAAACCCAATTCCCGACGGATCCCCGTGAAACAGGCGACATCACATGTGGCAGTTTCTATTTTTAAACCGCATTCTTAGCCGTCAACGCTCATTGTACTGCGTCCTCCTACACAACACTCTGATCCCTGTGTGTGTGTGAGAGAGAGAGGGAGTGTGTGTGTGTGCACATACAGTAATCCCGGAACAATATGCTTCACAGAGCACCAGTTTTCACTCTGGCACTTCCAGGCCCCATTGTGCCCCTCTGATTGATGCTAATCTCCGTCTGCCTTGAAGGAGCAGGTTCGTTGTCGTTGGGGAAAGTGAGATGGGAAGGAATGCAGATATGCTATAGCCTGGGATCATTTCCAAGTGCACTTTGCAGTCGATTACAGTTTGGCCAGGTGGCGCTGGCACCTTGACAGTGCAGCACTGACAGAGCACATCCATTTAAAGGCACAGACGTGGACAAAGGCCACTGAATAATAATCTCTCCTCCTAATAGTAACGCTAGAGAAGGGAGCGATAATGGGCCCAGAGTGGAGCCATATGTCACAGTCCAGAGATGAGAGATGCACGTTCCTTTAGGTGACGTTTCCTCTGATTCATGGCTGCGATGAGGCTCCGATGTTTTAACTTTTCACGGAGAGTGAGTCTCAGTGTGTGTGTGTCACTGAGCAGCCGCGTCCATAAGATGCACCACGAAGAGGATACATTTATGGCGAGACATCCCACGGCTGTGTGATGAGCCTTGATGATGCGACTCACATCCATTAATGTTCGCAATGTGGATTTATAGTCCACCAGCCCTTTGGCAGAGCAAAAACACTGAACCATGGCTTTTTTTGTTCTTTTGGGGGAATCGAATTCTCATGTTTATCTAAAATACCCAAACCTGAAGCAGAATGTGCAGAATGAACTCAATGTATGTGCGAGCATGGAGGTATCATGGCCTCATTGAGTCCTGTGATGATGTTGGCACCCGGACAAGCTGATCTGTGTGTGTCTCCTGTGCCCAGCCTTGTCCACCCCCAGTTGCTGCCAACCCCATTGAGCTGCTGCCATGTTGCCATGGCTACATGGGAGGGGCCAGCCTTTACAACTCCAGGAAGTCCGAGGAGGAGCTCAGTTTGAGGTAAGGGGTGTTGTGGCACTTAGGTTTCTGTTTGATTAGATTACACTCTCATTGAATTTCAGGGTTTTGCTGGTGATGACAGCGTTGTCTCTGACCTTCATCTGACCACCAGAACAGATAAACTTGGACGTTTTAATGAGACACTGTACAAGCAATGATTGGAAAGCCTTGGAAGAGAATTTCTGATAAGAATAAAGGTTTTTAATGTGGAACGACACAAATTAAATCTGCCGTACTGCCCTGGAGGTGGAGGTTTGTACAATGTGACAGGATGATACAGGTTGACTTGTTATAAATTTCAAGATAAGCACCTGAGACTTCTGCCATCGCCTCCATGGAGTGTATCCTAGATCATTTACTTCTTAGAGATTATTTTTAAATAAAATGTGATTCTTGTAACCATCTGAGCAAGAGAAAGCTGACAGGAACCAATTTTAAGAAAATAGCTGTGTTTTCATGACACTTTTCGCAAGATAAAAGCAATATTCCTTAAGTTTCGATAAAGTACAATTGTGCCTGAACTGTCATTTTGATGGACGTTACCGCTGTTGCTGATGATGTCAACAGACAGAGGCAGAGGGCGTTTGAATATATTTCCAAAAAAGGTGTTTCCCTTGCATTTTTGGGATACACTTCAACATCAAAACTTCTGAAAAACCACCTCATGAGATCATTACAACTTTATTTTTTTAATATTTGCAAGAGTTTTCTTAAAATTCTGGTGTCTCCATTACCACTTTTATTAAAATATTTTGATTTTGCTCAATGCTAGCTTCAATGGATACATGACTAATGTTGAAAAGATAATCGCAGTAAAGCACTGACACAAGGAGAAAAATGTGACTTTGCAAAATCATAGTAAGGCAAGGAAGGTAATTCTTCTATTTATTGTTTAAGCTTTTTCTAACGATGAAGAGGCTTTTTGAGATTAAAAGTCTCTTTTCTAAGAGTGTCCTGGCAAAGACAAGCGGCAGCACAAATACAAATGTCACTCTAAAAATAACACATATACGTAAGAACTACCTTCAGGGTTCAAAACATCCACAGACGGATGAATCTGCCTCTTTGTCCTTTGGAGTAGAATCAGAAGGTCTGAGACGCAGCTCTTAATTCATATTTATCACTAATTACTGAAGGTTTTTGAATTTTGAACAATGTTGGTGCCATTGATTATTAGTTGTGGTTAGTTTTGGCAACATTATTTTGGATAAAAAGCTCTTCTTCTTGCACTAGATGGCAGCACCTGCAGCCAAACAAACTTGAAGTACTTGGCTCTTACTAAGATTTTTCCCTCTGGTTTAAATTTTACTTGTGCTGAATGATGTTTTGGAGAAAAGTGTCTGCTAATTTGTAGAATTGTAGATCTGTAATGGGGCATAGGTGGAAAAAATTAGGTTAGGGACAAATGTCACAAAGGTGGGGAACAGTGAGGCAGGAAATGAAGTTTTTTCTACTAGAGGAGAAACTTGACTTCAAAATAAAAGCGTGGGGAAAACAAAAGACAAGGGAACATTTTTTGCCTTTGATATGTTGTTATTGTTGATAAAATTTGTGTCAATAATTCAATCTTCATGTGTGTCTGATCTGAAGCTCTCCACCCAAGCGGATGTACGCTCTGTACCACACCACATACAACGGAAACACTGCGCTTTCCAGGAGTCTTCATCACTACAACAGGTTTTACTCCACATTAATTCACATTTATCTGTCGTCATCAGCACCGTCCCTGACTTCTCTTCTCGTTTCCATCTCTTTTTCTAGCACGGAGGACTCCTGCAGAGTACCACCACCTTGCTACCCCTACCCTCTTAACTCAAACGGCAGCCATCACCACCACCTCCACCACCAGCACCATCACAACAACCACACAAACAACCATCAGCACCACCACCAAAACAACCACCACCAACACAGCCACCAACACCAGACAGGCCAGAAACAGCTGGAGCCGCTCATCCTCCGCGACCTTCCTCCTTACCAACCTGGCGTGGGTGAAGGTGGTGGCGTGGGCGGTGGAGGCGGAGGGGGAGGAGGTGGTGGAGGAGGTGGAGGTGGTGGGATGGTCGTCACGGGAAATGACGGGACTGTCTCGAGGAGCTGGGGTGGAGGAGAGGCGGTGAGGATTTTGGCCAGGCGTGTCACACCTGACGGGAAGGTGCAGTACCTGGTGGAGTGGGAGAACGTGAGTTTGTACTGACACAGAAGGAGCGAACTGGAGACGTAATGACTGTTTTGTTACAGGAATATACTGTGATGGTGTTTAAAGTACAAGCAGGACTACAGAAAAAAAATACTTTCAAGTTGCCAATCCAGGTTTCTCTCATCGTACCACCTCAACTGAACGTCACTATAGCTCACTTCTGGTTCCTAAATGTCCCTCTTTGCTGGTGTTTCTCTGATATTTGTACTGTTAACTTTGGAATATGCCTTTTGCATTTATCACATTTTACTGTGATGAGGAAAGATATGAAAACCTCTGGATGGTTTGTGAAGAAACGGATTTATAAAACCTCTGTGTGTCACATCTCCTGCTTTGCAATTGTCTCAGCTTCTCTTACTTCCTCGCCTTTTGGAGTGTTTTAGTTTTGATTCACTTTAGCAGGATTTATTCTTCCAGCTTTCAAACACTATAAATCGATGAGGTTAATATGTCTCATAATGAGGGGTTGCTCTATCCATGGAATAACGTTGCTTACTGTAGCTTTAATGCTCACTCAGTTCAGTGGAAGTTTAGGACGTTAGCAGAAAAACTAGTCAAGTTCTGGTTTTAAAAGTTACTACTTTTCAACCAGAGCGGGTTTTTATATCTTCCCTCGTTGCAGTACGTTATTACGAGATTGTAAACATGTTATTACGGGACTTTCTTTGTTTTGTTAGATTTTGTCATGATTTGAATTTAAACTACTGTAAGTATTAGAAATAGGAGCCACAAGAGGGCTTTTGTTTTATAGATAGAATTATATATTCACAATATATTGCTATGACCGAATAACTTTATTTTATTTTTTTGACGTGGTTGCATAGTGCCTACATGGGTCGTGTACCTCCTGATTGGTCAGCTGACCTTAGCGAACCAACCAGGTGACAGGTGGGTGAGTGAGGTCATGTTACTGTAAATTAGAAAGGATGGCTTTTTTTTGTCTAGAGTATCGAGAAACAACCGAGTTTTCAAGTTTTTCTTTGAATCAGATCAGACTGTGATGTTACTGTACATTCCAACAAACAACAAAAAAGAAATGTGTGTGTTTTAGAAATGTCGGTTTGGAGTCACCAGAAGGGAAATTCTCTTTTTTTTTTCCTTTTGTTTGTTTTTGATGAATGTTATTCTTCATAAAGATCAGCCTAAAGTCCAGCCACTGTTCAGCTTGGTGTCAACAGGCAGCCACAACTTTAGTGAGAAATCAAAGCTAAACATGTTTAAGTTTTTCTGTTCTAGTTCTAAATTTTGTATAAAGTAAACCTCGGGCTGGCCACACACGAAACAACTTTTAGTTCTGAAGCATTTTTAAACACAAAACAATTCCATAAGACTGCTAGGCCAATGATTTTGTAGACACGTGATCTCACAGAAGTTAGCGTCATCAAACAGGACTTAAGAAGCTAGACAAACTCAGAGGTCCATCAACATTGTCAGTCAGACGTTCTGGCGTTTTTTTCTGTCATTCAGCAACAAAACGAAGGACAAGAATCGGGATAAAAATAAATACAAGCTGCTTTTCTATTAAAGTCTTTGGGTAAAGTTTTGTTTACATTAGCTGCCATGCTTTTGAGCTTAAACCACAGGCTGTGTAATAAATAGACGTAGTTTCTGTGATGTTACCTGTCTGTTTCTGAAAAGGATTTCTGAGGCAAATTGTCGCGGAAATGAGGCGGGCTTTGAGCCTCCAGACTAACAGCTATAGGGCGCCCACCTGTCAATCAGCTGAGCTCTGCCTCTGATTGGGCGAACTCATGATCTTAATATGTAGTAAACTGCATAGTTAGAACAAAAGAAACCTTCTCCTGTGCAGTGTGTGCCGTTAGACCAGGGGTGTCCCAACTTTTATCCAAAAGGGAAACATACTTTCATTAACAGTGAAAGTAACATATGAGTGCCGTACTTGAAAACTATTTCGTTTTGGTAGTTTCTGTAAAAAACAAACAAACACCCAAAAATGAAAATGAAAAAATGTCGTTTTAATGGCAGGGTCAGGATCTGGAATTCATCCCGTTTGTTTATGAGACAGTGATGAGAACATTTTCAACCCCAGATACTTCTAATCCTGCATTCTGCACATTTAATGCATCAACTTTTGTCATTTCTTCACTATTTCATAAGTTAAATTCAGTTTTTTTGTCCTCTCGTGTTTTTTTTTTTTAAGTGTCCTATGCACAGTCTAAATTTTTGTGAGATGTTACCAGATATATTTAGGGTTTTTTCAAGTATCTGATGGAAACTGTAAATACACAACTAGAACATGCTTGATTTAAGTTACAAAACTAAGACATATCAAAATGACAGCTGGGGGCCACGTGAAAACAGACGGCGGGCCACAGTTGGCCCCCGGGCCTCAGTTTGGACACCCCTGCGTTAGATGAATAAGTCATTCAGGCAGGAAACGTTGTTTGTACCTGGCTGTAAACATGTTTATTTCTTTGGCTTGGTATCACACCACAGCATTGCCTCTTATAGTTTTAGACCAGAGGTTGTAGTTTGGCTGTAACATCCAGTTGATGACGCTTCCCAGTCCAGCCCTCTCATTGGTTATTGCCGATATTTTATGAGAAGTAGCCCAACAAGAAAACATCAAGAAAACATAGTTAATATTTTCAATTCAAGATTGGAAGAGCCAACTTGGTCAGGAGCAGGAAAATCATTGAAATTCCTCCATACTTTTGGATAATTTGGAAAAATAATCAGTAATGACCAAGCAGTGAAATGAAAAACATAGTGTTTCATATAAGTCACAAAACTCAAAAAGCCATTTTACAGTAAAAATACATGTTTACAGCCTGATATGAAATCTGACTTGATTTTGCTAATTCCTCTAACTGCACACAAACAAAGCCTGCCTCATATTCACCTCATTTCAAATATGCCTCCTGACAACTTCAGAAGTCTGCTTCAGAAACAGATTATTGACTTCACAAAGAACACATCCATGTATTATTCAATCTATGGTTAAGATAAGCTCTGAATTGGGTCATACTCCCTGAAACTGGGTCTTAAATCTGTCTTAAGTGTGTGGTCAGCCTGAGGTGATGGAGGCTAAATAAATACTGTAAAATCCGGTGTATAAAATGCACTTGTAATACTCTTTCGTCATCTAAAAAAGCCCAAACATCTCCACTTTCATTGAATATTTCAAAGTGTAACAGTCAATAATCTTAATTCCCTCCTCAAGGCCTGACTGATCTCCTCAGCTGTATTTATAGACACAAGTGATGTGCTGCAGTTGGATTTTCTCTTTGTGCAAACAGGTTACATTAATCTAGAATACTGTGGTGCAAGTTCAGAGTTTATATTTTATACAGAGGTTTATTTCAGCAACTTCTTCGATATAACTGACACAATGTATACTTTTGCAGTTTTGTCTCAATAATGGACTGTAGTTGGGAAAAAAAAGGACACTAGACTCATCCAGAGTTCATACTGTTAAAATCAAACCAATGCAAATCTCAGATTTTCTTTCGAACCTCTCTGTGGAATCTCCTGCACTTTGCATCCATTTCAGGACAGTTGAAAAACGTGCTCGTCCATCCTCCTCAGTGACTTTTTGACTGTAGTGTTAGGAAGAGGTGTCTCTCTAGACGATGGTGATGAATGTATTTGTGTGTTTTCTATGGTACGTCTCTACCCGTCAAGTGCTTGTTCTAGGTCGTACTCTTGGTGGAACAAAACCAGATTAGTTTCCAGATAAATAGGAGGAAAACAAACAAACAAACAAACATCAACACTGAGGAACAGCGTTTTCATTTGAGAGAGGTAGTTTTCTTTTTTTCTGATTAGAAGTCAAGTCCAAGTTGAGTTTGATGTATTTTTGGAGAAATTTTGTTTGTACATGTATACTCTGCGTTGACACTTAATATGTAACATGAATAATAAAAAAAAGTTTCACCTTGTGTGGTGTGATTTTTGATCACCTGTACAGAAAGATGAATCAACAGTTGTCTCAGAAACTCCGCCTTTCTTTCACTCTCCATCTGTTTCTTGAATGTTTTTGTTGAAGTTGGTTCTGATCTTCCAGTTTAGCTTATTGAAACTGTGGTTTACATGTTTCTTCAACCAACTCTTACTCATTGGAGAATACACATTTTTTCAGTTGAAAATATTGGTGACTTTAAGATAGGCTGAGTGATCTTCTTTAGGGTAAAAAGGAAGAATTCATTATTTAGATTCATTAAATTTATATAAGTAAAGATGAAATGTAGCTAAATGTAGTAAAACTGACTTTAATCACTACATTAAAGCTCCAGTGGGGAGTTTTTTGCAAATAATGAATCAGACTGAAATTATTACCGGTGTCTATAAATGACCTACAAAAGCAAAGCAGGTAATGGTAAACAAGACTGTTACTTCCGCCGTTTGTTTATGATTACCTGTAAGCCCTGGGTGCCAAGTAGAAGTTTCAGAGGGAAGTTTAAAGTGTTGGAGTTTATTCAAAAGTTCATTCACAGCTTGCTCAATTCAAACTGTGCGGATAAGCTTTGTGTTGTTTTATTCCAAACAACATGATGGGAAGTTTTCCTGAAAATACAGCAAAACTGAAACAAAATTTAGAAAAACACAGAGAAAAAGCTGTAGTTTTAGCTGGCTATGAAACAGACTGAAATTTATATGGAAATAGTTTTATGAGCTCGAAAACTAAATCAGACCATTTGTACTGTTGTTTTTTTTAACCTGCTCTTTAATCATTTACCATGTAAAGCATCTTTGAGTTCATGAAAAGTGCTCTAAAAATAAAATTTTGTATTATTTAATGACTTGTTATCATTATAAACTCACATAAACAGTTGTGCCTAAAAGTTTACACCCCTCCAGCTGAATTTTCAGATTTTTTCGGCCTTCTCTCAGAAAATATGAATGGTAACACAAAAACCTTTCTGCCACTTGTGGTGAGAGGTTGGGTGAAGACATTTATAAACAAACAACTGTGTTTACTCTTTTTAAATCATAATGACAACAGAAACTTGAAAAATGACCCTGTTCATTTTCTTATACACACACACTGATTACAAGAAAATAGATCACAGGTGAGGACGGTTACATTCAAATACATTTGTGTTAACTTTTGTGCATTTATCAGGACAAAACCACCAGAGTTGTGTAAACTTCTTAACAGGGTCATTTTTGAAGTCAATAAATGTCTTCACACAACCCCTAACTATGAGTGATAGAAAGGATTTTGTGTTATCATTCATTTTTTCGGAGAAAAGGCCAAAAAACAAATAAAAGAAGGAATTCTGCGTAAACTTTTGGTTACAACTGTAGATTAACTTTCTTGTGGTTAAATTTAATATATGAAAACACTGCTGTAGGGTTGATGTCTGCTAAAGATGGGTGGTACATGGCAGGAACAGACCGCTTTTATATTTCCAGTTTTTATGTCTTATAATTGTGACTTTTACAAGAAATCAAAGTTTGGTAAAATAAAAAAAAGTATAATTATGTGAAAGGTAGAAGAGAAGTATGAAGAGAGCATGAACAGAGACACTTTTTCCACTGGAGGCGCCAAAATCCACATCAACTGACCATGTCTGATAAAAGCTTAAAACTAAGGAGTCATGGTAATAAATTAGCTTTCATCTGCAGTAAAAGCATCATTTCAGAGCAACTGATTTGTGTGTAATCACATGGTTTGTCTGCATGTAATTTTAGAGCCAAGAGACATAATCATCCTCGTAATCAGTGACAGTGACTTTTTTCTTCAAAAACAAAACGTGATTCAGTCTGACATTGAGAGGTTGATTTAATCATGTGGGCTTCTTGATTCGTCCTGTAGTAATTAACATGGATTTCAAAAAAACAGTCTGATATATATATTTAGAGGAGAAAAAAATCAGTCTGAAGGAAAGAACACAATTAAATCAGGAGAGAAACTCTGCTGGCACACCATGTACAGAACAGAAATCATATTACAACAAGACTTACAGATGCATTAACAAGAGAAAGTAATGAAGGTGCATGAAAGTCGATGCAAACCCACTTCTGAGCATCACACATTGATTTTGATGATATTATTTATCACCAATGGTATTTTGTACAATTATCTAAACATGCCTCACAGGGAATGTGTTCTCTCAACTGCTGTAATTTGTTCTGTACCATCTCAAAATATTTTATTTTTAACCCTAAGTTTGTAATATTGAGACAAAAAGGAAAATAAAGCTCTTAAGACGATGTAAATATTCCATTTGTAGTTATGTTTATGAAAGAATGGCTGTTTTCTTCTGTCACTGATCACTAAGAGTGTTGGTTGCAATCAAACAATGTTAGTGAGGATTTCTATAAATTAGTCTAAGGGGAGGATTAATTGCTTCCCGGCCAAATGTGTCCTGTAGGAAAGATTAATGACTTTATTTTGGCAGAAAATTTACAACTTCTGCTGACATGAAAGACAGATGTTTGTTTTGTGTTTGTGCCAGTCCCATTGAGTTTTCCAGGATGAATGATAGAGCTGAATAATTACGCCAAAGATTAATACCACACTCCTGTCTGAATTTGTCTAAATTAGTTGCTCCGGCAGAGTCAGCACACAGGCTTCGATAAGAAACAGTCGCATTGCAATGGGCGAAACGTTGTTTGGACAATCAGTCTTGTCTGTTAGAGGAGAAAAGGACTTAAGACCTGCTCACCCATCAAGTTAAAAAATATGACACAATTCAAACATTGAGGTGCTTAATCATGCACAGAGATGAAGGAAAATTCATCAGATCCACCTGTAATACTTCATACTTTGTGGGTCTAATGCATCTTTATTTCCTCTTTCTGTCTTCTTCTCTGCATTATGACTTTTTAAAAAGTTGCTTTGTTACAGCAATTCTGTTTGTACAGAACATGTCCTCAGCTCATGTTACATTATTTTTCAAAACTATTCTTTACCATTTTATTCCATTATAAAGCCTTTTTTTTAAGAAGGACAGCTTGATTTTCACTTCTAAAACAAAATCTGAGCAGAAATAACTGAATTGATCAGGACCCTTATATATTATTAAGATATCCCACTGCAATTCTTACATACTTTTACATTTAGGAGCTATTGTTTTTGCTTCTACTCTTATGTCTACTTTAACTGATTTGAGGACTATGAAAAAAACATACTGCATAGACGTGGAAAATTAAGATTTTAATTCAAACAGTAGATCAAGTGATGTAATTTAATCCCCAATGAGCACTATGAGGAAGTAGCAATCTATGATATTTTCTCTCTTCTTTTTTCATATATTTTACCAGCTTTCTTTGTATTTCATCCTATTCTATTCAAGATTGCCCTTATCCTAGACAATTTTAGATCTCCTCTTAAAACTCATTTGTTTTGTAATACAGCATGAGACGTGTGTCATCTCTGTTTGTCTCACCCTTTAGAGGGAATGTGCTTTCTGTACTGCTACATTTTGTGCCCTGGGTTTGTAAAATTGAGACAAAAGGGAAAATAAAACTCTTAAATAATGTGAAGACAACTGAAATGTTCCATTAGTAGCTATTAAAGTTCTGTTCTGATCTGTTCACAAAAGAATGGCTGTAATTCTTTGATGTATCCAACCCACAAGTGATTGTTTTGTTTATATGTATTGCTTAGAAGTTTGATATGCTGCTATTTTTTTCTGTTTTTATTTTTTTATCTTAAATTTATACTGATTCAAAAAATTGAATTCTAGTTTTTCATTTCTGTCTCATCTGTTATACAGCACTTTGGTAACTTTTATTGTTTTTAAAATGTGCTCTATGAATACAGTGAGTTAGAATAGATTTGCATTTTGTTGCCTTAACAGAAGATGCTTTACAAACAAAGTAATTTTTGTTTGAACCCTCTTATTGTCTTCAGGTCAATTTCACCTGATTTCAAAAGTTATTTTGTTATAACTCTGGTTTTCTGTCATAGCTTTGATTGAAAATTACATGGATGATTCCATGCAATGCTGTTTCACATGTGAATTAGTTATGACTATTAATGTTACATTGAGTGTGTTTTATATAAATTTGGTTGCAAAGCATATCCTGCCATCACTTTGACATACCAATCTGTGACATTACATTTTTTTGCACCTCTGATAATAACCTTCGTGCAAAAGAAATCTGAACTTTTGCTTTTTTCTACTCAAAGAAGAGGTATACTTATATGTAAATAAGATCTATTATACCACATATCAGAAAAGTAATTGATGAATATATGTGACTACGTTGGAAACATCTTCACAAAAATGAAGGGAAAAAAATAGACGAGATTTTTCACCTTGCACTTTAAGATAAGAAGTCAGAACAGAGAGTGCAGAGTAAATCCGAAGACAACAGGAAGGTTAATGATAATATTATAGAAATCTATGTTTATTTTTTATTATTTCATTTACACTAGTACAGAAGTCTTTCTGTGACAAATAGTTACAAAAAATTTAAAAATAAAACACTGACTTTGATTTCCTCACAGCACCTGTAGCTGCTGCATTTGTCCGCAAGGTGGCGACCACTCCTCAACATTTCCAGCAGATGTAAAGTCTGCACTGACTGTGCTGCCTTCACTGACTCTCTGAAGCTGCAGAGCGCACAGGTAAAGACAACCTGAACACGTGTGAGTGTCAAATGTAACTTTTCTTCCTTTAGGGTTTTTCACCTCAGCCAAAACACCGGGTTCACTTCCTTCTTGTTTTCTCTTTTTAGCCAAAGCTTAGACGCAGGTGTTGTGATTGGGGGGCGGGGACTGTGTAGACACTCCGGTCAGACAGGTGAGTAAACTGCTCAAAGTTCCTCAAAGTTAATCTAATGACAAGACTCCAACCTTAAACTTTTTTTTTTTTTAATTTCGTTAACTTGTTGTTGAAGCGTCTGTACTTCAGTTTCAACAGGTTGATAAAGTGTTGACAAATATTTCGACGCCGTTAGCGCGAGTTATACCACGTGCGACATTTCACAGAACGTCAACACAAACGTCATGACAGATAATCTTATTTTTTCATATATTTTTTTAATTGATAACGTACATAAAAACCATGCAAATTTACATGAACATTCAAAAATATACATTTTAGCAAAAAGTTACATTTTCGACATGAAAACAATTTAAAGTTCTGTATAAATTTCAACCTGCCTTAATATTATCAGAGAACTGAATTAAGTGAATTTACTGCTACTACTGAAAATTTGCGTTTATGAATATGGAATTTGGCCAGAAAGAGATTATTCATTAAATGCAAAGAGATTTTTTTTTCTGTATATAGTGTTTACAAAGAGCTTAAACAAAGCATTTTTCCACAGTCAAACAAACTCCTTGTAATTTTTTCAGAATAAAATCACATAAATTTCGCCAAGAGATCTTCACAACCAGGCAAAGCCAAAACAAGTGTATTACAGTCTCAGGACAAAAGTTACAGAAACTACAATTCACCTCAATTCTTTTACTGATTTTTATTTTATGATATTCTTGGTGGGGTAAAACTTATGAATGACTTTAACTATTTCTTTACTTTTTTTGTAAGTGAAGTGTAGAAGTATCTCATTCTGTTTTAACATCTGACTTAACAAACACTTTTAAATCTAAAACGTGTCTCATCTCATCTTTCAATTGATTTATTAATCCAACATCATTGAAACATTTAATAACAACAACAACAACAACAACAACAATAATAATAATAATGATGTTAATATATTTATTTTATAGAGCGCTTTTCAAAGTACTCAAAGACACTTTACAGATTAAAAAAAACATTAAAATTCAATGAGCAAACAAGCCAACAAGCAAAAAGACACATTAAAATCCAACAATATTAAAAAAGCAAGCAAACAAACAAACAAGCAAAAGCACAGCACAGCACAGGATGAAGCATGATAAAACAGAGATGTGATAAACAGTTAAAAGCAATTCTGAAAAGAACATTTACATTAAGCTTCCAAAATTCCTTAACATCTACATAATGGAGGCTCTTACTATTGAATGATCTGAGTAATCATTGAGAAAAGTTTCATGTTTTATAGATTTAATCTAAGCTGAGAGGTAAATCTGACCGATTGCGGGATGTAGTTTTTCTATCAAAGTGAGTGAAGTTGATTCATTTGTGGATCTATAGATGTCATTTAGAGATGCATTGGCAGTTAATAGTTAACCATATCTTAGTAGATAGTATAGTATTGAAACCAAAGACCTTTTTTCCAAACCACATCATTAGCACAACCATTCCAAATTGAAATAACATATGTTAATGTTGTGATCTCTCTCTGAAATAGTACTTTAATATTTGTATGTCTGTTGTTTTGCCCTGAACGATAAAATGACAGACGAACCTTAGTGACATGAACAAATATTCAATCACCTCATCAGCATTTATGACAACTCAACTTTTAAAAAGAAACTCAATTCTCCCAGTTTCATCAAAAGCAGCACATACTTCAAGACACGACGCCATTTTGGCTCTACAGTTTCTCCTCTTGATGCAGTTCCTGTGTTTGGTCATGTGGATCAGAAATCAAGCGTCGCACGATATTTTTCTTAATCGGAGTTAAATAGAATACACATGACTTTGTATATTTAAGATTCAGTTAAAAAAAAAAGTTATGGTCACTTTTTACCGGCTAAATGAGAAGTCAGTTATGGGCTTATTTCAACAGGTATGCACGATGAACAAGTTGAGCTTGGAAATAAAATAAATAAGAGATTAAAAAGCTTGTTAATAAATACACCTTAAAACTATCCAAAACTAAGCATACAATCTAAAAAAAAATCACGTTTTAGCTTTGGGGAGTTTGCACTGTTGAAATAACAGGTGCTACTGAAGCAGTCTCTTACGCAACAGTGCGTAAAGTACAGTGCGTAAAACTCATTAGCATCCTTTGTGGCCTAACACACACCTTCACACACTGTAGCCCGAGGCAGCAGTACAGTTACACTCTCAGCAACATTATTCTTATTATTTAATAATTTATTATTATTTTTAAATGAGACCAGCAATAAAATGTAAAACGCAAAGGCTAAAGATAGGTTACAGAGATTGTGAAACGTGCGCGCATACGCACGAACACACATACGCAGAAACATGCACATGTGCGCGCCCGTGCTCAGCCCTCCACCCCCTTCTCTCTCTCTCTCTCTCTCTCTCACTCACACACACTCACTCGTGTTTCACCCTCACACTTCAGCAGCAGCGTGCAAATAAACACACACGCACACACACACTCACATAGACACACACATACACACATACACACACATATTTCGGCATCCTGTATTTTTTTATGCACCGGGAACCGGGCGCTTTATAAGCGGTCGTGGATTATGATGCCAGTTTTTTTAACAGCGGAATATTGGCCTCTCCTTCGGCTCCATCTGTAATCAGCTCTTTATCGCGTGCTTTCTTTTTTTTTTTCTTTTAATTTCTCAGATTAATTTGTAATTCGGTTCCACGTTACTTCAGAGCACCGAGAGACCGCTGAGACGCACAGCCTACGTTCAATGCCGTTGGAACATGTCCTATGTTCCCTTTCAAGGTAAGACAGAGCAGATATTTTACATTTTTTTTTACCTTCCACTGCATCTTTATTTTCTGTCCTCCTCCCCCGTTCCTCTCCATCCCCTCTCTCTGTCTCTGTCTCTGTCTCTCTCTTTCCCCTCTCATCTCCTCTCCCTCTGTCTCCCTGGCACTATCATGTGCATTAGGCATATTAAAAAGCACCATAGCCGACAGGTGCATAGGAAGAGCCTAGAGTGCCTTCTAGATCTGGATGCCCACACACGCCCGCACAAACACGCACGGATCAAGCGCAGCGTGTGTCTGTATGGACCTGTGCATGCGGCAATTATAGTATCGTATTAAGGTATGCATGTGTACTGGTGTCGCGTCTACTCTTGCAAGTGCATTCCTCCGTTGGAGAGCAGCTGCACCGCTATGATGGAGAAAAAAATTAATGAAACACAAAATATTCTGCTTTTTTTTCCCCTCCCTGTGTTACACATGAGATACTCACAAGGAGTTAAAGCTTTAAGTTTACTCCTCTTAGGTTGAAATATTTCATTTTCTTTGGTGTAAAATACAATAACTGTTCCACTTTGCATACTCAATGTTTGCAGCTTTAAAGCCACATTTAATACTTCTTTGTATTCTCTTCACATTGGGATTTGTAGTTTTTGTAGCATGGTATGAAATTCATTTGTAATTTCATCAACAGCCTGAATGGACAGTCTTCTTCTCCTGCAAACTTTGGCCCATTAAAATATGTAGATGACCAGACTGAGAGGCTACTTCAGTCTTCGCTGGTCTCTTCTTCCTCCATACTCGAGTGTGAGTGGGTGAAAGGCGCTTCAGTGTATACGGTAAAGGCAGATTCCCCTTGGTATCATTGCACTGCAACTGTGACTAATGCTATATGTGAGCAGGCGTGCTGCAGTGAGCTGCCTCAAATCCATCCAGTCAAAAATTGCAGTGTGTGTGTTTGTGTGTGTGTGTGAGAGAGAGAGAGAGAGGGATCAGAGGGGCTAATTTGGGGAATAGAAGCGACATTGGAGTGAGATGGAACGCCCAGCGTAAAGTTTGGAGCAGCCGTGAAGGACTGAGGGTGTCGTGGTTTGTGTGAGTACCTGTTATAGAGGAGGCTCGATGCCAAAAAGCTGTAGGGAAGGGGAGGAAGTGGATGAGTGTGTGATAGAGAGAGAGAGAGAGAGAGAGAGAGGGAGAGAGAGAGAGAGAGCGTCAGTTTAGTCAGTGTGTGGGTTCAGGAGAGAGTGGAGGTGTGCTGCATGTGACTGTTCGGATGAGAGACAGAGAAAGAGAGAGAGAGTGCTCGTTTCATGTGTGGATTCAAGCACACACACACACACACACACACACACACATACACACATAGCTGTAACCCCTTGTAGAACAATATGGGTGCTGCCAAAATGGAGACCTGAAAAACCACAACTCTCAGCTCCTGGGCTTCGCCGTGACCTCGAGATCGTCATCTGAGCAGCACATGAAAAGAGGAACCAAATTTAACCGCTCGGCTTCTTTTCACTCTGCTTTTTTATTCCCTCAGAGCACGGCAGATAATGGCTCAAATGCCCCCTTGTGCGAGTGCAGCTATGGAAGTTGGTTGCATAATGTTGGTGAGATGCTCTTCCACTGTGTGTGTGTGTGTGAGTGTGTGAGTGTGTATGTGTGTGTAAGCCCACTCCAGGAGTCATTGCCAGGAAATTGTGTGCACAGTGCTGCACCTTCAAAACCTGCCAGCGATGGCACTGATGGTACTCTTTCCCTGTGATCGCACAGTGGTGTTTCATTTCAGAAAACATTGTTTCCCGAGCTATGCAGTGTTTGTCTTCTCCAATTTGGTACAACTGCTGAGGGTTTAGCAGTAAGCCCGATAGTAAGGCGAATCAATATGGCAATACACAAATCAGCAGTCAGTTTTAACAGTTTTCACTCCATGAATCCAGCAGTAATTAAATCAGTGATCCCTCAATGGAGATGAAATATTCACCCAGTTTGTTTTTAACATTATGCATTGTATCTTTAGTTTCAATAAATAATCTATGAGTGCCTTCAAGTCTATGTTCTCTCTATTAAGGAGGAACTTAAAGCCAACTAACTCTCCATCCCTGAGTTCTACCAATTATATTTATTACATTATCAAAACTTTCCAATACCTGTGCTGTCACCATTTACTGAACATCATGTAAAAGTTCCTCTGTGGGGTGGTTCATTTTTTTTCCAAGTTTGTGTCAATGCTCTGGGGTTCTTGGTAATCTCAAGCCCTCATCCCAGACTGAAATGCTGGCGTAACAGCTGAAATACACCAGATGCGTCTCTGCTCCGACTCTGCTCTGTTGCGTTTTGACTACGTTTGTCAACTCACACCAGCTGCGTGTTCAGTCCAGGAAGCATAACTGACAGAAAGATGGAGCTGCAAGACCGAGGAGTTAACAAGCCTCTGTTCTCAGACCTGTTGACTCCTGGCTTGGCTGCAGCTAAATACCACCTGATTTTGTCATGGTGTGTTTTATTTTGAAAGTCACTGGCTTGTTTTAGGCAGTTTCTGTGTACTACTTTCTGTCCCACTCGCTCTTCCCTTTGGTGAATTGACACATCACAGCTCTGGCAACTGGCAAAAATAGGATGGTTGTATATATTAGCTACAACTTCCTGGACCAGGCACAGCTGAACTGCAAAGGAACGGATCCAGTGTGTCGACACATTGACTTATCTGATACTTACCTATATTCCCACTTAGTTTCCACACTGTTTTTTGGATGCAACACGTGTACCCCTTCACCTGCTGTTCACTGATCATTCAATTAGGTTTACTCTCTACAATTCAACATGGCTTTTACTACAGTAAGATCTTATATCTCACGTTGAGATCATTTGTCACAACAGATGGTAAACAGATAATATATGAAGAGTTTGTTCTCGAAGCTCAGTTTTTGTCTTCAGCAACCATCACAGCATCCAGGCCGTGGATTGGCTTAGTTTATTTCATGGCTTACAAACTTATCACCGTGTTGTGTTATAAAACTGACTCTGATTGGTCAAAACCTCACAAAAACAATTTATTCATAATAGCAAAAGTAAAACCAGGGACACCCTGATAACAAACTTCATATGACATCAAGACGATGTAAGAAGTTCAGGCACATTTTGCCTTTGCCTGTTGACACTGTGGCAAACAAACTACGTTTCTGCTCACATGCTAATTTTGAAGACTAGGAAACACTGAGAATGTTTTTCTGGTCTGATCCTGTCTTGAAATCCAGGCATAAATCATGACTCAGCTAAAAGTCATTAAATGCAGTTGAAGAGTACTAGAGTTTGGCTCAATGCAACACCTTGGACTGTCCTCAGGTTTAAAAACTCTGCAGTAAATTGCTCTGCTTTTTTTTTTGGAAAGTTATCCTCCTCTCGCACTCGAAGCACTCATGGCCTCTAAACCCACATTTTGGAGTTAGTCCTTAAACCCCAAAATAGTAATCCAATGTTAAACTCACAGTGACATAAGGTTACAAAAGGTTACATTAGGACGTGTTCAGATTCAGATTGGAAAATACTATAAGGAGAAGCTCAATCAAGCTCATTGCTGACATGGAGCCAAATTTGATATTCTTCATTCAACCTAACTTTGTTCAAGTTTGGTTAAAGCAAAGACGCAGGCATTTAAGCCTGTTTGCAGACAGCTACAGGGTGACCACCTGTCAGTTAAGCCAGCCATACCCCTATATGAGCAAAACTTATATAGAAACTTGAACAAATAGTTATTTTTTGGTGAGATGAATATTACATATCATGGAATTTTGATCTTTTAAACATGTAACATGAACTCTAATGAGCTTAAAATGCGTCACCTGAACTTCTGATGCTAAGCAAATATTCAAAATTTAAAAAGCAATTACAGTTTTTTCACACTCATGTTAATAAGGGTATAAAAAATGAAAAATGGTACCTTTACGGTATGCTTAGATGATGATGAGTGTTTTATCAATCGCAAATGACTTGGGACAACTTACGCGTTTAATTGTGATTGTAAAATATTGAAACGTGACAAACCTTTCAATATTATTGTCTTGTAGAATCAGTAGCTGGTTCAAGTATCAAATTGTCGAAACTTCGATGATGATGTGTTTCTAATATAATTTTTGCCGTCTGGGATTTTGATCGGAAGAATTTGGGAATGACAGTTATTCCTTATTTTACAATATTTAACAGGTAAGGTGTAAGAAATTGTTATTTGCATTTCAAGCATACATTAAAGACAACCAGCTCCAAACACTGAAGCTACTATATCCACCCCCCGTCTACCTATACATTAGAAGCTCCATGGTTACTCAAGGCGATTATGTAACACTGTGTGATATTTATTGCCGCACAGTGACTCAACATCTAGAGATAAAGTATGTGGTAAGACGGTTTACATCGGTGTGACATTGATTTGGAATGAGCTATAGATTGACAGAAGGGGGAGAAGGGGTTAAAAAAAAAAAAAAGAAGCCCTGAGCGATCCTGCAGATGTATTGGAGCCCACGTTGACGAGAGTGTTAAGCTAATGTACCAGGCAAGCCATTTGCAGTCATGCCAAGTACCGGCTCACATGAACAGGCAGTTAGTGGGAGGCAGGCAGCAGCAGCAGCAGAGATGGGCCTTCCTATCTTGGCTGAATCTCTTCCTCCCTCGTTCACTCTCTTAAACTCACACCTCCTTTCAGTCTTTTTCCTTCTTTCCCTTTCTCTCTCTCTATCTCTCTTTCCTCCGCTGTGGTCGACCCCCCTCACGCTGAACCACCCACACACACACACACACACATGCTCTCCTACCTCCACACTGTCTCTTCTCTCTCTCTCCTCTCCCTTCTCTACAACGGCTCTACCTATGAGTGCAGATGGACGCTATGGAAGCAAGCAGCCGGCCGCTGAGCTATCCCTGGCCTTGTCGATTTTACAGTAGTTTGATACAGCAGCTCCTGTCAAGCATGGCCATAGTTAAAGAGACAGCACCACCGCCAATGCACTGCAGCACTCCTCTTCTCCCTCCTTCCCTATCCCTCTCTTTTTCTCCCATGTGACATAAGGGACTGTCTTACACCCCTCCACCACTCAGGCTGTGCCAAGAACCATCATCTGTTAGGCTATTACTGTACTGCATGCGCGAGATTCATCTAGCCCCTGTGCACAAGATGATCCGTCAAAAGAGAGAGCCCATTCATTCTCCAGTGGGGTGCTGAGTGTACTGGAGACGCGTTTGTTACTGGCTTTCTCAAACGTTGTGTCGAATTAGTAGTGAAGACGGCCAGTGGTGAGCATTGGGGAGAAGCGACTGGCTTTTAATCACACATGTTGGGCCAAATCCTTCAGCCAGAGAGCTTCTCCACTTGTGTTGACGGTTCTGTTGAGATCTGATGTGTTTTGCGTATCAAAGAACCCCCTGTCCAAGTTCAGGGATGTTTAAAATTTGCCGTCTGAATCCCCTCTGGATGTGAGAAGTCAGCACTTTTGAATGTCAAAGCCAGACTGTGCCTTCAGCTTTTCCAAGTATCCCTGAAGCTTTCTGGTCAAAGATGAGCAGTGATGTCAGTGAAGATTTAGAGGAAATGTCACTTGTACCATTATTCTGGCTATCAAAAGACTTTTATCTGGGTACACTCTTGTCTTATTGTACATATTTATAAGCATGCACAGATTTCTGATAAATAAGAAAACGGTGCTGAATGGAATTTCTTATTGTCTAGCAGACAATTGAAGGTCTTTGATACTCTGGAGGTCAGCCAATATCTGACCCTGACGGTGTATGTCTGTGTTACCCCCGGGGACTGTGACTGTGTAGACACATATGGAAGTGCTACAGGTCAAAGAATAGATGTTCCAGGTGAGATCAAAACATGGGATGTACATAAGAGGTAGATCTTTTCTCACCTTTGGGCCATCTTGTATTGTGGATCCAGATAGTTTACAACATCATCTGCAGACAGTGTAAGTTAAGCTGCTTGTAGTAAAACTAACAAACAAGCAAAAACACAACCATGGATCAGATGAGTGGTTATTTATTCTTTTTTTAACTTTGAAATAATAGCTTTATTTTGATCTTTATACAAGAAGTGGATGGTTTTCCACTTTTGGGGCATTTTCTGTTCATGATATGAATGGAATAGTTTATCTATGTAGATTGAAAGTTATGCGTCTTCTAGCAGCTTTTAGTCAAAAAAATCCAACCATAGATCAGATGTTTAGTCATTTTCTCTTTTCTATTTATTCTGACTTGATAGCTCTTCTTTACCTGTTTTATGAGAGGTGGAGCATCTCTCATCCTTTGGGTTTTTTTGTACAAAACACAGATAAGATTGTGTGTCATCTGCAAAGAGTAAGTTTGTAACTATTTGTTACGGTGGCCGGGAAGGGCAAAACAAAATTACAAATTGTGAAACACTCTTACAATGGTTAAGACAAATTTACATTTTAGAAAACAATTTTACATCCACTAAACAAAATTAAATTGCCATAACACATTTACAAGTCCTGAAACAAATTTACCTTTCGGAAAACGAATTAACAAGACGTGAAACACTTTTACAAACGCTGAAACAAATTTACAAGTGGCGAAACACTTTTACAAGCTCAAGCATTAACCGGAAAGGGAATGTACCAACTCCTGGGATGAACCGGATGTGATAATGGGGAGTGGCAAATAGGCCAATAGTGTTTGTTGGAGGTCATCCAAGATGGACAGCGATCAGGTGAAGTTTTGTCTGTTCTGTGCTGTCGTATAATACGCGAATTGCGCCAAAACAAAAAGCACACCAGCCAGAAACCTCAAAAATTTATGGGACCTGCGGCAGGTAGAACCCACTGACGGCGAGGGGCAATAGTGTAGGCCAAGTAGGGCCCTCAACCATGTAAGGGAAAGGCCAATTACGAACTCGAACATTTTCACAAAGCGGTGAACATTTTTTGTTTCCGCGTTTGTAAAAGTGTTTCACGTCTTGTTAATTTGTTTTTAGAAAGGTAAATTTGTTTCAGAACTTGTAAATGTGTTATGGTAATTTAATTTTTGTTTAGTGAATGTAATTTTTTTTTCTAAAATGTAAATTTGTCTCAACCATTGTAAAAGTGTTTCACAATTTGTAATTTTGTTCTGCCCTTCCCGGCCACCGTAATTTGTGGTCAAAAAATACAACCATACATTGGATATTCATCTTTTTTTTTTTTCATTTTATTGGGTATTGGACCACATTTTTTTTAAGACCCTGACAGAACAGTGAGTCATCTGCATATAAATAGAGTTTAGCTGGTTGTAGTCAATAAATGCAAGATTAGATTGGATTTACTGTCATTTTCTATTTATCCTGACTCAATAGCATAACTGATCTTTTTTTTTTACAAGGGGTGGATAATATGTCACTTTTGGGGCATTTTGTATTCAGGATGCTGCAAGAATAGTGTGTCATCTGCATATAGTGTGAGTTAAGGGAGACTTTTAGGCAAAAATACAACCATAAATTAGATGAGTTGTCATCTTTTTAAATTTCCCTGCTATATTCAAACCGTTCTTTGATTTTTTAAATTAGAGGTATTGCATTTCTCACAATTTTGTATTCAAGACCTTTCAAGTATTTGGCTTCATCTCCAAAGAATGTGTTTAAGTTGCTTGTATTCAAAAAATCCTACCATTTTTACTTCTCTTAATTCTAAAAAAATTGCTTCACTGTGACTGTTCTGGAACAAGTGCTTTATATTTCACTTATGTTGCCTTTTGTATTTAAGGTCTGAGTAGAATAGTTTCCCGTCTATCTAGAGTTTAAGTTAAGCTGCTTGCAACCGTAGACTGGCTGTATTGTCACTTTCTCTTTCTTTGGTCTATAACTTATCCTCTTTTTTTCCCATCGGTCTTGTGCTAAGCTAGCTTTCGTCAAGAATGCCTGGACCCCCATCCTCTAAGAGCCTTTAGTGCTTTAGTGATACTGAAGACATCTACACTGGGGCTTCTGGGCTTGAGTCGCCAGGAGGAGTGGCTTCTTAGATTCAGCTACACTTTGGGTGGGTGGGTAATTCAATTCTGCTGCAAAGCATGGCGGGATGACTCAATGGGTTTGTGCAGAGTGAAGGAGAGAGAGAGAGAGAAGACGCCTTGGCTTTTGATTGATCTTGTCAGGATTCACTCCCAGCAAAAAGGTCAGGATGAGCTGCCTCCTCTCTCCTGAGCCAATCAGTGGGCTGCCAATCCGGGATAATGATCTCCCTCTGGATATGGTTGGCTCATCATGTTTGCAGGCATGATGTTATCCAATCCCATGGATGCCAGTGATTCAGAACTGTGAGTTTTAAGCCAAATACCCAAGGCAGTGTGAGAATTTACAGTACATATGTCAGTAGTATGAGTCATGGGGTGACCAATGGANGAACCATCATCTGTTAGGCTATTACTGTACTGCATGCGCGAGATTCATCTAGCCCCTGTGCACAAGATGATCCGTCAAAAGAGAGAGCCCATTCATTCTCCAGTGGGGTGCTGAGTGTACTGGAGACGCGTTTGTTACTGGCTTTCTCAAACGTTGTGTCGAATTAGTAGTGAAGACGGCCAGTGGTGAGCATTGGGGAGAAGCGACTGGCTTTTAATCACACATGTTGGGCCAAATCCTTCAGCCAGAGAGCTTCTCCACTTGTGTTGACGGTTCTGTTGAGATCTGATGTTTTTTGCGTATCAAAGAACCCCCTGTCCAAGTTCAGGGATGTTTAAAATTTGCTGTCTGAATCCCCTCTGGATGTGAGAAGTCAGCACTTTTGAATGTCAAAGCCAGACTGTGCCTTCAGCTTTTCCAAGTATCCCTGAAGCTTTCTGGTCAAAGATGAGCAGTGATGTCAGTGAGGATTTAGAGGAAATGTCACTTGTACCATTATTCTGGCTATCAAAAGACTTTTATCTGGGTATACTCATGTCTTATTGTACATATTTATAAGCATGCACAGATTTCTGATAAATAAGAAAACAGTGTTGAATGGAATTTCTTATTGTCTAGCAGACAATTGAAGGTCTTTGATACTCTGGAGGTCAGCCAATATCTGACCCTGACGGTGTATGTCTGTGTTACCCCCGGGGACTGTGACTGTGTAGACACATATGGAAGTGCTACAGGTCAAAGAATAGATGTTCCAGGTGAGATCAAAACATGGGATGTACATAAGAGGTAGATCATTTCTCACCTTTGGGCCATCTTGTATTGTGGATCCAGATAGTTTACTACATCATCTGCAGACAGTGTAAGTTAAGCTGCTTGTAGTAAAACTAACAAACAAGCAAAAACACAACCATGGATCAGATGAGTGGTAATTTATTCTTTTTTTAACTTTGAAATAATAGCTTTATTTCGATCTTTATGCAAGAAATGGATGGTTTTTCACTATTGGGGCATTTTCTATTCATGATATGAATGGAATAGTTTATCTATATAGATTGAAAGTTAAGCGTCTTCTAGCAGCTTGTAGTAAAAAAAATCCAACCATAGATCAGATGTTTAGTCATTTTCTCTTTTCTATTTATTCTGACTCAATAGCTCTTCTTTACCTGTTTTATGAGAGGTGGAGCATCTCTCATCCTTTGGGTTTTTTTGTACAAAACACAGATCAGATTGTGTGTCATCTGCAAAGAGTAAGTTTGTACCTATTTGTGGTCAAAAAATACAACCATACATTGGATATTTCATCTTTTTTTTTTTCCATTTTATTGGGTATTGGACCATATATTTTTTAAGACCCTGACAGAACAGTGAGTCATCTGCATAAAATAGAGTTTAGCTGGTTGTAGTCAATAAATGCAAGATTAGATTGGATTTACTGTCATTTTCTATTTATCCTGAATCAACACCATAACTGATCTTTTTTTACAAGGGGTGGATAATATGTCACTTTTGGGGCATTTTGTATTCAGGATGCTGCAAGAATAGTGTGTCATCTGCATATAGTGTGAGCTAAGGGAGACTTTTAGGCAAAAATACAACCATAAATTAGATGAGTTGTCATCTTTTCAAATTTCCCTGCTAAATTCAAACCGTTCTTTGATTTTTTAAATTAGAGGTATTGCATTTCTCACAATTTTGTATTCAAGACCTTTCAAGTATTTGGCTTCATCTCCAAAGAATGTGTTTAAGTTGCTTGTATTCAAAAAATCCTACCATTTTTACTTCTCTTAATTCTAAAAAAATTGCTTCACTGTGACCGTTCTGGAACAAGTGCTTTATATTTCACTTATGTTGCCTTTTGTATTTAAGGTCTGAGTAGAATAGTTTCCCGTCTATCTAGAGTTTAAGTTAAGCTGCTTGCAACCGTAGACTGGCTGTATTGTCACTTTCTCTTTCTTTGGTCTATAACTTATCCTCTTTTTTTCCCATCGGTCTTGTGCTAAGCTAGCTTTCGTCAAGAATGCCTGGACCCCCATCCTCTAAGAGCCTTTAGTGCTTTAGTGATACTGAAGACATCTACACTGGGGCTTCTGGGCTTGAGTCGCCAGGAGGAGTGGCTTCTTAGATTCAGCTACACTTTGGGTGGGTAATTCAATTCTGCTGCAAAGCATGGCGGGATGACTCAATGGGTTTGTGCAGAGTGAAGGAGAGACTCTCTCTCTCTCTCTTCTGCGGAACCGAAAACTAACTAGAACAGTCCTAAGTGAGGGTCGTTTTTCCAGTCCTACTCGACGGAGGAGAGAGGACTCGGTTAGTCACCCGACGGTTAGGCCCTATTACTAGAGGGAGACCTATACCAACCGAGTAGTACAAACGTCCGTACTACAATAGGTTAGGGTACCTACGGTCACATTCAGAACTGTGAGTTTTAAGCCAAATACCCAAGGCAGTGTGAGAATTTACAGTACATATGTCAGTAGTATGAGTCATGGGGTGACCAATGGATGGGCTATTTTTTTCAATATGAATTTGTGGCAAGAAGAGATTTCTTTCAGTCCTTCTCATGACGCTGTGTGATAATGTTTGCTCAGCAATAACCATCACAGAAATGGATATTGTTTTTTCACAATTTCCCAGCCGATCACCAATCTTTGATACAGCCTGACCAATTTTTGCAGATTATTTTTTTTATAACTGACAGCACTCGCCTTCAATATTCCAATCTTATTTTATTGAAAAATATTGAATGATACCTGCGAAACAATATAAACTTAGTGATTAAACTGCACATGAGGTAGTTCTTTCAAATGTAAATGAGAAAGTCAGGATATTGTTGTCCATACTACTGAATTATATCAGTTTCTTTAGTGTTTTATTTTCCAAATTAAAAAAAAAACAAACAAACAATACATGTGTAACAGGTTACACTGTTGGCAGAGCAAAAAAGCTACAATGGCTGACATTCAGGCCTTTGCAGAGGTAGAAATCACTGATCCCCCAAAACTAAGGAAATCAAGGCTGATACTGATCCAGGCCGATGGACTGGTGCATGATTAATCGCAACGGCTGCGTAATATTCTTTCTTCAGTGGTTCCCCCTTACACACTCTCTCCAAACCTATGACACCTGGTTAGTGGTCCTAGATGTCAAAATATAACCATTCAGGGACCTCAGTAGTCTTGGTTTAGTCTAGTTAAAGGCAGGGTATCCAGAATTTTTTTTTAATAGGTTTTGTTTCTCTGTTTACAAACAGCATCCTCCTTTGTGGCTCAGCGTCAGCTGCTGCACATGCTTACTGCCTCCAACTGTGGCTAATAGCATGGCTAAATGTCTTAGCTGCATATACGTAGTATAGACGGTAGCCCTGCGAGCACCTGCATCATCGCATGAGAGAAACTCAGGAGCCGTACACCTGGCTTCCTGCAGGTAAATGAGATACACTGCAATTACTATATCATTCTTTCTCCATGTTATGGCCACTATTGTAGCTGCTCAGGATAGATTCTCCCACCTGCTATCAGCAACTCACAAAGCCACTTGCGCACTGGGCTCACTGTGATTGGCTGGGGTCTTGCGGGTGAGGCACACACAGACCCTGACACTCAGGTATAGAGGCCCAGAGATGACGATTGAGCAGGATTATTCCTGTAAAAACTAAAATGTCATTTTTTGGGGAAATTCTGCATACTCTGCTTTTAAATTGTGACATTTCCAACATTTGGTGATGCCCAATAACAATTTACTCAGAGTTAACCCTTTGAAATCATGATTTGCACTGCTTACATCAAACAGAAAGAGTCCGTGTCAATAAGAAGGATCTGATCTTTTTTACTACATTTGCACTTGAAAAACTCCCCCTGAAGAAGCTGAAGCGATGGTGAGATAAGGTCCACGACCATAGGCTGAAAAATAATGGCCTCTGGAGTTAAAAGAAAAAACCCCACATCTGTGCACTGGAGCCTGACACTCTCTTAAACATCAGCATCAGGTTATCAAGCTCTGAATGAAGAATCCAGCTCTCTGCTCAGCCCAGCAATCGGTCTGCTAGACACTGAAATAGACTTTACTGCACTGTTGGGAGTTTAATCAGGCACCTGTAGAGCTATTCATTACAGGGGCTTTCTATTTTTACCTCTTTATATCTGTTTGGGCCTTTATGTTTGCTTATATAAGCTTTGTTATTGTGTGTTTTCACTGTGCATGTTTGGTTGTGTGTCCATTCGAGCCTGAGACGCTGCAGACTCTTTCGGTTCAGGGGAGAGGAGCGGTCACATCAGGTTATGGAAAATATTTTACGGTACCAGCTCAGCTGTGCCAGGCTTTCACTTAACTGTGAATTAAGTGTGAATCAAATGAACTTCACTTTACAATGTAAATGTTCTTGCTGCAGAGTTTTTTCTGCCTCAAATGGGAACATTTATTTTGCTGATGGCCAAATTAGTGCAAGTAAACAGAAGTCACATTGTTGAGGAAACAGCAGAACGTCTCTCTTAAGTACTGTTGTTGTGAGCACGTTAACTTCTGTCCCCTGAATTAAAACCATCATGATTAATTCATAGATATTCTGTAAACACTGTAGAGAGGCTAAATTGTCATCAACAAAGACTCTGCTGTAACTTTTGAATTATTAATAAACAATAAGTATGTTATCATGTTGAAAGACAGATACTTCCTTACACTGGCTGTATGTAACTGTGGATGGCACAGCAGCTATTCCAAGTGAAGCCAAAAAATACAGAGCTCCCCCTCAGTGACGGGTTGTGGTGTAACAGAGGGAACATGGCTAAGAGTTTGGCAGAGTTTGGCATTTAAAAGTTAATCGTTTTTCATAAACAGCTTTGTTTACAGTTTATTGTTAGGGTTGTCTGATATGTGCTGTCTTTGGTGATGCTGCAACCAATTTTGATAGTTCCTGAGACTGATAACAAAAATTTAGCGCCGACTTTTATTCACAAAATGAATGAAAAACATTGGATTTGGAATATGACAAACTTGAGCACAAAACTTTGTACTTTGTAGTTGTACTTTGGCTTTGCTTGTAGTCAAGATAAATACAATCTGGTTTTGACATCGCTTGCTTTATTTTGAATGTCAACGTGCATTTAAATGTGGTTTCTGCTGTTTGGTAACTCAAATGTCACTGACCAGCATAGAGCAAAAATAGGAGCTCCAACTTATCAGAAACCCATCAGCGTATTTTGACTGTTAACGGCAATTGAGTGAACGACATGCTGATACAAATAACAGGCCAAATGCTAAGGATTGGTCAAAGCCTTAAAACTGCTTCTGGATACTTGATTCTACTTTATCAATATTAAATTACAGCTACCATTTTAACGTTTGAAGAATACAGAGGTCTTCAATAGGGGTCTACGGCCTCTAGGGGATTAATGGAGGTACTGCAGGGGGTTTGTGACTTTTTTGGTTAATTAGACAATTAAAAAAAAATATTTTCAAATACCTGATATGTTTTTTGATGCATGGCAGTGGCAGTAATAAGCAGACACCTTTGTTTTCACTTCTATGTTTAAAATAAAAATGCCAATCCAAGTGGTTTGTATGCTTCATTGTCATAATTGACAGTGTTGATATTGGCATTGGTGTCAATTGACAAGGTATGTTTATAAATGGCAGTAGCCAGGACACCCTACTCACCGTACCTGTCAAATGAACCTGGGTGTTGTTTTAATAGCTTTGTATTAAATACACAGTAATAAGGTACTTTTATACATGGTACTAGAGCTGGTTTTATATAAAACAACTACTACTACATACTATACTCTATACTATACTATACAATACTATACTACGCAAAACTAAGCTAAACTATCCAATACTATACCATACCATACCATACCATACCATACTATACTATACTCTATACGATACGATACCATACTATACTCTACTATACTATATACTGTACCATACAATACCATACCATACTATACTTTACTATACCATACCATTCTATACTATACTATACTATACTATACTATACTATACTATACAATATATACACACACGACAAAGGGTGAATTCCAATTCCTGTCTTAACCCTCAATCTTAACCCTCAATCTCAAAATGCGCGCTCCCGCGAAGTGTAAGTGCTGTCCCGATTCTCAAAAAGTTGAGGTTGAGGGGCAAGACTGAGGGCTGTATCTCCCTCAATATTGAGATTTTCCGACACCACCCTTGGGATTAAGGGACATCCAGAATGCATTGCGTATTGTCGGTAAATAAACATGGCGTCCAAAGCGGCAGAGAAGGCGAGCTACAAATATAGTATTTTCTTTGTTAATGGAGATATAAATATTACGAAAACCATTGTATTATCTTAGTTTAGACCCATTTTATGGATTATTTACCTCGTTGTTGCAGAACATTTATTTTTATTTTACGATCTTTTGTCAATAGCGNTTTACAATGTAAATGTTCTTGCTGCAGAGTTTTTTCTGCCTCAAATGGGAACATTTATTTTGCTGATGGCCAAATTAGTGCAAGTAAACAGAAGTCACATTGTTGAGGAAACAGCAGAACGTCTCTCTTAAGTACTGTTGTTGTGAGCACGTTAACTTCTGTCCCCTGAATTAAAACCATCATGATTAATTCATAGATATTCTGTAAACACTGTAGAGAGGCTAAATTGTCATCAACAAAGACTCTGCTGTAACTTTTGAATTATTAATAAACAATAAGTATGTTATCATGTAGAAAGACAGATACTTCCTTACACTGGCTGTATGTAACTGTGGATGGCACAGCAGCTATTCCAAGTGAAGCCAAAAAATACAGAGCTCCCCTCAGTGACGGGTTGTGGTGTAAGAGAGAGCAACATGGCTCAAAGAAGACAGAGTTTGGCATTTAAAAGTTAATCGTTTTTCATAAACAGCTTTGTTTTCAGTTTATTGTCAGGGTTGTCTGATATGTGCTGTCTTTGGTGATGCTGCAACCAATTTTGATAGTTCCTGAGACTGATAACAAAAATTTAGCGCCGACTTTTATTCACAAAATGAATGGAAAACATTGGGTCTGGAATATGACAAACTTGAACACAAAACTTTGTACTTTGTAGTTGTACTTTGGCTTTGCTTGTAGTCAAGATAAATACAATCTGGTTTTGACACCGCTTGCTGTATTTTGAATGTCAACGTGCATTTAAATGTGGTTTCTGCTGTTTGTTAACTCAAATGTCACTGACCAGCATAGAGCAAAAATAGGAGCTCCAACTTATCAGAAACCCATCAGTGTATTTTGACTGTTAACAGCAATTGATTGAACGACATGCTGATACAAATAACAGGCCAAATACTAAGAATTGGTCAAAGCCTTAAAACAGCTTCTGGATACTTGTTTCTACTTTATCAATATTAAATTACAGCTACCATTTTAACATTTGAAGAATACAGAGGTCTTCAATAGGGGTCTACGGCCTCTAGGGGATTAATGGAGGTACTGCAGGGGGGTTGTGACTTTTCTGGTTGATGAGACAATTAAAAAATATATATATATTTTTTTCATGGTCTGATATGTTTTTTGATGCATGGCAGTGACAGTAATAAGCAGACACCTTTGTTTTCACTCCTATGTTTAAAATAAAAATGCCAATCCAAGTGGTTTGTATGCTTCATTGTCATAATTGACAGTGTTGATATTGGCATTGGTGTCAATTGACAAGGTATGTTTATAAATGGCAGTAGCCAGGACACCCTACTCACCGTACCTGTCAAATGAACCTGGGTGTTGTTTTAATAGCTTTGTATTAAATACACAGTAATAAGGTACTTTTATACATGGTACTAGAGCTGGTTTTATATAAAACAACTACTACTACAACTACTATACTCTATACTATACTATACTATACTATACTAAACTATGCTATACTATACTATACTAAACTAAACTATACAATACTATACCATACCATACCATACTATACTTTACTATACCATACCATTCTCTACTATACTCTATACTAAACTATACTATACTATACTATACTATATACTGTTATACTATACAATATATACACACACATCAAAGTCCCTGCTCCATCTCTATATTATTTAGGATGATCATGGTCCTAAAAAACGTTGAGGACCCCTGGTGTAATAGACAGACAGCTTCAGTATATAAAAGACCTTTAGCTCTGATAGCCATAGAAACACTTTCAATGTAAAACTTTTGCTGGTTGGCTTGGGTCCTTTAATTTGGATGTAGCAAAGATGTTTAATTGTTGGTCTCATCGAGTCAGACATCTCCAGAATCGTGTTATAAAAGTGTTATAATTGGTCTAAATGGTTGATGAAGTCAGATAATTTCACACCTAACAAATGAGAAACAACAACCCTTATCATTACACATTAAATGTAGAATATAAAAGATTTCATCTGGTGGAAGTGCAGAGCTACCATCTAATGTTTCCCTGTAAAGCCCTTCTCACCAGCACTCCTCTGCTCTTGAAGTGTTCATGAAAGTGAGCATCACAGGTTTGACTGTTTAGGATTTACACAAACGCCTCACATGGAGAAGACCCCGGTTTGATCCTTGGCTCTTCCTGTGCACAGTTTGCACGTTTGTGTGGGCTCTCTCTCTGGTTTCCTCCCACATCCCAAAGATGTGTAAGTCAGGCAGGATGGAGACTCTTAATCGCCTGCAGGTACGAGTGTGTGTGTGAGCGTGAGTGGAAGTCTGCATGTCAGCGTGGACTGGCGACCTGCCCAGTGTCCTGCCACCCGCCCAGTGCATGCTGGGATAGCCTGTAGCCCTAGGTGTGCCAGGAAAGGATAAAGTGGGCAGAGGAGTTGAATGAATAAATGATTAATCAGATGCACCTTTCTCTGCATTAAAATATCAATCAAAGCTAAAGGATATTTCAAATAGTGAAGGGATGTGGGTTTTTAGGATTCACTGAAGTCATGTGCGTACTCAGCTGGGCAATTAATTGCAAACTAGATTAAGTTGCAATATGACCTGACAAAATATTCTAATCACAGTCAGTGTAATATTTCTTTAACCTCAAATGTGTCAGAATATCAGGTACAATTTCTTGCAGCAGATTTTTTATGCTTTACATCAGTGTTACTCAACCCTGCTCAACAAAAGTTCTAAAAAGTGGCAAATACAATAAGAAGAAGCTAAAAACGTTAGTTTAAGGTGGCAAAAATGGGAAAGCAGTCGGAAAGCAGCTACACTTATTAGAGGCCTGACATTTCTGTTTTAAATGTCCTTTTTTGCTTATCTTATGTACTATTCTACTTTTCAGAGTCACCGAATTTGTGTTTTTTATTGTCTGTAAGGCATAACCATCAAGAAATACAAGCTTGAAATAATTCACTCTTTATATAATGAGTCTATATAATACCTGGGTTTAACTCTATGACATTAGTGATCAATAATATTGAACTTTTTCATGATATTCTAATTTTTTTAAATGTGCCTGTAAATGCAAAAACAGAGTTTATTTTGTGGATTTTCTTTACTTTTTTCACGACAAAAATCATCTCCCTCATATATACATTTTTCTTATTCAAAACAAGGATAATGAAACAAATAATCTCCTTCAATATAGCAGTTGATATCACACAGAAATTGCAATTGCAATATAGGGAAAATTAATCCTGAATAGATTATTTTTGCAAATCTTTCAGCCCAAGTGTGTATTTGACCGCAAACAAACTTTGATACGACAGTCAGCTGATAATTGAAGCATTTTTAAATCAAGAATTTCACAGATAAACCCCCAAAAGTCAAACATTCCTGATCTTAGGTTTTCAAACGTGACAGCTTGTTCCATGTCCTCACTTTAAATATTATTTCCCCTTTCCTTCTTTAACTTCTTGTGACCTTAAAATGTCCTCTTTCAGATTAATTAAAACTTTTCAGTCACGTGAGTTTTAACAGAAAGTGTCATTTTTCCTATATCCCAGATGTAAATTTGATCAGAAAGCTTCATAACAATGTGAACCCTTCCTGTATTTTTCTGTATGTGTGCTGCTGCGTTCATTCTCATGTCATTGTGTGTATTGTGTGTTTTGTGTGTGTGTGTATCCATGTGCTACCACCACTCAAAGACCTCATAAAGGTTAGCAAGCTCACTCAGCGGCTGATGGTAAATTTAGCCTCCTTTTCACACAGTCCCACACACGATTTGAGTATTTCTCTACTGTATGAGAACAAATCCAGGCATGTTACTGCACTGAAGAGATTTTCCATTATTCTGAGGTATTAATGAACAGAATGAGAGGTGGCTATGATGCAACATACAGCTCCGTATTTCAGATCTTGCGTGTGAGAAAGAGATTTTGGTTTTGAATTCAGATGTTTTGGGTTTATGTTGATGAAGTTTGACATCTCAGTGTTTTTTGGATGGGATCTCGAGAAATGCGACAATGAGGCTTTTTCTTTTTGACTAATGATGCTGTCACACAGGTGAAAATGGATGCTGATGAGAGCTGCTTTCAGGGTGCCAAAATTACAATTTTAATTCCAGGTTCTCACTTTATTCTTACCTTTAAATTAGGAAAATTGAAACCCTGACTCAAGAGCGTCTAATATTTACTGGTGCCATTTAAGACCAGAAGGAAATGAACACTCCCGTTCAAAGATCACTGCACGAACGAGGTGTCTTTCAGCCGCGTAATATTTTGTTGTAATCCAGGGGAGGATTGTTAACCCACAGTTCCTGTTGTTAAAATGTTCTGAGGTGTTGGATTGCTGTTTTTCCGGCCTGGAGTATTCCTCTCACAGGTAGAAATGTACCACCTCGTGAACTTCGTTTTTAAGAGGTCTGAAGTTGCATCAAATGAACCTCTCAGGTAATTTTCCCACGCAGTATTTGCACACTTATGAACATTTTCTAACTGCTCTAAGCTTCAACACACGCCGGCATTATTTACGGGTGAAAGGTTGACTTGCAGAAGCTACAATCCAAGTAATTTGCCACCACGCCATGACCCCCAGGTCCTGAAGCCTGGCTTTACGTAACACATGCAGTGTAGTGGAAAATTAACATATGACAGAACTACTGTATGCCCGCTTGTTCCTCTCACAGGGGATAAAATGTTTGTACTCCGAGGGGTCAGAAAAATAGTGTGAGTGTCAAATGCTTGTCTGATGTTTTTCCACTTTCACAGTTTCAAAAGGAGAATATTAGATTTCTGCTATGAATAAGTTATAATGTCAAACAGTTCTGATTTTCAAATGATGTCTTGCAGGGAGACATATTCTTCAGTCAGCATTTTACACCCCAGTTAACACAGCTACAGCTTTGCATGAGCTTTTATTAATTACTCTCTTCTCCATCTTCAGGAGAGGCCGAACATACAAGCTTGTGTTTGATGTATGTTAACGTAAATGTGTTTATAATGTATTTACATCCTGGCGGGGAATCTGCCTCAAGCATTAACACTTCATACAGTCTGTGTTAGCTGCAAACAATACATAAGTCTAAGACAGACCCAGACCAAAGCTGACAATATTACAGATTCAAGCTTAAAGAACGTGTAAAATATCACACAAACAATCAAAATTCTTTATCATATATCTGTTGACAATATTGAAAGAAAGCAAACATACCATTTAAAACTAAAAAATTAAGGAATTTCAAAATGAATTGAAATAAACACACATTTTTGAGATACTTTAAAGTAGAAGTACTGAAAATATGTGATATAAAATTTATCTATGGCTGACATTTATACAATAAAATCAAAGCGCAAATAAAAAGATGAGACGTTATCATTTTTTGTTGAAATATTAAACCTAAAAAGGAATATCATTAAAAATGAACTCAAATATTTAGAATGCAAGGTTTTTCTGCAGTCAATATGTATTATGAGTATGTTTGCTCCTTTGGAATTTGAAATATTATTCAGAAAAAGTAAAAACATTTCAAAGTCTAGTTAAAATTGGGAATAATACATAAGGGGGAAGTTATTCAAAGGAATGAAAATTATTATTTACTGGAAATACGCTGACAGATAAGCTAAGGAAAAAGGGAATGAGCACATACATATATTGGCTGACTTCATTTAATGAAAGAATACTTAAAAAAGAAATATATATCGTGAAAATGTATTAAGGGAACATGAGTGTGTAAATTGCAGTTATGCATAAAAAAATAAGAAATACAATATGTGTTCTAGGAGTAATATGACGGGACGTATTAAAAAAGTGGTTTAGGGCTATACAATGTCATATAGAAAATATGAATATGATAGCAAATCGGTTGTTTTTAGAATAAAAAATTTGAAAACTTTTTGTAGTCAATGTGCCTTATTATAGTTCATTCAGAAAACTGGAAATATAACTCATTACAAAAACAATTAGAAGCATTGTCAGAATTTGGAATTTAAAAAAAAAGAGATGAGTATTATTCAAAATTTTGCCGTTTGTTTTCATGAATGTATTCAATGAGCTATGAAACTAGTTTTTGGGTTGATCATATTCCTGTTGTAGCAATGTGTCCTGTCAATAAATCTTGTACTGTAGGAAACCTGTTAATTTCATTTTTACCTTTTACCTGGGTCATATTGATAGAATAAGCTGTTTGGCACCAGCAAAGAATGTTTGGCAGAGTTTTTGATACATCTGATTGACATTTTAGCAAACATTAACAAAAACTTTTATTATCGGTTGAACCAATCAGCAGTTAAGGTGCTGGAAATCCAGGGTGGCAAGTATTTAGATGATTAATAACACATCACTGTTGTGGTTTGATCTCTGATTTCCAGCTCTGGTGTTTATTCATCAGTGACGTTTTGAGGAAGCTGTCGCTTTAACTAAGAATCAGCCGATGTGATCACCGGACTCTTATTTGGTTAGACTGGTTGAATTGAGGCAAGGTTAGTTTGTGCCCGATCTTTCAAGTGATGTCATCACCTCTCCCGCCGAGTAAACTCACGGTGCCGAGCAGAGCCGTGGAGTTAATATACTGTGGGGAAACAGGAAGAGCTGACTTGCATAAAATGAATGCCAAGCTGTCCCCCAAAGACAGAGCATGCACTCTGAACAAACGCAGTAATCTGCCAGCATTATACTCAGCCTGCGACTGTATTTCTGTAGGAATGCAAAAGGAAAAAAGGACGCCGGAAATCACTAAACAATATGAGTCAGTGAATACATTTATGGAGTTCCTGACTCTGCTGGAGTAAGTTTAGAACTTGTCTGCATTTTCCCCGTCCATCTTTGGGAGATTTTCTGAGCAAACCTGCTTCTCTACATCCAGGGACTTAGGAGACGCCTCATGCAGCTGCAGCCTCCCTCAGGTTATGGCAGAGGCTCGGGTTAATCTTCTTCCTCTCCCCTGTGATGATTGTTGTGGGAACACAGGAGAACATGTCATTTACAATCCTCACTAAGATTTTCTCCAGCGGGCTCACGGACTTGAACCGGCAAAGACTTCCAGTCACAAGCGCTTTTCTTTTCCAGAGCCTCCGGGGACGACGAGCGTCACATGTTCACTTCACTTGCCATGAATTGTAGTGAAGATGTGAACTAATGGCATCTGGCAGGAATCACTGCTGTGCACTGAAAGCCCGCTGCTTATGTCATGTTTGTGGTGAAGGCGGATGCGCTTCCATTGGAGGTATACGTCCAATCGTGTTAGTGGCAGGGCAGAGCGGTGGGAGGCCTGAGGTGAGCTCTCTGGGAGCTGGCAGTGACATCATCAGTAACAGTAGTGAGGGTGACATGTTTATTTCTATGTTTATGTCCATGTTCCAGTAAACACTGATGTATGATGTCTTCTACACCTGTATGCATCAACTATTCCTCCTTTTTGCCCTCGTCTGAAGAAAGACCACAACATAAAACCAGTAAAAACATTCATGTTGTCCCTTAAACTCCTCTCCTTCAAACCAAATCTCCTTCCCAACACTTCCCGGCTGCTTTCTGTTTAAGTGCCTCTGGAGATTTTATGGTTTTAGCGCCTCATTTGACAGGATTTTCCTCATTCAAACTCACTGCCTGCCATTATGCATCCAAATGTAATGTATTCAGGGTCATATTTCCTTAACTACACACTTTAGGGCTTTTACTGGCACCACTTTTTGGTTCAACAACTGATCCATTTAGCATCCAAGGGAAAGTAAGAAAGCAAGTCGCTGCAGAAAACTCGGAGAAAAACATACGTCTGAATGAAAATTATCTTAAACCACAAACCAACCATGTTAAGGTACTTTCGTAGTAATTTTTCTTTAATCTAAATTTAAAGTCTTGAAGTTAAATTGCTTTGGAAGAGGAAATATACTCTGTCATGAATTCTTTATTTTTTTTTTGAAAGGCAGACACCAGGATGCATCATATACATGGAAAAAATATCAGTTTTCTCTACAATTCAGTCTTCTGTTTTACTTATTTAAGTGAGCTACGTGCAACATGGGAGAAGCAAAATGTATATGCACATTTTAAATCATAATGACAACAGAAACTTCCAAAATGACCCTGATCAATAGTTTACATCCCCTGGTGATTTTGGCCTGATAACACCCTCACAAGTTGACAAAAATGGGTTTGGATGTCTACTAAAGGTAACCATCCTCACCTGTGGTCCATTTGCTTGTAATCAGTGTGTGTGTGTATAAAAGGTCAGAGAGTTTCTGAGCTCCTGACCGGCCGTTGCATCTTTCATCCAGTGCTGCACTGACGTTTCTGGATTCGGAGACATAGGGAAAGCGAAAGAATTGTCAAAAGGTCTGCAAGGATCTGTCATAAAACAATAAATCAAATCAATAAAAAACACCCAAACCCTGGTCACAGCTTTTGTTTTTTTCCTTGCAGTTTAGTAAGGAGTTAAATTAATGTCAACTTTTCGATATTAACCTCACAAGTCACATCTACAGCCTTTGATGCCTTTATTTTGGAAGGACAGAAGAATGTAAAGAAAAAAAATAAAACAAGCAAGCGAGAGAGCTGTGAGTCACATGATTGACACCCAAGCCGCCCACTACAGAACTACAGCCCCTGTATTCAGGGTATTTGACTAAATGATTTAGCCAAATCAATACCCAATAGTAGGCAACTTGCACCAATCCAGAAGTTGATCTTTTTGTCCCATACAACACAAAATAGCCAAGCTTATTGCATTCATAGATTTTCAAAATGAATCTATTTTCCACTCTGTAATGATAATAATAATAAAAAAGGACTCTTCTTTTTTGATCTGGTGTCCATTGTAGTGACAGAAACACGCATGAAAAAGATATGTGCAAAGAAATTTAAGTCATCTGTATTAACACAAAAAGTCGTCTGAAAGTGACAAATCTTCACACTGTACCTTTAAATAAGAAGAAAAGGTCGTCATTAATGGACCTTGGGTGAAAATGGCTGCAAAGGACAATTTATGATTCATTGATTGATCAATATTTGTTCCTCAATAGCAATGCTGCTCTTTTTTGTCTGTTTAAATACTGGAGTGCGTGTTGCATACGCCTGAGAATCTCATACATTTTTTTTGCGTGTGTGTGTGTGCTCATGTGTGTTATCCCCAGGGTTTATGTATGTTCATGTAGAAAACAACAACACCTGCTCTTCATACAGCGCAGACACACTAGATGAGTCATGTGACCCCTTATTAATCCCATCTGCTCCACCACATTTACCTGAACCATGTCAGAGTGTGGATGCGGTTGAAGCGGAGGAGACAGGTTAAAAGGGAGGAAGCTCAGTGCGTTCAGCTCAGGAAGATCTTTGTGTGTGTGTGTGTGTGTGTGTGTGTTTCATGCTCCATGTCCTTGTCGCACAGCCAACTGTGAAGAATAAGTGCATTGTTAGCCCCGCTGGAGGACGTATGCGAGACATCACATTTTTGTCTCATACCCCGATGCCTCTGAAGGCTCCTGTAGTTAATGGAGTTTGTGAGCATGTGCACAGATGAACTCGTATGGGAAGTGACAGTCGTGTGATGCTATGCCATGTAGTCATGAATATCCAAGAAGTGTGGAGAGGAGGCTGTCAAAACACCTCGCTTAACGTCTCAGAGGACAACAAAGTTCCGGCTCCAGGTCTCTTGTGGATCTGTTAGTACACTTGACCTTTGAATCTCTCTTTGGGCTTTCTTTTATCTCCAGAGGTTCCTCACTTTAAAGCAGATCAGTTTGGTATTTTACCCCAACACTGTCTTTTTAATTTCCTCACATTATCTTGCAGATAAAATACCACATCATATCAGTCTGGCTGTTTATAAAGATTGAGGACATGACAGCTCCCACTAAGTGAAGCCAATATAAGGCTCCCTCCTCTAACTGGCTGTATTATGTTATGTTGTAAAGCTCTCTTCCTAAATTTTTAAAGGTTGCACATGTATCTGCTGCACTGAGGGGTGGAAACAGTCTGGTAAAAGCAGGGATGGGTACTGAATTTGGTCCTCTAATAGGTCCCAACTGAATTCTGCCAGAAGTACCAAGTACTGATACTTAAACGCATCCTTATGACTGTGAGGGAGTGGAAGAGAAGGTGATTTTTCTTGCTATATATGGGCATGAAGTACATAGAGCTGAGTTTGAATTTGCGCATTGTGAAAAAAAAAACCCTGCATAGTTGTTGTTAATTTAGTAAGTTGTAGTTAATTGTAAGTCATGGGTTTTCATGTTGAAGAAATTTGTGGCACAACTCAGATGTTACAGTGCAAACATTTGTTAAAGTTTCTATATATTGAGAAGTAAATAAGCGAAACTGAAATATTTTGAAATTTTATTTTTGAAAAATTTTCTGATGTAAACACTCGCACACTGTCAAAACTTGCAAATAATCTTAATTCATTAGGGACGTTTCGGTGCTAAGACCTTCATCAGGCAAACAGAGGTCTTAACACCAAAACGTCGCTAATGAATTAAGATTATTTGCAAGTTTTGACAGTGTACGAGTGTTTACATTTGAAACCAACTGCTGGATACCTGCTCACCGACGCACCTGTCCATAAAATAGATGTGCGAAGTTACCTCCTTTTTATTACTGAAAAAATTAACATTTACTCAAAAGTACCAATTCCCAGGTACTGGACATTAGCACCGTATCGGTTCAAATGTGAATGATACTCATTCCTAGGTAAAAGCGACAGAGGGTTTAATTGAAGCATAAAATACACTTGGATATATAAATATAGAAATTTGTATTGTTTTTAAGTCAAAATAATGCGTGTTTATTATACTTCTTCTTATTATGGAAAATAAAAATACCAATAAACATGCAACTCAACATGTCGCAGCCTCAGCCATCATTATGCTAATCTATGTCCAAGTGTTATAATTGATTATTTGCAGCTATAAAAAGAGCTATAACACCATGATTGACAGCCCCGTGGACAGATTTGGCTCCTATAGCCTTCATCCCGTATTAAAGGACTGGCGTGAGGAAACATTAGACTCTGCACAAGATGTCAGCGGAGGAGGTGGAGATGCGTCATCTTTCTATATGCAGTCGTTGACATGTTCGCTTCTCCTTCCACCCTCTATTCAGTAACTTGTGCTTCCTGTACAACACAAAGCTACTGACTTAGCTTTGGTACAAATGAGATGGATCCCACAGATTATTTGTTTTATGCGCTCAGAGTTTACTGCTAACAAAAGTGTGAAGTGAATTTATTGCCACTGTAGAGTATTTTTACAGTTTAGTTTGACGTGCAAGCTCCACAACAGTACAAACAGCAATGGACACTGAATCATTAAACTGTGTTTTCCCTTTTCTTGCCCGCTTTACTTTGAGCGGTGCATAAACTACAGGTTGGTAATTTGTTATGGTGCCAAAATGGAGAAGCACCCATTAGAAGGAGGTAATTGTATGTATCGGCTGAGAAAAAATCTATACTGCGTGTAACTTATTCAGGGCTTTGTTGTCTGTTGAAGAACCCAATGGAAGTTTATTATCTCCATTTGGACTATAAATAGACTCAAATAAAGTCTAAAACTTAAAGCCGGTTAAATCTTTGTTGGGGTTGCCTCCTCTTAATACTTCAAATCCTTACAGTGGCTAAATTTGTCAGATTGTTGGGGTTGCAGTCACAGTTATTGCCACCCTTAGTACATATGATTTGCCTAACCAGCTTCAAAAGAGCTTGAGATGCTCCAGTTCTCTTTTCCCTCCAGCTATTTACAACTCTGCTATAAGCGATGGCTCTTGGTTGTATGTATTGATGGACGACATGTCATCGACTTCTCTAATTCTGCAAAAAAGTGATGCCAAATTCTCAACATATACAAAGGGCTCTGAAATAAATATTTCGACATTGTGACATTATCTGGATAGTGAAGGCTGTGGTTTGTGCAGATCTATGCAGAACAACTCCTTACGTGTGGAAAGTTGGATGACTTGTGTTAGTGTGTTATGTTTTGTCTTGCTTTTTCTTCAAACTTATGACCTATTCTGCAACCACCCAGTAGAGGGAGCTCAAAATCAGTTGGCTCTACTTTTGGGACCTGTCGTCTTATGAGTGATATTGAAATTGTTTGCAGAAAAACAACTATTCTTGGGATTTTTCTAGATAGTCTTGTGATTAAATGTCTGCTAGCACCACTTTGTTTTTGTTTGTTTTGCACAATAATGTACCTGAAACCAGCAGATTTCATGGGAGGGCCTGTGTTTTATAGTATCAGGCTGGAGCATAATCTCAAACTCAGGATACTGCAAAGGTTGACTCTCACACTGGTATGAGTAGCCTAAAGCTCTGAGCCTGAATGTCTGATATGACTCTAAATTGACTCCATTACCTTTTTAACAGTGCAATGCTGATCATGTTAATAAAAAAAACACATTTCATAATACCCGGTAAGCACTCTGGACAGCAAGCCAGGCCACACATAATAATAAGTCCAGACTCACTTTGTTCAGAATGCTCCCAGTAGATAAATTTAATCAAGTCCATCGACGTTTCAGCTGATGGGATCAAAATGTTAGTGGAATTAGTGCAATCTGCGGTATGTGTCTACGCAGAGCGAGCTGAACACAGTTTGCAGTTCTTATCTGAAGCATCCTGCTGCTGAAGAAATACTGGCTGCTCATTCAGCTGAGAGATGGGCCAGGTGGAACGAACCGTGTTGCTCCTGTGGTCTTCATCTCGCGCCTGCCAAACAAATGATGGTCTGATAGATACAGGTTTCTAAGAGATGGTACACATATTTTCAGACATGGGGCTGTGAATCAGGTGATAATTTCTGCCAGTATTCTCTCTGGAAACGTTTGATTTTAAGCAAAATTACAATCACGAGCTCTCGGGCCAGACTTGCCTTTGATTTAATTTTTTACTCCCCAACTTGTGTCAATTTAAAGTCAGATTTAATAAGACAGCCGTTAATTGTGTAATCACAGATTCAGGCTGACTTCAGGCAAACTCTTTTAACAAAGTAGGGTTTACACCATGTGGTTCAGACATCTGCACACTCAGATTATAATCAAAATGTAATAGATGAGGTACAAATAAAAAACAAGGCTGATTGAGGTCAAACATGGTTAAATGCTGAGGAAAGTTAATGGAAATTGAGATTAGGCACTAGGCATGATGGGTGCATCACTTCACCTGCCTCTCTTCTTACCCTGATGCACCCATCGCTCTGGGACAGGGTAAATCTGGACTCATCAGACCACGTGACCTTCTTCTATTCATCCAGAGTCCAATCTTTATGCTCCCTAATAAACTGAAGCCTTTTTTTCCAGTTAGCCTGACTGATTAGTGGTTTTCTTAGGTTTACACAACTCTTCAATCCTAATCCCTTGAGTTCCCTTTGCATTGTGCGTGTGGAAATGCTCTGACTATAAAAAAAAAAAGTTACTTATTGCATCAGCTGGGGTTAAATAACTTGTTGCCGGAAGACTGCATCGTTCATGCAGTTATTATCCGTTAGGGACTTGTGCCTATTTGCCTTGTTAAATCACACATGGTGCCACTTTTTTTTTTTGGACAGACCGTGTATATTGCTGCTGAATGAATCTTAAAAACTGACTGACTGATGTGGTCTCCAGACATCATCATCATCCCAAAAATCTGCAGTGTTGTAGAATTACAGTTAATATCAAACTGGCACCCTCAAAATTGTAAAAGAATCAAGTTGGGAGAAAAGCACATCATCCCAGCCCTTCTGGATATCCACTGACACGTTTGGCTGAAAGTCTCCAGTTTACAGGGTCACTCTTTAAACTGGAACACCAGGAGCTGACAGAGATACATTCACACTGTCAGGATCAAGGAATACTTATGTGAAGGAGTTATTAAACCAAGTCAGTCACAGCTGGGTGTCATCTTATCTTGGAGGGAGTCTGAACTAAAAACACTGCAGGTGCTCCAGTAGTTATGTAAATACATGATGTGCAGATTTAGAGATGGTATAAAAAGGACATAAAAGTTGAATAAATAATTTAGCAAATATGAAATAAAATAAATGTATGACAATTTCTGTAAAGTCATAGTTGAGTAGATAGTGTGTCATGGTGCTGGCTGTCGTCACTGCTCATTGTTATCGTCAGTGAGTGATGAGTAATGGTGACGCTGCTCTGGTTACTTACACTTCTGCTTATCTCTGCTACACTGACTTCTAACAAAGTCGTTCCATCTTGTAAAGGAAACTTTTGTAACTGCTCCAGTGTGTCTGGTCTGTTTCTTCCACAATCTGTGTGTGTGTGTGTGTCTGCCAGCTGTTGTCAGACACTGTTGGGGTAACAGGAGTTGAGGAGTGCTATGAGTGAGAAGTTTCAGCGACAACCCTTTGGGTAATAGGACAATGACACAGTTCCTAGTCTATCTCTGGATTGAGGACACATGCCTATAATTGTTCTTTATCTCTTAGGGACAGCTTGGCTTGACCCGCTTTCAATCAGCGTGGTGACACCAAAGAGAGAAACACAAACAGGCAGGGGTCAGGGCCTGAGGTGTATCACATGTAAGAGCAGCTGTGCGAACACAGTTTAGCTTCAGATCCTGCTTTAAACGATGTGTTTGCACAATAGCGATCCATATCCACTGCATACAGTCAAGTGTCACTTCAAGGGTACAACAGGTGGGGAGCAGAGCCACTCAGCACACAACTTCTGTGCACATACACGCAGACTAAATGAGGACACAGCAGGCGTCGCAGCTACACATGAGGACAGACTTGATTAACATATGACAGGTTGAGATTTTGTGGTTATCTCCAAGCTGCAACCCCCTAAACAGCAGGATCAGAACACAGCACATAGTTATTAGTTGTTGTATAAACTCAGCACCACAGCACTTCTCTGCTCCAGTGATGGGTAATTCAGAATATCTGCTATCATAAAATTCAATCACCATGGGAGGAGATAACATTTTGGCTTACTGTACCATGTTGCTGTCCTCCAAGGTGAACCCAGAGTAAATAATGACTCAATGATATTGGGTGAGAAGCCAAACAGAACCAGCAGCAGTTTAACTGGAGTACGGGGGCATCTATAAACCTCTCCCTGATAGCAATCCTGTAGTCGTGCTCTCTCAATCTCCTCTCTGTGCTTTATGGCACCTGCAGGTGTCAGCAACATGAAAAGTTAGCTTGCCTTGCATGAGAGGCTTTGGTCAGGTTACTCGGGTGCTAACAAATGATGCACAAAAAGAGTTTGTTGTAGAGTGACTGTCCCTGTGTTTGCAATGTTTAACAGCTGTAGCACCTTAATAACGGTGTTGGTTGTGGCATAAACCAGGCATGGGAAGGTTTCTTTGTTTCAATACACAGCCTTCAGACCTGGAGTCAGGCAAAAAACATAAGAATAATACAAACATTGACTAATACTTGAGGTTTCTGGCAAAGACTGTTAAAGAAACAGACATAACCACTGTGACGCCCATAGACTGTATATAGAATGGACAGCGTGGCTCTGCCTGTCAACGTTCTATGATTTTGAAGCCAAAAAACCCTGTTACTCTAGCCACCATTGTGCAGCCAGGGTTTCCGGAGGATTTCCGGTGGAGCCAAGTAAAAAAGAGAAATAAAAATATTTATTTCTTTGTCTTTAGAAGGTTTAGTCTCCTTTTGGCTCTCTGGCTCCCCCAATAAAAACTACTCACGAACGGCAGCTGTCTATCATAACTATCTAGTATCATAAAACAAAACTTATGACACGGTTTTTAACGTCCAATAACTAATGAGAAACCAACTTCTCAGTAAAAAAAACACCTGAACAAAGTGCAGCCAAAGTACACCGTCATACCACCTTAGCGTAAGGATGAGAGACACGTTCTTACCAAGTATTGTAATTTTTTAAAGTTTTCCCGGCTCATATCTGGAATACATGGGGAGGCGGGGCTTATGACCTATACTGCAGCCAGACACCAGGGGGCGGGGCATCTGCTGGAAGCTTCAGTCTGAGCCGAACGTGGTTACGTCTACTGATTATACAGTCTATGGTGACGCCATCCAAAGACTGATGGACGATCTTTTTACAAAGACGTATACTAATGTGTAATTGATATTTTGCCTGCTCTAAATTTATGTTACCCAATAGTCAGACTGGTGTTAGTGTAGTAGCATTAGCGATGTAACAAAGATCAGTTATGATATCAGCTTTGGTTGGGCAATAACCAGTAGCAAACCATCAAGGTGCTACTCCCATTTTGTTTTTCTTCATCCTTTTTTTGATTTGTTTTTTAGCTGGAGTTGTCTGTATTTGGATTATTTGGTGGCTCAGACTGCTTGATTTCTGTTTTACTGGTGCCACTTGAGTTGATTTGTTTATCACAGTCAGTCTCTCTCTTGAAAGGATCATGTTTGGGATAAAACAAATGAGTTTGGACGGGACCCTTTTCTGGTACTCTTTCTCATTTTGTTTGTATTTCTGCAAAATCTCTGGAGGCTGATAAAGATCAAACATTACATCAGCACTGGGGATACTTGGTGCAGTGTCGAACAGTTCAGCTGCAGAACCATTTGTGTGAAAGTTGCCATTTAACAGAGTAACTTATTAAACTGGATCCCAGAAGAAGTAATTCTGTGATTCTGGTACCAACCATAGACTTTACAGTACAAGGACTTTGCTTACAACTGCAATGTGCCAGCCTGTCAGTCCAGATAGCTGTACCTCTGATTATGTAAAACTCATAATCTGATTATCTTCTAAACAAACATTCATCCCTGTGGAGTGTGAGCCATCACAGAACTGAGCTATTCAGACTCAAGTTGTACCAATTTATGTGCCAGGCTGTGAAAGTGTTTTCTTTTGCTGTAAAGATTAAGTTGTTTGAATAGGTGTGTATGTAGTTTCTGGCTCTTATGGGGCCACCCCCTAGTGGTCATTCAAGAAACTGCAGATTTAAACACTTCCTCAGTTGCTTCATTTCTATAAACTGGAGGTTACAGCTTTGTGCCAGGATTTGAAACCTTTACAGGAAGCAAACTTGTGTGAGTTTAAACAGCTGATATGAACATTATTCATTGGTTGTAGAATTTATCTTCTTCCTCTTGTGCTTTAATTTTTTAAAATAGCCTCACTCTCGTGTCTCTTTGCCAAATTGTGGTTCACTGGCTGTTCTGATCGTTTGGCCTTCGCTGCTTCTCTGCGTCCAAGAACTGTTCATCACAAATGCAGATAGTAGAGATTTTTTGATATCTGAGGGACATCAGCTGAACTTTTGGATGTCAAATGTGAAGAAATGCATTACATTTTACATTTTATATCATATTTTTTGTAGAAGACAGCAGCACCATCTCCTCCGCCATCAACCAGACATCAAAATTATTTAAAATGCCGAAATGCTGCGTACCATTCTGTGCTGTTCAGTGAAAGATTCATGTAAGTCCATTTACACACATATATATTCACACAGGGCTCCACCTCCCCATTCATCTTAATTTCCTCCTCTCAGCTCACTGAATATCACCTTCACAGCCAGGTGGAGAAGGAGGACTTCACCTTTGAATGAGACAACCAAGAGAGAGAGAGAGAGAGAAAGAGAAAGAGACATGGCCGTATTCCCGCTCAACCCCCCCATCGTGTTTATTTATTCACACCCTGAGGGGAAAGGGCCTAACAGAGCAACCTGGAGAGTTTCCTGTGTAGCCTGTCAGAGTCTTTAGAGCAAAATGCAGGACAGATCTGAAGTCAGAGAGATAAAAAGAGTGTGAACTGGGGAGTTGAGGGAGAGAACATGAGAGTTGGGCAGAGTGAAAATCTCAGGGAGGGAGAGAGAGAGAGAGTGTAAAAGTGGAATTTACTTCCACTGAGCTTTTTGTGAATCATGACAGACCAGATAAACCTTTGTATTAATTATTAAAAACAAGTTTCTGCTTCTTTTCAAAATGAAAGTTGGAGATAAAGGTGTTAAATATGATCTCTTTATTAGGGTTCTCCACACAAAACTCCTAAAAACAGGATTTTTTTTCCCTGAATATCATGAAGACAACTGCTGTCTTTCTACTTTAAGAAGCATCTTTTGTGACTTAATTCCTGCTAATACATTGAATACTGGCATTTTCTACAGAAGTTCTTAAAGGCCATGATTTTCTACAATAACTTTGCTCCGTTTTCTCAAGACAACAAGTTAATTTTCTCATTATCTCGGGGAAAAAAGCTTGTTTTCTCAAGATAATAGAATAATTTCTTATGCCACCCAGCCTTTAATTCAACTGCAGTAATGTTACAGTCAAATTGTCTGGAATTCAAATAAACATTTACTTTCTGATGCACATTTCAAAAATCAACAGGGACTGACTGGGCTATACCCAAACGGTGGGCCGGAAAAGTATTTCAAGTGGGCTGCGAAATCATTTCCAAAAATGTTTGATGTTTTTTGGGGTGAGGGGGTCATTATATAGCAATAAAACAGAAACAGAATGTTTGAATGTTAAAATTCAGTCACATTTCACAGGATATAAGAATTGTTCAAATATTCTTTTCATTTTTCATTTCGTTTTCCTTCAAGTATCAGTCATGTGACAAGCAAATGAGCGATAGGAACTTTTGTTGTTGTCGCAAGTCCACTTTGCAGCGGGAAAGCATTGCATTTAACTTGAAGTACTGGAGTATAAATATGGATAGCTGGCTAGCAACAGGGAGAATGAAAAGGAAAGATAGACAGCCAAACAGAAAAAGTAATTTGAGAAAGTACAGTGCTGGGTACTCAGCCATGTAAACTGTGCCATCACCTTGAGACAAAATTTAAACAATTTGCGACCAAGCCACTGGATTTTATTGAAAACAAGCTCAGAGAATATCAAAGTCAAAATAATTTTTAACCTGTATTTAGTTTGGTCCTTAATCTTCAATAAAAAAAGGATGTGAGAACGCGTTATATGGCCTCCGTATTTAAGGGGTCAGAGGTGGGAACATTTTTGTGACCTAAAAGTTGGCCCTGAGTTGGAAAAGGTTCAGAACCACTGGTCTAGACAAAAAAAAATTGATTTCCCCTTACTGATTTGTAGCATCAGACATTTACCAAGAGAACCTTTATTTCCTTAATGCCACTGAACGCATCATAGACACCATAACATTTGGTTTACGTGTGCAACAGAGTTTAAAGCCTACATGGTGTGACTGCATCTATATCAAGAATGGATGGCAGTTGAATGAATTTATCCGGAAAAATAACTTATCCCAAGAAAACTGAGCAAATGTCATCATGAAAATCAGCGCCTTAATGGGCTTCCGTAGTTTTAATCACTTCTGTTGTTATCAATTTTTGTTCCTTCAATCCTTGCTCATTTTTCTGATAAAATAAAAGCTATTTTTGTGTTGTGAGTAATAAATGATGGATGTATGAGGAGAAAAATGATCAAATGTGACATCAAATTAGAGCATCCATTCTAATAAATCACATTCACCTCCACTTTTATCATCTTTAATTCCAGTCGCTCTCACCCAAAAGTCATCCATTGTTCCCAAAGACGGTGTGATTGTCAGCATCACACATCCTGGGTTTCTGAGTTTAGGGAACTCTAGACCTTATTACGACATAGACTTGGCATGAACATCCCACAGTTGTGTTGTTCGGTGTGGGCGTCCTACCACACAGAAGCATCCTGGACACTCTGAAGTCTTTTACAAACCTACTCACTGTGACCCTACAAAAATATCTACTGACTCTCACCATGAATGGGACTTTAACTCAGCTTTAAGGATCATTAGCTCTTACCTAATCTTCATTTATGTCTCACTTTTGTTCTTGGATAGAGAACGATACTTAAAGGAATATTTTGTCCTCCTCTTCATCAGAAAATGCACGCTTAAACACACGTTGTATTCTATATCGTTGACATTTCCAGCTTTTAGGGAAAGATTAACTTGACATTTTGATGGAGACGTTGCTCGAGTGGGTGCGTTCTAGTTAAAAGACATTAGGTAAGTGAAGGAGAGATGTGGACAGAGCGAGGAGGAGAGTGCGAGCGGACGGACGGGAGAGTTGTGGGAGTGAGTGTAAGCGAGTGGGAGACTGAGAGCGAGCAAGAGAGCAGCAGCAGAGAGGGAGGCTGTGAGAGAAGGCTACTGTACAGATATAACAAGCAACTTTGCTTTTGGCCAAAGCCTGAATGGTTTCAGGCTGGTTCTGTCATTCATGTGTGTTTACTTCTAAGTTGTGTCCTGTCCATTCAGAATCTCAGGGGGGAAACATAGAAGGGAACTTTTTTTTTTGGAGTTCCAGGGACTTTTCAGCACATTTTATAAGAAATGTAACACCTGTTTTATCTTGGATTCACAGCTCAGAGTGCAGTAAAGCTTTGTTGCATGTATCAGGGTCACACAAGGTCTCAAATAAGCAGCATTCAGATTTATGCAAGTGAATGCAAATGAATGACAGGGACATCTTGAGGCTGTTTGTGTTACGACTGGCTGCAGTTTCCATCGCACACAAGTAATAACGATGGACGAACACCAAAGTACTGAACAGAAAACTTCAACAGATGGAGTCATTTGTATTTTTTGCTCATCGTGCAGTTATTATTAACAATCAGTTAATCCTGACATGTGTGCCCATGGGTTTAAATCTTGTTGTGTGGTTAGACAAAGAAGGAAAAGGCCACATGTAAGAGAGAGAGAGAGAGAGAGAGCTGTGTAAAAGTCAGGTAGCTGCATTTGAATTGAGTTTTGGAGAGGCAGAGGAAACATCACAGAGACCTGGAAATAAAAATAGAATAACCGAGTGTGAGAGAAGATGGAGGAGTGAGAGGGAACGGTAGAGAGGTGAATGGTAAAAAATGTGATTCTAGGACGGATTATTTCGTTTTATTTTAATCCCACATAGAAGAATTTTAAGGATGAAAGACAGAAAGAGCAGCGGCATAAATACAAAAGTGAGGAGGGAAACAGAGAGAGGAGAGATGTAACAGGGGGGTGTAAGCGAGGAGGCCACATCCAGGAAGGAGAAGGCAGCAGAGAGGGAGCCAGAGTGCGAAGGGATGGGGGGGCTGGGAAACAGATGGGCAGAAGGAGGAGTGGAGCGATGGATGGGAAAGGAGGAGGGAGGGTTGGAGGAGAGGCTGCCAGGAGTTCGAGTCGAAAGTTGGACTTCATTGGGATTCATGGAGGGATGATGGCCACATCGATCCCCTCCTACCCCTGCAGACATATTGCTTTTTGGTTTTTATCTCGAGGTCGACTCATGTACTGAGTCGACATCTACACCATGTCTGTGCAGCCGGAGCTTCAATTTACAGTCTGTATAAATCACAGGTTCGCCCTTTTTAAGACTCTCATATGCCAAATGTTAAATGAAAGAGTCATTATCTGTCCTTTTATCCATCCTGACTGTTGATCAATTCTTTTGTGTCTCAAGTTGATTTCAGGAAAATTAGAATTTGGCTGCTTGAGTTAGTTCAGGACGAGTAACATATCATAATCAGGTGGTTATGGGAACGTTTTATCATTTCAAAACTGTCACTTTCAATATTTGTAAGCACTTTGATAGCCATGATATTCTTTTACTGGCATAAAACTGTCACTGAAGCTCGCTCCCTCTGTACTTCTGAGGGTTTTTGCTGATGCTCTCCCTGCCTTTGCTTGTCCTGTATGCATTTAAGAGAGACTTTGGCGCTCCACTTAAACACATGAAAGGGCAGAGAGCTCCCAGAACAGAGCTACAGCCTTAAATTTTATCTACTGCATGAGAACTAACAGTCTTTTGATGTGAGTGGTCCAGGCTGAATGATCTGTATTGTTTGGTTAGTGAACATAGGTTACTCACTTCTTTTGTTGATGCATCATGAGAAACATTTTCATCCACCGCAAAGCGTGACATAATTCTGAGTATATTTACTGGAAGCACTTCAAATCTGTATCCTCTTATTGAGCAGGCTTTATTAGTGATGGGAGAAGAAGTTCTTATCAGTGTTACAAATCGTTTTAGGGAAGTGATTCGTTCATAGAATTGTTCAGTACTTCTCCGAGTGTAACAGCCAAATGTTTGGTTGTGCCATCATACGAAGAATGGCCAGTGGTGAATAATGAGCAAATAAGCTGAGAATTTAGTGGGATAAGACCACAGTTTGCCAACAGAGACAGACCCAACGCTTGATTAGAGAAAGAGAGAGACTCGAAGCTTCCTCCTTTGTGATAGAATGACTGAGTGCCTGAAAGTCACACACATGCTGTACTGACTGAAACACGACAAAATTGAGACTATTGTTAGTGGACATTAAAACATTCAGCTCAGTGAAATTGAGGTGTTATATGAAACCGACTATGTCCTATTGGTTCAGTCAGGACGTATCACTGACATGCAAGGGAGATGGAGAGTGGGTTTGGACAACAACTACAGTCTAGAGAGAGAAACACAAGTTAGGAGAGAAGGGGGTGCAACACTCTTTTCAACGAGTGATTTGGTTCAGTTTGCTCACCGAGATGATTCGACCGTTTTGAATGAATTGTTTACTAACGACACATCACTTGGCTTTACCTTGTTAAGTTGATAGTACCAAATGCAGATGCAAATCTATTGACTCCTAGTGTGGCTCTGCTTACTGTGCCAGTTTGTTGTTACAGTTAAGTGAAATACAATCTTTTCTTTTTTCTTTTTTCCAACACAGTTTGATTAATTTTGAAAGTTACGGGGTGCTTTTAGGGAGTTTCTATGCACAACTTCCCGCCCCGTTTGATCTGCCCAATGGCAATAGGATGGTTGTGCATCTCCTGTGACCTGCTGGAGCCAGATCACACACTGGATCTGCAGATTCAGTGTGAGCTGACATGAATGCAAACCTGTCTGATCTGGCGCCATGATGGAGTGGAGCAGAACTGGACTACCGTCATGGACATAGTCTCTCTGATTTCTTTCTGACATAGTGTTAAAGCCCATCACCATATTGGAAATGCTGACACAACCCAACTTTTCCACTTTGTATAACAGTCATGCGCTTAAACTTCTTGGCAAACGCTGCCCTTTCTTCAACATCACTACTTAAATAATAAAAAGGCATAAAACATCCTCCCTCTTGTAACTTTTTACTATTTGTTCTTATAAGACTAAAACAGATTTTTTTTAAATTACCCATTCCTCAAAACATTCACAAACTGTGTGCTTCATGCTACGTTAAGCCAGGTCTGCAAAGTTAAAAAACATCCACCAGCATTCAGCTTGAGCTTGAGCTCTCCACACAGCTTCCATCATTTCTGTGTGAACAACTTGAGTGCAACACCATAAACTCCATAAGTGTGCGCTGTTGAACTCCTTAATAAGATTTATCATCCTCTCCTCTCTGTAACAGCTGGATTTTTCTCTCAGCCCTCAAGTCTGGCTCCAGTTTGCATTTAGACACATGAATTTCTGGACTTGTCTGTCCCAGCATGACCTGGCTTCTGTAGTGTGTGTTTAAAGACTGGATCGCTCTGGAGTTCTCATGTTTTGTACATGTGAGTGTCGTATTAAGACGGAGCGATCCAAAGATCCGCAGCGAGGACATGAGCGCGGGTGATCCCTGCAGAGCCATACGTTGATGGTATATTTGGTACCTTTTGATGCGTTTGACAATGTTGCGGCGTTCTGATTACTGCATACATACTAGCTGCCAACTTACGGTGTGTGTGCATGTGTGTGTGTGTGTGTGTGTATGTGTGTGTATATATAGTTGGAGATGGAAAGCAAAAAGGAGAGGGGGAGGGATGGAGGGACAGAAACAGAGAGAGTAAGAGAGTGAGAGGGAGGTACAAGTCAGTATTTCATGGATGGCTGTGTTGCTATGGGAACAAGATGTGGGCTCCCTATTCCCAAAAAAGTGTCCTCCTTCCGTCCTCCCTTCCTTCCCTCTTTCCCTCTCTCTCTCTCTCTCTCTTTCTTTCTGTCTGTCATCACTTCATTTCTCTCTCCTCTTCTTCACAGCATCCTCAGCATCTTCTCCTCTCTCTCCTCTTCCCCTTTCCCCTTCTCGATCACATCCCACCACATGCCTCCTCTCTCTCTCTCTCTCTCTCCTCTGTCATCCATCCTTTCCCCGCCCACTCATTCACCTCTCTCTCTCTCTCCCTCTGTACACTCTCTTCCTCCCTCCTCCCCAGATTTCCTCTCCGTCTCCCCCCTCTTCCTCTCTCTTTCTGTCTCCCTTCCCTCCATCCCTCTCTCCTCCTGTCTCTCAGATCCCTCTGTCTCTTTAACACTCACTTATATTCTATTCTTTTCTCGGTTGTCATGGCAATAGGCTGGGGGCGTGAGGGAGCGAGCGCGAGCAAGCGAGCGGGAGTGGGTGTTTCGGAAGTGACATCTCTTGGGCAGTAACCTTGTTTCCTGTGTGGTGGAGTTGGGGGCGGATTCAAGGCGCTAGCAGTGCAGCAACAGTGACGCCGTGTGGACGCTTTGGGTGAGCAATGGGGAACCCGGGACGCGCCGCGTGAGGGCTGGGTGAATGATCTGATAGGTGAGAATACTCTCTCTCTCCGCTTCTCCCTCTCCCTCTCTCTCTCTCTCACACACAAACACACACTCATGAACACACACTTAAACCCCCATGCCTCCCTCTGCTCGTCAAACATCTCCCCTTCGTGGTTGGAGTGGATTCATTGTTGTGGGTGAATTCAAAAAGGGATCAAAGCTTTTGTTTGGTCTCACGCAGAGATTTGACTGATTTAGAACAACAACTTTATATTCTTTTTTTTCTCACTTGAAACACAGAAAACAAAAACAAACTACCGTTGGGCTCAGAGTTCAGTACCAGACTCTTTTTTTCCAATCTAGTTTTCTCAGATGGAACTTAAGAGAAATCTTTTGCACTTCTAACTTTATGCCACAATGAAAAGGACATAATTTTCATGTTCTGCACTTGTATCTCCATAGAAAGCAGGAAGTAGTTTTAAAAAGGAGAATAGTACACTGCCTGGTCAAAAAAAAACCCAAACAAAGTCACCACAAAAGAAAGGTCACACACTCCTATATTTTGTTGAACAGCCTTTAGCATTCGCTGTGGCATTGTTTCGATAAGCTTCTGCAATGTCTCAAGATTTATGTCCGTCCAGTGTCGCATTAATTTTTCACCAAGATCTTGTTTTAATGATGGTAGAGTCTGACCACTGCACAAAGTCTTCTCCAGCACATCCCAAAGATTCTCAATGGGGTTAAGGTCTGGACTCTGTGGTGGCCAATACATGTGTGAAAAAGATGTCTCATGCTTCCTGAACCACTCTTTCACTTTTTGAGCCCCATGAATCCTAGTATTGTCATCTTGGAATATGCCCTTGCCATTCGGGAAGAAAAATTCCATTGATAGAAAAACCTGGTCATTATTCAGTATATTCAGCTAGTCAGCTGACCTCATTCTTTGTTGCTGAACCTGAGCAACTGCAGCAACCCCAGATCATAACACTGCCCCCACAGGCTCGTACAGTAGGTGCTCGGCATGATGGATGCATCACTTCACCTGCCTCTCTTCTTACCCTGATGCACCCATCACTCTAGAACAGGGTAAAATCTGGACTCATCAGACCACATGACCTTCTTCTACGCCTCCAGAGTCCAATCTTTATGCTCCCTAACAAAATAAACCCTTTTTTTCTGGTTAGCCTTACTGATAAGTGGTTTTCTTAAGGTGACACAGCTGTTCAATCCCAATCCCTTGAGTTGCCTTCCCACTGCGGGTGTGGAATTGCTTATACTTTCACAATAAAACATACTCCTGAGTTCCACTGTTGTTTTTCTTCAATTTGATTCCACCAAACGTTTAAGTGATCATCAATTGCGATCATTGAGGATTTTTTTCCAGCCACATTCCTTCCTAAAAAACAATGGTTCTCCATCATTTATCCATTTTTTAACAATGCATTGGACAGTTCTTGACCCAATTTTAATAGTTTCTGCAGTCTCCTTCGATGTTTTCCCTGCTTGGGGCCAATAATCTGACCCTTCTTAAACAGACTAACATCTATCCACCACCACAGGATGTGTCTTTCACTGTGGTTGTTTAAGAAATGAGAAGTTACTCTTTGCATCAGCTGAGGTAAAATAACTTGTTGCCAGCTGAAAGATAATCCCCAAATGAAGTAATTACCCAAGAGGCTTGTACCTATTTGCTTGGTTAAATCCAGGTGGTAACTTTTCTTTTTGGTCAGGCAGTGTAGTTGGTAGAGGTACTATAGACTGACATGCACTGGCACCATAAACATTTTACCTTGAGGCCTAGGGAGCTGCTAAATGCTCTGCCATGTTCAGAAGCTACTTGTCGTTTTCATCATTTGGTGCTGAGCAGCAAGTTTTCATAGAAAATCAGGCTCTGCTGCTGCAGCTGGTAAAGGTCACTGAGTGCAGAATTTGTCGGCCTTTTAAAAAGCTGTTATATAATGTGGATTTCAATCATTTTATGCAGTTAAGGATAAAGACTTGCAAACTGTGAAAAGAGCGTTGGTAAATGGGCAGCTTGATTCCTCGGCCTGTGTTCATGGTTCTCAGTGTGGATACCTGCGAACATCACATGGAGTTTTGAGAAGTTGTTAAAGGCGCAGTGTGCACGATCTATTTCAGCTCCATTTCCATCAAGCGGTTCAGTTTGGTTTGTCTCAGTTCATTGCGCAGTTTGTGGCATTTCTTTGACAAAAACCAAGAAAGGTCTCCAATTATCGACCCGTACTGTCCCACTTTTTTGGTACCCTTTTGTTGCAATGCTAGACAAACCGATCCATACCCAGAAGGTGGAGCTAGAAACACTGCCGAGTGTTGATTGGTGGAAAGAATCGTCACTTCCTGTGCAACAGTGGTAATAAAAAACAACACAAAACCTTGTCATGTTTAAATCTTCAGTGCTTTCTGAGGCACTGAAGAGGCCTAAAATAAGTCAAAGAGTCCAAGAGTAACTTAAAACATCAAATTTAACCGTCACTTGGAACCACAGCTTGACAAATTGAAGTTGGTTCACACGGACCAAAGTTAATTTGGAGATTGCACAGCAGTTTTAGCTTACTCAACTCTACAATAAAGTTATTTTTAGAGGTTTAGGGGTTTGAGTTTCTGAAAATAAGACACAGCTGAAGAAAGAGAAAATGTGGGAGGTAAAGATTTAGAGTGACAGTATTTACCTGCTTTGTATCATCCCACTCTGTTAGCTTTTACTATTTCTCTTACACCCAAATGAAACTTTACTCATCATTGTGATCAGGCACTATTTTCTTTCTTGAAATTAAAAAGCCAGATTGTATCCTCACTCAAAGTTTGAAATACCAACATTTAAAAATAAACCAAAGTGAAGTTGCTGCCATATTTGCTGAGGGATTTTGGCCCACAGCAGAAAGATGTCCCGTCCCGACAGCCCTGAGTGCTTTTCAGTGTGTCATTATTAATTCAGCTTATAGTAGACTCTGTTTTGCTGTTGTGTCATAAAACAGACAGGCGCAGGCGTTATGCAAACCATCGTCATAAATAGTTAAACGGTAGTTATTGTTGAAGCTGTTTGAGCGTGAAGTGGTTGCGTCAAAGTGCAAACTGGAGAGAGTAAGACAGAGTTTGTGAAATTTGTTTTTGAAATGGAGTAATCAGAACCACAGATACACATTGTGTTCTTGAAGGATGGTTTAGATAAAGTCAAGTAAGTTAAGTAAAGTTTTTGGACTGCCAAAAATTTCTCTGAGAAAGACGTGCATTTCGACCATAAAGCAACTGGAGCAAGGGTCTTAACTTTGGGGGTGGGTCAGCAAGTTGAACTTTTCTGATTAGTGGATTTTATTTCCCCCTCTATGCACAAAAAGTTGACCCCAGCTGTGATAGACTTGGTTTAAAACTCCTGAACAATGGTCTTCTTTGAGCCTGATCGCGTGAATTATGGTTGGGGGATTATATGATTGTGATTTGTGATCTTGATACATTAAGAGTCAATAAGAGTCAACCTTTTCCTGCTTCTGTTTGTTGCCAGAAAAGCAAACAGAATGACCAAATGTGGAGCTTAACATGGGGCTGAGGGCAGTGAAAATAAATGTTGTGCAGTGTCTTTTTGACAACAATAGTTTACTTTTTTTTAAGAAGTCTTTATTATTCTTAAGGGGGCAATTTGTTCATTTTGGGTCTTGCATACCTACAAAAAAATTTGCTTTGTATGTTAATAAAATGTTGAACTAATTTCTAGTTTCTTTATTTGTAAGTACCAATGTGTACAATTTGACAGTTTTAAAATACTATTAAAAAATCGTAATAAAAATTGAGCTCAGACGATATGAAAAAATTGTATTGTCATTACTTGATGAGTGTGTCTCTCAGCTCCGGGTGTTACGGTTTAGAGTGACCCTGTAAACTGGAGACCTTCAGCTTAAGGTGTCTGTGGATATCCAGCTCACAACAGTTGTTGAAACACAGAAGAAGTCTGTGGGGATGTATTCTAGTTTGCTTGAAATATGTGTCATAATCTCTTCTTTGAATAATGTTTTGATGAAAGTCTTCGAACAAAGGGCTCCAAGTTTGAAGCCAAAACACAATATATGTATGTCCAAGCTCTTTAAGGCTTTTTAAAACAGTTTCAACCAGTTTTGGCTTTATCAGTAGTGCTTGCCTCCTCAAGTGTAAACAAATCCAATGAAATATAGCACGATTACAACCAGCACAGGCTATAGATCTTCCATGCTAACAGGCAAAAGCCCATTTTCCACCAAGCGGTTCAGTTCAGTTTATCTCGATAAGGGACAAATTTTAGGTGTTTCTTTCATCTAAACTGGGACAGGTCCCACTTTTTGGTACCCTTCTGTTGGGATGCCAAAAATACAGATCCAACCCCAGAAGTTGGAGCAAGAAACACTTGTTGTCCATTGATTGGTTGAAAGATTTGTCACTTCCTATGCAACAGCGTAAATGAAGAACAATACATAACCCTGCCATGTTGAAAATTCCAGTTGACTTCATGAAGATAACTCTCTTTTTGTTTGAATTTCTGGATGTCTGACATTGTGTCTCTCTGTTTACTGTCATGTTTTTCCTTCTTCATTGGATTTATTAGCAGAGTACACAGTCATACTGCTATGCCATCACGCTATTACATAACTGACGCGGCCATTGGCATCCGACTCACATGCCGCCTACCAAAAAGGGCACGGTTGGCAGTGGAAACAAACGGGATCAGGCTTTACCAATCCTGGCTTTTCTGTCTGCTCCTCTGATGTCATTTTTGCTTAATAGCTTTTGTCATTGTCTTACTGCCCTCTACTGGTCTGGCAGTGTGTTGCATTACTTTTTTCCTCCATATGTCACTGACTGTACATGATCTACCTGGAGTCTGTGGTGAAAATGCTGACACCAAATAGGTAACAGAGACCATGCAGCTCTTGGGAATGTTTTATTGGAAACTTGAAAGTCCTCTGGTTGTCGTAGCTGACCAGTTGGTTGTAAGTCGATCTTTGGTAGCGCTCTACGTGGTTTCATCTTTGAGCTCTTTGTGCAGAGATTGTGACTGAGTGCTTCAAACTGCTCAGGCTGGATATCGAGTGTTGAAAGCCAGAGGTCTCGGCACCCTGTGAGGTAATCGTTGAGTAATTGGTATTGATCAACAAACCCATCACCCTCCCGCTGATATATTTATGTACTTATATTTGTGCTTTAGAGCAGAAGAGTTGTACTGATCACCTTTTAATGAAGCATGTCTGATTTCTGAACGTACTCTATTTTTGAATTATTACTAATGGGTTTTACTTTCCTGCCAATCTACTACCAAAGCCAAACGGATGCGCCTCTAATGAGCCAGTTTTCTCCTCTGCAGCATATTGCAGAAGTTGAAGGCACGAACAACATGCTTGATCAGCGTGAAGTCTTGTACTCCTGGGCCTCTGTGACCCCGCTGCTGACACTTGACATCGACCCTTTGACTCAGCACTGACAGCTGCCTACTGTACCAGACACACAGCGCTTTGACTCACAGCTTGCGTCTCATCTGAAGACCATCCATCCACAGTGGAACGTGTTTTCCAACAATGTGTCTGAAGTTGTACCGTGTGATGTTGGTGCGTCTGAGGTCACGGTATTGACACGAGCTCTGTGTGCGCCTTTTTGCCTCGAAAGTAACATGCCTCGCTTCGCCATGCTTGCAGGAGTACATTATCCACCCCGGGCGACCCGCAGATATTGCAAGCTTTATTTTTAGCACTGTTTTTGAAGTCAGCGATGTGTGTAAATCAACATTAGGCCTGTTGGGTTCCAGTAATGACAACGTTGACTAAGGCTGACCAGTCATCCGATTGGTTCACGGCGCTCTTCTTTTGTAAACTGCTAAGGACGGCAGAAAAAGCAAAAGAGCCCACAGAGAGGAAGAGAGAGAGGAGGGAGGGGAGAGGAACAAAGGCAGAGAGAGGAAAGTACAGAGAGTGAATGAAAGACAGAGCGAAGAAGAGGAAGATGAGTGCAGAAAAGAGGCATCTCAGCATTTCTTCTTGGACCGAATGGTTACAGTGTACGTGCCCCTTGTACGTAGAAACGAACGGACAGACAGAAGAATGAGTCTGCTCATTGAAATTCTGTCCACTGCGCTTCACAGGCCCTTAATAGGCAGCCTCGGGGGTGGAGAGGCCTACAGTAGAGTAGCGCAGATTGGGCTGAGGATGACTCACGCTGCCATCCTCCTGTGAATATCTCAGCATCATGACTTTGCTCCACACAGTTGCGAAGTTTGGATACAGAGGCTAAAGGGCTTTTTGGGAGAAAGGGAGAGCATGCCTCCTGGTGCTTTATGTCTCTGAAACCCTGTAAGGGCAACAAACGGTTCACAGAGCACTGAGTCAGCATCAAATCAGCTTTAACTTTTATATTTGAATCAACTCACACATTCAGATTTCAAACCAAAGCATAAAACAATCCCAGCTGATAGATCAGCATTATTGCCTCTTCTTTTTCATCACATCATCAATGAGAACTAGAAACGACAGATTTCGTTTGATTCCAGCTGTAACATTTCTACTAACCGCCTTTGCAACAAAAATATTTTTTCATGTCTCCTTTTGAAGATAAAAATTACCAAACAACCCACTGTGCAACAAAACAGCTTAGAGCATATTAATAGAGTGTGAAGCCTTGTTCCTATAAAATGCTTCTTCAGCTTTTTTGCCGCCGCCGTGAAAGAAGTTTTAATGAGACACATCCATTTCTGTCTCATTCTTGACAATCTCTCACGCAGCACCTCACAATATGTTTCAAGGATTGTTTGAATATAATGACTCATTAAAGCTAAATGTGACCAGCTGAAAAGAATCAGGCAGTAATTAGGTTGTAACACCGGGCTGTGTATTCACATACGATATAACCCTGACAGTATCACTCCTGAGAGCATCACGAGAACTTTCCAGTACAGACACAACGTCCTGCTGAGTATTTGAAGATCAGTGAAGTCTTTAGGAAACTTTGTGCTCATTTATTTATAAAGAAATGCTCAAACTCTTAAATAAAACACTTTGGAGTTTTGAGGGAAAGAGATCAGTTTTTTAAAAAATGAAGTGAGAATGAAATGAATTAGAGCTTTAACAAAACCTTTTTCAACAACAGTTGCGTGCATGGACTTTATGAAGAGCAGGGGTAAAAAGAAAAATAAGGAACTTCAGCATGCGTTTTGGTTCCTTAGAGGGCTGTTTAGCATTGGTTTGGCTGTCAAGAGGGCACTTTAGGGTTGTTTGACACCAAAATTTGACAACTATGATAGCAATTTATTTGATTTTGAAGTAAGAATATCTAGCTAGAATGTCTGAGAATGGCAAGAATTGTGTTATGATTTTCTTGGGTTGGTTTCTGTCCCTATTGTTTAATAAAAATGATGTCCAAACCCGTGGGTGTATTTAAGGAGGGACAATGATCACCACTATTGGAGAGTTAAAACTAATTAATGAGACTTAAGGTAAGAAACAGGCAGAAAACAGTCAAACATGAGCCCAAACACAGACTTACAGTCTGCAGGTAAGCAATGCCAAATTAGTTTGTGACTTGCAGCTTGCACCACTTTCAGTGTATACATCCTACGTGTAACTTTTTTATTTTCCATTTTCCTTGATCAGAATACTGCATGGACTGGTGTTATATGTATATGGCCATTACTGGGCAACATAGACCCTGTTTGCTTGTTTCAGAAAAAAAAAAAACACAGTGAAAAAAAATTCTGTGCTCATACAAAAACACTGAGGGACTGAAAACAGTGATATGAATGCCAAGCCTTTAGTTGGCGATTTAACTGTAGGGGCAGTAAAACGACACTGGTTTAGATGCCAAAATAGAGGTGAACTGATCATATGGTGTATATATTGAATGTGTCTTCGCTGGTTGAAGAAGCGGAGAAACAGAAATGCAAATTTTTTTGAGAGGCAGTGAGAGGATTTAGTGCCATGACACCGTAGTCTGCTATTGTTACTGTTGATGGTTCACGCATGGCCATGCCACAATGAAAGTGTAATGTATGCGCCTGTGCCGTCAGTGTTTCCACTGAAAACTCCAGCAGTGGTGAAACAGTGGTACAGAAAAATTCCATGGTCATATTCAGAAGTTTTTGTTTTAGATTGGCCAAAATACTGTTTCCATGTAAATGAGTGGACGAAACGCAACAATACCTTTGTGGTTCAACCTAAAACCCTTTATGTGTAAACCCTGGATTACTGTCAAGTGGTGTCTTACTGCACCAGATCTGCTGGATTTCTGTGTTTTTGTCACACGCTGAAGCAACAGCAAGTGGGACTGAAAGTTGGGAGCTTGAACTCCATTAAAACATTCAGTGACTTCCAAAGTAAGATACACCTAAATGACACCAGATTGTATTAAACTCAAGCAGACCCACATAATGAGCTGAGCCAGGCCTGGAGGCAGTGGGTTTGAGGTTTGCAGGCAATCTTGAATGCAGAGAGGGTCATCACTGGAGAGGGCAGTTCTGTAACTCCTCAAGTCTGGTGTGAATCCAGCATTTGAGGCCAATGATAATGATAATATCAATATATTGTTCAACCAAAAGGAAAGCCTGATTCTGCCCTCATGTTTTGAGGATGCTGGTCTGAGGTAAAGCCTGTCGTACTGATTTCCATCCTTTGTGATAACAGAAAGATTTAACTGACAGGTTGAACCACAAAGTTCTCTCAGTTCGGTCGAGTTCACAGTAGAACAGATTGTGTTGTTGATTTGAAGCAGACACTCAAGGTTACTGAAAGTTCACTGACTCTTGTGTCAGTGCCTGTTACCTTGTGTCAGTCTTACTCCTTCACTCTACCAAACAGATGCACAATGTCATGACATAACACTCTCTTTTAAAGCATAAGATAACTAATTCAAACTTAAACTGGTGTGTGAATTAAAAAAGTGTTTGGAAGGCACACATTATAATTTATCAGTTCCAAACTTATCCCATTTTTATAATAAAGGAGGTAGACTTTGATGAAGCCTGTCACAAGGGAGGGATTGACACCAGACCTCACTTTTGGGGAGCTGTTTTGTCGTCCATCCTTTTATGAAAACAAAGGTTTTTACATCGTTCGACTATAAATATGCTGGCATAAACTCAGATAGTGTGCAGGAGCCTTTGTATAATTCATAAGCTTCAACTAAAACCTTAAATGAAGACTACAACTCCCGTGATCCCACCCTACAGTACTCTATGACATCATCAGACCACATTTTTTATGCAGTTTGATGTCAGTCTGGTTGCAGTAATTACATTTTGTACCTTTGAGATTGAAAAGTAAACTTCAGAAGCTTTCAGACTCATGAATGTGAGAGTTTTCTGCTGTTCTCACTCTCAGAGTGTCGGCTGAGAAAAAGAAGCCTGTCCTTGATGTCGTCTTGTACCCCGGGGTGCCGTGAAGGACAGCTTCACTGCTGTCTGATGTTTGCAGACCAAAACAATCAATCAATCAATTAATATAGCTGTTGGATTAAACTGTCCTACAGGTAAAAACAATCAAATAAGATAGAAATCAATATGCAGAATCCAGAGCTTCCCTCCATGAATTATACTTTTTGTGGCTTACAGAGTTGTGTTCTTACACGCTGCAGTTTTTCCCACCGGGCCAACCCCTTCTCTGTTTTTCGTCTCCCTGTGCTGCTTGCATTTTTAAAAACCGCCAGCACAAAAGGCTCAGCCAAGGCTATCGTGACCCTCTAATGCAGCCTCATCACAGTGGCCCATATTCATGGCCTCGAGTGTCTGTCCACCCAAATGACTCATATTACATCATTTTACTTTGTTCGTAAACAAAGTGCCCTGATGTGTCTTTGTGCAACTTTCTGTGACTGGACTCACGCTCATTTTTCTTTTTTTCTTTTTTTTTTTGAGAGGAGTCGAGTCATCCCACCATCAGAGAGAGCTTACGTTTCATCCCACAATTATATCACCAGTGTGATTGAAGGGTTGTCACGACGACCTGATCTGGTCTTATCAGCGAAATAAATGTATGCCACCAGGAGAGCAAATAAATGGACTTTCAAGTCCAGTTACAGGATTGTTGGCAGCTTTGGTGAAGTTAACAATCAGTGACCATCTATGCCAACACATAGAAAAGGAGGAAGTTGGTCATGTTTTAAGAGAAAGAAAGTCAGAGTTTAGAGCTGTACGCAGAGATGGATGAAGACAATTTCACCATTAGTGATGATCCAAAAGAAAAATTGTGTTAGTCATTCAAACAGAAATTAAAATGGAGACACAAGACAAAGTAGATATGGTTGAGTTATTGATTGAGAAAGTGAAATTTTGAGTAGGGTTTGTGAGACGCTGAAGGTTTTAACGATAAAAACTAAAAGCTGGGTTACATTTCAGCGCAGATGTGACACGGAAAATATATTTGCAAGATCTGCACAAGCGAACACTTTTGGCTTTTATACTTTTTTTCACACCACATGACCTCCACCGGCATCCGTTCCCAAACTGCAGGGGGCGGTGCATCACAAACACCAGTTTACCAGAGCAGAAGAAGAGGTCGAAGAAGTCTGCATTTGTTTACATTGTTTAAAACATTTCTCTTTTGCCCTTGCCTCTTCTCTGCCAAGTATGACCACAAAGAATTGTCATCACACGGATCTCTGTGTTTTTGCACTTTAGATACTCAGAGCTATGGTTTGTCCACCATGATGTCCAGGCATCTCTGTCTGACAGTTACAAATTTTCTCAGAAGCGCAACGTGGACATTTTTTGCATGAAAGGGACCACATGAGTGTAGAAGCTGCTAAAGTGTCGTTATTCGTCTGCACAGATCCTTGCAGACCTCCTGGACGCTTCAAGCATAAACCAGGCTTTGATATGCATCCATGTTTTTATTTTGATAAGGCAGCTGGTTGTTGTGGAGTGGGTTTCTGTGGTGATGGAACTTGCAGAAATAAAAAGCCGGATGTCATCAACATAACAAGTCTGAAGGTCAAAGTTGAGCCCATTTTGTCTGACTCATAATTCTGGTGTTTGATCAGTAAGGGTGATTATGTTCAATAGTTCAGTAAGATAAATACGGCCTTCCCAGAGCATAGATGTGCCTGAGTAGTTTAGATAGTGCCCCATGAGTTTAGCCCTTGAGCAGGTGGCCAGGGTTCAAATACAGTCTGCTGCCTCTTTCCTGCTTGTCATTCCCCGCTGTTGCCTTGACAATGTCCTGTCCTTTGATTTAAGCCCCTCCATAAAATGATCTTGTACATCTGGAGCAGTTTGGTGAATCTACAGGACAAAATTTTTTTGCCATTTCTTGCCCCTCGAAGACATGGGAAACTCTAAGATGTTCTAATTATAACAATAAAATACGTTTTATTTCAAAACATGGTAACATAGACCCTAAACTCATCAGTCAGGAAGCCCTGATGCCTCTTCAAAGTTTGTTTTAACACCTATAATGACCACACTGTTAGAATAAGACATTGCAGCAGGCTGACATACTTATATTAGAGTCAATACGGTAATACAGTATATTGTTTAGAACTGAAAATCTGTGTTGAAACTTGAAAGTGACAAAAATATTACACAGTGTGGAAAACATACAATTTTCTTTAACATCTTGCCACATTAAAGAGAAATAATAACATGACCACACTGTTAGAATAAAAGCATTGCAGCAGGCTGACTTTGAAGACTGACTTATATTAGAGTCAATACGGTAATACAGTATACTGTTTAGAACTGAAGTCCATGTTGAAATTTGAAAGTGACAAAAATTTTACAAAGTGTGGAAAACAAAAAATATTCTTCAACATTAGGCTACATTAAAGAGTAATATAAGGATTTTTCATTCACAAATGTAAAAATTTTCTTTGTTTTTGTTATGACCCCAGTTAGTCACCATGTTTTCCAAAACTTGTTACCATTTCAATACCGTGTTATTTAGTGATACCAGCTGATAAAGGTCGACCACATGTATGACCATGTGTCAAAAAAAAAAAAAACAGATTCTATTGTTTCTTTTTTTGTGAACCAGCTCTCCCTACTTCACCCTTTTCCTTTCTTGAATGGTGCATATTAATCAGTTGCTCTTATTTGGAAGCTCATCTATATTTCAGCAGCTGGATTCATAATTCAAACAAGAGCTCCAAGGATCATCTGAGCTGTTATTTTGCTGCAATTAGATGATCGCCTGTTGTGATTTTCACCTCTGGCTGGGGACAGAGGAGCACTGTAACTGCCAACTTCTCTGCTGTCGAGAGCGGGGATGAGCCTGGGAAGTGATGGGGCAGTCAGCTAATGGGTTATGACATGCTGAAGTGTTGCATTGTGGGCCACAGGTTCCCGTTTGTAGCTTTCTTTCAAGTGGGGAGAGTCAGTGAGACAGAGTGTGAACATTTAAGGTCAGTGGTCACTGTCAGGATTACTCCTGAGGCAACAGCTTGGATCTGCTCTTGTGGAGTGTGTCTCTGTGTTTTGGCTCCGAAGTATCAATATTTTGCTCTTCTTGTTTGTGTGTCCTCTGGCCTTGTTGTACAGCCTGCAGATGTTGTTGGTGTGAATTTGTCTTTTCATTGCTGCTCAGGAAGTGTGATCCCCAGAGGGAGAGTAACTTTGACTTCTTAACACACTGCTGAAGACCTTCTAAACTGGTTTATCCCAGCATTTATTTCACAAATCACATTTTTACAAGTCTTTGAAGAGCAGAGCTAGACTATAAAATAATGCATGAACTAGTACAATGATAAATAGCTAAATTCTTGCCAGTGACCTAGCAGAAGTGTTCTCTCTGTGATCTGTGAATCACTTAATACTTTTTTTATTTTTTCTTAAAATGACACTGCGTAGAATATAGCAACATTTAGCAAAACACAGAATTCTATGGAAGTGGTATTCATAAGCATGTTTGTGTGTGTGTATTGTCACACCTGAAATTCGAAAGAGCCCTCCACGTCTCACCTCCTTTTACAAACCCCAATTCCAATGAAGTAAGAACGTTGGATAGAATGGAAATAAAAACAGAATACAATGATATGCAGTTCCTCTTCAACCTATATTGTGTTTGCTCACTTTGATATGGATGCCATCAACATGTAAGTATTTGTCATTCAGACAGTAGATAAGAAACTAAGTCTTGACCCAGGAAAACACTTAAGATTCTGGCCAAAGGTGTCACTGAAATCAGCCCTAAATGGATAGTTCTCACTGCAGCTTTAAATAAGTCTAACCTGCTAACAATAAAAAGAAAAAAAAAACTGCAAAAAAAATTATATATATATATATATACTGTTTGTATAAAAAGACAGACAGCTTTCCTACTACAAAACATTTTTTGTTGGGGGCTGTGAACAAGTTTACACCCCCTCCAGCAGAATTTTCGAAATTTTCAAAAATGACCCTGTTCATTATTTTTATACACACACACACTGATCACAAGCGAATAGATCGAAGGTGAAGATGGTTACCTTTAGTAGGCATTCAAACACATTTGTGTAAACTTTTGTGCATTTATCAGGCCAAAACCACCAGAGTTGTGTAAACATCTTAACATGGTCATTTTTGAAGTTTCTGGTGAATGTCTTCACCCAACCACTAACCATGAGTGACAGAAATTATTTTGTGTTATCATTCATATTTTCTGAGAAAAGGCCAAAAAATCAGAAATTCTGCTGGAGGGGGTGTAAACTTTTGGGCACAACTGTATGTATTGGAAGGTCACACTTGATAATAGATGTTAATGAGACTTCCTGGATTTTTAGAGCCACCCTCAAGTGGACACCTGAGAAGCTGCAGTTTTTGCGCTTCTGCATTGGCTTTATTTTCTTTACCAGAGGTTGCTGCCAACCCTAGAATAGAAATCCAGTTGCTTTTATCCCCAGAGACCCTGCCTACTTGATTTATGTTTATGCTTTGTTGTGTATGACTTGATTCCAGGGTCAGTCTTTTGACAGTAAATGTTTAAATCTGGGTTTAAGAATGGGGTGTTGAAGAATTTGAGTGACCAAATTCCAAATATTGAGCACATATCCAAGAGGAAGTCACTGCTTGTGTTATTGAGCTAACATTGCAAACTGCAGCTGAAAATCCAATCCAGACTGCCTTTAACTTTCACAATATTCACAGCAGTGGTCCCATGTGTTCAATGCACATTAGCTCAAGTGCCTTGAATGTAATGTTGATGCTGCGGGAGTGTTGCTTTGCCTTGTAGGGAGATATTGTCTTTTCATTCTTGAATATCAGGCTTTTTGAATCAATTACTACTGATTGAGCCTGTTGGCGATGTTTGAAGATGGTGGTTTGTGGCTTACTTGTTCCCAGCGTTGTTCCACTGGACCTGGTGGAAAGTGCTTGAACTCCGGCGGGAAGAAGAACTGCCTGAAGGTGTTTGTTTTTGTGTCTGTAGCTGGAAACTTTGAAATGCTGGAGCTGTAATCTGAAGAGATGCTCCGAGAAATAGAGTTGATGAAACAGAGGGAATAATTTAGGAGTGTTTGGAAGAAGGGGAGGAATGCAAGGTCACTTTTAAAGCAAAGTGCATCAAGAGAAACTTGTGAGATATTTAAGTTAAAAATGCACCTTTTTATTATTTTATTGAACTTTGATTCTCCAGCTAACTCTCCCCAGAAGAACAGGGAAACAGTTCTTTTCTCTACTTGGTGTGTATTTCACTATGAGTTTAAATACAAGTTAAAATAAGTGCAATAAGGCCAGAAACTTAGACAGCTGCACTGAAAGAAAAGACAAAGTGCCTCATTTACCTCAGGTCCTCCGCCACACATTTTTCACTGCAGACGAAGTGAAACACCTACCTGGGAAAATCCATTTTAATGTCTCCAATACTGTGTGATCAATTCCTTAAATTATCTGAGGCGCAGAGCCCTTAGGTATGATTTCCATATTTCCCACACATCTTCTTAAATGATGCTCCGAAATCACAGGATAACGTCAAAGATAATTCGTACCCCCACAGAGAAGATTAGTTTCTCTGTCTGTCAGTCAGCACGATATCTCAGGAGTGCCGGAGCACATTTCTGTAGCGTTTGGTGGACAGGACAGCCTCGGGCGAAGGAACAGATGATTAGATTTGGAGCGGTGAGCGAGGTTTAGGACTTCTTCAATTAGACAATTATCACTTTTAGCCGTTACTCTGAAACCAACAGAGATAAGGAGTAGATTTTCTGATCCAAAGGGTGAGTTTGCAGTGTCACTATCATGCACCTCCGTTTTTAATGAAGCCAAAAAAAAAAGCCATGAAAAAGGAGCCAAGAGTGAAAGAGATGATGGGAACTTAACTGTGTTTCATTTCCTTACAGATTACTTCCAAATTTCTCTTTGCTTGAAGTGGTTTAAAATTGTCTCAGGACCACTTTTCAGTTGCAAAAGTGTCTTTTCTTAAGTTTTCCTGCTTGGTTATTCCAGACTGAGGTTAAGATGATAGGTCAGGTAAATTGTTAATGCTATATGTCCTAAATTTTTCAGGCAACACTCCCCCAAAGTGCATTGCCAGCAGTGATATACTGGGCATTTCCCAGTGGGCTGTATATATACAAATGCCGGTGATGCGCACTTTGATGTAAAACATTGATATATCGATACCAAAATTGGTATCAGTATCGATCAATACTTGGGTGATGAGATCTAAACTTGAAATTATCAGTATGTTGCTAATTTCCTAAACATTATGATGTTTCTGTTATGGTTAGTCTACCAGTTTGTGCAGGTTCTTTGATAAAAATGATACATTTAATGCTGGAAAATAATTATTACTGTTATCCATGAAAATTGGAAGTTACTGTTAGTAAGTAAGTAAGTAAGTAAGTAAGTACATTTTATGTAATATTGCATTTTTCACTGGAAAATATCACAAAGTGCTTCACAGATAAAAAAAATGCAAAGCACAAACATTAAAATCAAATCAAATAGACACTGTGGCATAATGAAACATTAGTCCAAGCAGGCAGAGCCAAAAGCCGTCTGAAATAAATGCGTCTTCAAAACATTTTTTTGCACAATAAAGCAGAAACACTAAAGCGCGTGATTATTTTCTGGTTGAAAATTTTTGATTTCCTTTATTTGTGAACAGACACAGTTGTCTGAATGATTCGTCTTTATTCTTGATTCATTTTGGCATACTTGTTTATTATCTAAAAAGTATTGATACTGGTATTGATAGTGGCGAAACTGGTGGTTTTGCATTTACCTGGTATGGGATCAATACGATATTTTGCAGTATTGCACACCACTACTTTCAGCTGTCACTTAGTCTATATAATCAGATTATAAAAACAGATGAAATTAGGTAATAGCATCCGTACCAGAGTTAGCATCTGATCCATCATTTCTCATCTTATTCTTTCTATTTCTCTTTCTCTTTTCACACCCAATTGGATGAATGCTGCTTTAAGATAAAATACTGCAATGGAGTGGTAGAGTGCACATGTTAGTAGTGTCACTAAACTGAACTTATTGGAAATATTTAATGTGTCCACTCTTTGTGATTCCTGTTAACTCATTGCACGGCATCAGGTATGTGGATTTAAAGAGTTGCACGATTGGTATATGTATGAAAGAGTCAGAAAAGACTAAAAAGGTGAGCATTATTGAACATGGTGAGCCAGCCTGGTTCAAAATGCTAGGGTCGATTTTTTTTGTCCCAGTCCACACCTGATAGCTTGAGATGGGTTACAAGACCTAAAATACAACCAATCACAAGGGGAGGCTCAAGTATCTGTTTTGATGATCTGCGAATTTATATCTGGAGCTATAAATGATTTTGTTGTCATTTTCCTCCTCCATGCTTTTGGAAATTGTATTTCCTGATGAATGTTAAACAAATTAGAAAAACTTTGCCATCATCATGTAGCCCCTCAGAGTGATGTTGTGTTTCCAGTGAAGTGTCCTGCTTGGTGTGAGGTGACCTTTTTCACACAGAGCTGTGAAACTCTCCGTAAAGACACCTGACTCAGACCTCACTCTTACCAATGATCCTGAACGCCCTTCTCTTTCCTCCCTCTCTGTTCCCCATTCCTCCCTTCCCCTCTTCCCTCTCTCCTGCCCAGATGCAAGGTGTGCCGTCCCCCCCTCCTACCATCATCACCATCATCGCTCCCACGTCCACTCCTTCCACACTCCCTCCTACGACCGTCCTGCTCTCGACCGTCTCTCCTTCAACCGTCCCTCCTACGACCGTCCCTCCTACGACCGCCCTTCCTTCGACCGCCCCGCCTACAACCGCCCCAGCTACGACCGTCCTTCCTTCGACCGGCCCTCCTACAGCCGTCCCCTGCCCGAGCGTCCCATCTACGACCGCCCCTCACAAGACCGCCCCTCTCTCCCTGATCGCTGGAACCCTGGTCTCCGTGTGAGCTCCGGAAATCAGCTCTACATGTTGGACCAGGAGGAGGTACAGTAACTGACACATCAGGAATACAGGGACACTGTTTCCAGTTTGACATGCCGAAAAACACAGAAAAACACATCAACTTAGTTTTCTCAGTAACCATCAAGAGTGAAATCTATTCACATATACCTGTCTGTTTATCTAAAAAAGACTCATTATCGTATACAGCTCCAGAAAATACTTGAGACCACACATGGAAGCACTTTACTCATCACATCCTGAGTCTTTGAAATGACTTCTCTACTTTTAACTTGTGCCACTTGAGGGCAGTGCAACAAGCTGTAGATTTTACACTGATATACTTTCACATCATAAATCTGCAGTTTATTGATCTATCACACATATAGAGACATCATCAATCCCTTGGTGTCAAATTATACTTCTTATGGACTTCACTACTTCTTTAAGGATTCCTCCTCAGATTTAGAATAAATAATACAAGCACCTTACACAATCTCATTTAAAAAAATACCCAACTATTCCTTTAGAGGCAACATATTCACAGCCACAAATGTTTTAAAGAAGAGCAGCATTTTTTTTTTTTAAAGGATGGATTTATCAAAGAAATGATTAAGCAATGCTTTGTGTTTCGACTGTTTTAACACATTCACAGCTGGGAGCTTCACAGTAAAACTGTGATCTGCTGCTGTTAAAGCTGCTGAATGTAATGGTGGATGAAGAATGAAGGGGGGCTTTCTCTACCATTTTGTATTTCTAGTTAATCTTGAAATCACATACTCTCCTATGGTGTCAGTGTGTTTGTGTATTGTTGTTTCTACATGTTCACTCTGTGACAAGCTGTCCAGGGTGTACCCACCTTGCACCATGTGCCCAATGACAGTAGGGATTGCCTCCAGTCCTTCCAGAGGTTGAAAAAGTCAGCACACAAAAGTTTTCACAATAAAGAAAAAAGCCTGTATGAATGTCCAGTTATTAAACAAACTGGACTATCATGCCTCACACACTTTTATGGAATGACTGTAAATAATTAGTCATCCATCGAATCGCACCAATGAAGCGAGGCAGATGCAGAAAATCAAATGCTTGGGGAACTTTCTGGAAGATCCCTATCCGACAAATTTGAATTGCGAATGCCTATATATGCTTGAACAGCAATATGTGAGCAGTAACGGTATGACCGAGAGCGGATCAAGAAAAAAACAAAACATGATTTTCAGAAGAAGAAATGGACTCTAGTCTACAAGAATATAGAATGGAAAAAAAAAACGCAGCTGTTGTATGCTTGTCAGTTATCAAGAAACAGAAAAGGAAAGGTCGGCTAAAGATCTTGAGCAGGGTCAGTGTGTTTGGTGTTTCCAAGCGCACATTAGAAGACCTCAAAAATGAAATAAGTGACATGAAAACTGCTTTGAGGAACAAGCACTACAGCAATGCCCCAGTAACTTGATGCCATCGGTTACCTCCTTTATGTCACCTGTTACCTGAAAAATATCATGTCTCCAAAATCTAGGTTTGCTTCTTTAGCTCTGTATCTTCATACTTTTCCAAAGGATTTGTCTGATCCCTAAATTTATGTTCTCTCCGCATATTTCGTCCTAGACTGTAACGCATAAGCATGTCTGCTTTGAAACAGAAGAGGCGTCGTAATCTCTCCGTTAGCATCTGTAATGGTGGAGTTTACCCTCATTAAATTTAATGCTCTGTTGTGGTGTTAACTTGACTCATGCATGCAGCTAATTGATTTTTCCCCCCAATACTTGTACAAACGGTCCGTTGGCATTGCTAATGACTGTACATACATACAGGCCCACCCTGCCCCTTTGAAACAGGAAGTAAAGCACTTTCCAAAATAAAACTTTGTGCAGTCAGTGACACAGAACAAAGTATCAGAATTGATTTAACATGAGTCAAATATCCCAGGTCAAGAGAAAACACAGTAAAAGTAAGTGCAGTATAAATGTATGCTGTGCAAATGAAAGCTATTATTGAAGACTTAAACTGCCTGCACAAAACTTTATCAGTTAATGGAAGATAAGGCATTAAATATAAATTATAGTGCAACCATACTCCCAATGCTTTAACTCTCAAAATGCTGAGAGTAATGAGACAAAGAAGTGGTATATATAATATCCTCAAGCTTCAAACATTGCAGCTTTGTGCTGAAATGAGACATTGTGAGACCAGTGTACTCCCAGAGTAAAAGTTGAGAAAGGAGTCTTGACTTTTTCACTTTTGTAGAAGTTTCAGCCCCTCCAAGACTCTGAAAGAGTAAAACTGCAAAGATTATAGAGGAAGATGATCGAAAGAAATATTTAGGTGATATTTGTTACACATTTTTTATTGTTGTATTTTGATCTAGCAGATTTAGTTCATGGCTGAATGAGCTGCTGGTTGTAAAACCTCATGTTGCTCTGTGAGCCAGGAGAGGGTACTGTTCTTCAACTTTTCCACCTCTGCCTTTCAGTAAAACTACGTCCTCACACAAAGTCAAGACAGCTGATTCATAAAACCTCTTGTAATTTTAAATTACATAACAGGGATGGACATTCAAGCAGAAATGATATTTGGTAGTCACTGCTAACCATCTGCAGCCTTAAGCAGATTAATTTCATAACTGTTCCAAACTTTATTTTGTATAAACTCCTCTTTGAACTCTTTAATGCCACAGAAAACGGTGTTTTCCTGACAACTGTTACTGATGCTGTCTGATGTTATTCAGCTTATAGATGCTCTACAAACACTGTGTGGTGGATATATCACATTACTCATAAAAACAATTGAAAAGAGACATTTTTTTTAAAACATATATTTTTATATTTGGGAAATCAGAGTCAGAATCAGAAACACTGTATTTATCCTGGGGGGAAATTTAGTGTTTCTGTTGTTCATCACACAACTACAGCAGTTGGAAATAAAAGAACATGGTGATAAAATGAGCAATGAATAATCAATAAATACCAATAGACTCAGAAATGAAGCAATAAATACCAAACAAGATAAAAGTAGAATAAAGATGTAAAATGAGGATATTAGATAAAAGATCAAAATAAAAACCATGCACATTGACAATATGAACTGTCAGACAGATGTTCAGAGAATAACTACATATATACATACATTGAAGAAAAAAAGTGAAACTAATCATAAGAAATATTCCAGTCTGAAAATACTTTGTCCTTTTGATGAGATGTGGTAGAGAACAAATGAAATAAACTTCAAAAAATGATGATAACTCTTCCTAGACCAGAAATCAATCCTAACCTACAATCCACATGCATACAATTTCACTTTCATTGTTGAAAAAGATCATTTTTAATAGATAAGTCATGTGACTTTTTCATTTTTTTTCATCATTTAACTATAATCCCAACATTCAAGTATTATAGTACCTCCATATATTCTCCCACTTTAGCTCAACAGGCCTGTTTTTGCTCTGAATATAATAAACACTGCACTGTGAGATTCAAAAGCTTGAACTCTGGCACATCAGCATTTTGTTTTATCACTCTTGTCTTGTGGCAGTACAATAAAATCTGATGTTTAATTAGTGTTTTATCCCACATCGAATGTATTCTGCTGTTTTCTGCCTCGCTCTTTGATAAAAAAACGATGTTCTCCGTGTTTTTCACACCAAGCGTTTGTGTACGAGGCAAATCCCCGCTCAGCGATGTTGGCGAGTCACGAAAGCGATAGATCTTCATGTGGCCAGTCAAAGCGTACCACTGGCGACTTTTACTGTTGTGTGCACGGCTGCCAATAGTATTTCAATGTGTCATCACTCAGAAGAATAGAGCGCGCTGTGATCCCGATAAGAGACCTGCGTCGTTCTGGAGGGACTGAACGCAGAGCCCAGTTCAATTAATCAAAGCTTCCTATCCCTGTCTAATTGTGCCAATAAGGCAGCAGCTGGGAACCGATCGGAGGCAGGACTGACGCGCTGATGGCCGTCACCTCGGCTTCAGCGGGAGGCGTTAAATATTCATGGCTGTCACTCACCTCATGCAGTGAGGGTGCATCTCTCCCTCTCTTTCTTTCCTGCACACACTCATCGTGTAATTAACAGTGATTAAAAAGAAACCAAACTGCATGTTTCCACACCAGATTAAAGGGAGGATTTGCTTTTTTTCTCTCACTTCACATTATCAGCATCACCTGTCCAATCCCGGCTCTCTTCCCTTTCTTGTATCTCCTTCATCCTTTCAGCTCAATCCCACCATCGATCTTGCACCCTCTTTCCGTTCCCTCCCTTCTCTCTTCTCTTTTTACATAATCCGTCTGTTAGCACCATCTCTTCCCTCCTCTCACTTTCTGCCTCTCTCTTCCCTCTATCACTCCTCTCTCTCCTCCTTCTTCCTCTCTCTGGGGTGACTGGCAGGAGTCTACATCTCTCCCACAGGCCACCTGTCTCCTTCCTCCTCACAGCTCCATTCACTCGCTTCTGCTTTGTGGTTTTTTTTTTTTGTTTTTTTTTTGTGAATGGTTTCCATCAGAGACGTCGTCCTGGAGAACCGAGGTGTCGCTTCAGGGAACAAGGCTCCTCTGTTGTGTCTGAAATTTGTCACTATGGAAATTTGTGTTAATCGAGTGCCTGGGTTGCTCTTGACTCGCGGCTTCTGACTGATGGAGTGGAGACACTTTATTGGGCTGGAATGGGATTACAGCCTCGGTGACAGGTCAACACCTCTGGCTCGTTTTGGCTGCGAAGGATAATAGATATGCTGACAAGACGTGTGTGTCTGAGTGGCATGTTTTGACACTGTGTATCCACCACAAAATGGCCTTGAAAGTTCAAAACACAGCTATAAAATCAGAAACGATGAGGTGAAACATGGCGCCTGTAATTACAGCGCCCTCTTTTTATTTTTCTTGATTTGTCATTCAGTACGCACAACCAAATGTGACTTTGCACTATCTCCCCTGAGCTTCTCTCTGTGATTGGGAGAAAATTCTTTCCAGTGCAGTCAAAGAAAGAAAAATGGAAATGTGTTACTTGGAAAACAGTCGAGCTGCAGCCTGAAGCAGCAGAAAATGTTGCTTAGTGTCACTCTGTGTTTTTTAGGATTTAGAAGAGTAATGTTTTAATGGTGCAAATGGATGCTGCACCACTGCCCCAGAAATTACCATCAAGCACATAAACAGCTCTCTGATTTATCTGCGACCAAAACTGGAACATGACAGATTGGGTTTGTGGATGTCATCACACACTTTTGCAGATTTTGCAGATGTTTTTTGACCTCGAGCATCATCCAATTTTATCCGTACAGCATGTTTCTTAAAATGTCAATTCAGTGTCTTTGAAAAACAGAGTCATATAAATCAGCACTTCTGCAGCATTGGCAAGAAAAATCTCCTCTTGAGCAGGACCAGATTCATTGGCAAACAGCCGTCTGCCTCCACAAGACAGGCCAAGAAAGCGAGTTTGGGAAATACGAACAGAAACGAATTCAAGATCATGTATAGTGAACAGGTGCAAGTTAGAATCTCAGGCGAGGAACCTCAGCAAAGTGCAAGGAGTGGGATAATTATGTGCATAATCATCCCTTTACTATAAATAATCCACTTTAGCACCCAGCTACCAGATAAAGACATAAACAAGCTGACAGGAAATATTGATTTAAAGATTCTTTTATCGATTTGTAATATTATGAATCCAGTAAAAAAAAAGTTGGAGGGATGAATAGCCCTTTTGGGTCATGGGGAGGCTGGAGTCTTTCTCAGCCTATCACAGGGAAAACATACCAAAAAAAAAAAAGAAAAGAAAAAGCAATCATTCACACATGCTCCGGCACCCACGGGCAATTCAGAGTGACCAATCAGCCTGCTGAGCTTGTTTTTGGACTGAGAGGAAACCAGCGAGAACATCTAAACTACACACAGGCTCCCGTTAAACTAAGGATGTAAACCAGGGATGTTCTTTCTGTGAGGAATCAGCGCCAACTCCTGCACCACTGATTACGATTCAAGTTTAGGTAAAGACTCCTGGAAGACTTCGTTTGATATAGCTGTCTCAGGTTCTGTCTTTGTTGATAATTAATCATCATGATTTGGGGAATTTGACTACCCAGAATCAAGTATCTAACACACAGCTAGTGAAAAACATTTGGCTGGTTTAGCAGACTATTTACAACTCAATAGGTGTTCATCAGCTGATATGTGAGTATGACAACTACTGCTGCCATTTACTGAGCATTCTTTTAAGTACTGTGACTCCTCAACTATTTGGGCTGCTGAGAAAAGTTGACTGTGCCTTTACTTTGAAATTCAGGGTCCACATTCATATAATTTTTGTAAGCCTTAAACCAAAGGGGTGGGCAAAAAAAGCATACGTTCCCTGGAAGAAGAGAAAATGAGCTTTCTGGGCTTGACCTTTAAATCTCTTAAGGCCAAAGTAATCAAAAGAAATTTGGAGGACACGGACCAGTGTATGATAAAAACTTTGATGTTTTCAGCAGCAAGGTGTTGGCATATGAAAGAAGAAGCTGTCAAAACTGACATGATACAGGGTATCCATAAAGTCTCTTTATAATTCAAACAAAAATAAAAAGGTGCACAAGCAAATGAACAGACAAATATGAAGTAAATGTGACAAAATGAGTGGATATTAAAGTTTTTTGTAGGAGAACACTGAAAGGCTTGTCTCACACCATCAATGTTTTCTTCAGATGTTCTTGTTCGTCCTCTTCTCACTTTTATCAAACTCCATCTTTGTGTCCATAAATTCTTTGTGCCACACATAAATTGACAACAGAGCTCTTCCATACTTACTTCTACAGTTTTGCTGAGTCTATCTGATTTTGTTTTTAATAAACCATGACACACAATGTGCCTTTTCTCAAAGACAAGCCATTTTGAGGGGTTCATTTAACAGAACTTTTTTTTTTAATCAACATGATCCTATCAAGTGTAATGTGATTAAAAACTGTGATAACCACTGGGTAAATAGAATAAATCTAATTAAGACATCTCAACACTTGCCTTTGCAATACATTTCTAGATTGTTATGAGACTGAATGGGCACCCTTTATTACCACTGTGATTTTCTGTACTACCTCAGGTTCAAACTCTACCATTTATTAGTTAAATGAGAAGTTGACAGTGACCAGTCCAGAACCACCAAAAAAGTGTAGTACAAACATGCATTTAGTGATTTTCAGTCGCGTTTAACTTTTTACCTGGATTGTATTTTACATGTTAAGACACTAAAGAATAAAATGTGTTGATTTGCAGTAGTTTAATAAATCAGAACTCTTCACTCTTTGCTCCTTTCAGTGAGAGAGAGAGAGGAATCTGGATTCAAAGAATCAATCCTGGGGTTATCGTTTCTTCTGGATCACTATCTTCTTCACTGTTTTAATAATCTGTGTGATCTTGATCTGTCATTTCCTGCTTTTCTCTGCATGCTGCTTTATCGCTTTCTCTCCTGTAGGGGGAGCGAGAGGGCTGGTAGTGATAGCCTCCTGCTTTCCTGTCTGCCTGCCATCCTTCCTCTCCTCCTCCTCTTCCTCTATACCTCCTTTTACTCCCTCTCTCATCTCTCATTAATCTGAAGTGACAGAGTTTCATATACCACCGCCACGCACCAGTGCCCTGTCCCCCGAGTCATGTGTCCGGGCTGCTCCAGCTCCAGCTCCAGCTCCAACTGTGCCAGTGTTACGCAAGAAAAACGGTCGGGGGGCATGAGCTTTGTTTAGCCTGGGAGTGTTGGATGAGATGGAGAAAATCAACATTTTAACGCAGTGGAAATGTAGATGTAGAGCTGCGGTGGTTTAAATAAACAGGATTGCTGAAAAAAGAATCCTTTGCCCTTTTTCACACTGAATTTACACGCTCAGGTTTATTATCCTGTCCTCAAACAGGCACCTCACTGCCTTTAGCCTGTAGCTAACGTTGTCACAGTGCATAAAGAGGTGACTGGTTTTCTCGTGACCCTGAGAACACATTCAGGTGGCAGTGGTGTGGGAGTTGGAGGGATTAATTATGTAATGAATGTGGGTGGGCAGTGACTCTGCACAGAAACAGAGAGAAAGCTTGATTTTCAAAGTAAGCTAGCTGACCCGAACCCCTGAGGGTACGTCCACAGAAAAGTGTTGGTATTTGAGTAAACACAGTAATCCATTTGAATACAGATGCAGAAATAAAAAACCCTTTTTAAAAGGTCGTCCTGTACAAACGAGGGTTTAAACGGCTCTTATCTCAGCACTTTGATGAGTCCACATCTCCCTGTAGATCGTGTACATTTTCCTGTCCCTTTAATACCTTTGAGGCACCTGGGGAAGGAGCAAAAAATGGCCTAATTTGTCTCCTGCCAACTTAGCAGGAGCAGCTGCCAGATCAGGATGACCTTAAAAACAATCCCCTGCCATTTATCAGTTTTATTAAGAGGAATTGTTCTTGGCCAGGTCTGTCTCTGTGGGATATGGACACTTAAAGGTGCTGTGAACTTTTCTTCTGCACTTAGCGTTTGAAAGTACACATAATAAACCTACTCAGCTGTTATTTGCATTCTCCTAAAGTGGAGTAAAGCTGCAGAAAAGCCTAATGGGCTACCTAATGGAGACAAGCTTCATGTTTGTTTCAGGTCTATGCACTCAGTGGCCACCTTGCTAATCCAGGGTTGGACCTCTTTAGGAAGCTAGAAACATCCGTCAGACATTTTGCTCCATATTGTTATAATAGCATCAAACAGCTGCTTCAGATTTGTGGCTGAACATCAACAATGAGAATCTCTTGTTTCACTACATCCCAAAAGAGCTCATTTAGATTGAGCTCTAGAGCAGTGATTCCCAACCTGTGGGCCACAGCCCCCTGGTGGGCCGTGAAAGTATTGCAAGTGGGCCGCCAAATCATTTCCAAAATAGTAGGATTTTAGTGGTGTGTCATTATATAAAGATACAAGATACAAATAAACAGAATGTTTTAAATGTTAAAACTCAGTTACAAACTCTGCCAAGGTTTTAAAAATTTTCAGATATTCATATGTAAAAATGAGAAGTATGTTAGTGGCCAATGGGTAACATGACCCAGAACGTAGCAATGACCCAATATGTAATAAAGCATATGTAATAAAACCAGAAATGTAATAACTTATCAAAAATGTAAACAAAGTGTTGAGCCCAAAAATTAACAAAAAGAATGCATTAAAAGCTAAAATGTAATAACTGACTCAAACTATGACAAGTTGTTGCATTTTGGGCAAAAGTTATTTTGTTTTGGGCTGTTACATTGTTGACCAGTTATTACATTTTGGGTTTTATTACATTTTGGGTCATTGCTACAAAATAGGTTCTAATGAGGAATTTTATATCCTCTGTACTTATTGGGTTGGAGGCGGGCCGCCAACATTTTTGGGACTCAAAAGCGGGCCCTGAGTTGAAAAAGGTTGGGTGCCGCTGATCTAGAGATTTAGGAGGCAGAACTCAATGAAACTGGGGGTGTCCCAATATGATACTAATATTGAATGTCGGTCTGATATCACCAAAAAAAAACATGAACATTGAACTGGCCTGCATCTAAAATCTCTGATATAAACAACAGCTCATGCTAAAGTGCTATGAAAGCTGCAAGGAGTAGGAATGATGTTGGCAGTGTTTTTCATTGAAGTCTGAAAAAAAACGCTGCTGTCGAGTGCAAAACTTGTCATCCACAAGTTTCCCATGGTGGCACAGAACTGGGGAAGTTCAATACACTAAACATAAATATTCCCCCACGGCGTAGTCAAGCCTTGAAGACCTAGAAATAGAGCTGAATGTTACACCCTCACCATCAAAACCTTGTATCAGGACACCCTGAAGTTGTGACATGGAGTGTTATCCTGCTGGAAGTCTCCATCAGAAGACAGAGACATTGTGGTCATAAAGGGATGGACTTGGTCAGCAACAATACCCAGGAAGGCTGTGGACTGTAAATCAGGCTCAGTTGGTACTAAAGGGCTGATCCAAGTCAGGATGGGTCTATGTTTTCGTGTTGTTTCCTCCAAATCATGAGCCCACCATCTGAATGTGGAGCAGGAATCCAGACTCATCAGACCAGACAGCATTTGGTCTTTTATGGTCCAGTTTTGGTGTAGCTTCAGTTCCTTGTTCTTAGCTGGTCACCCTGTCAGTGTGGTCTTCTGCGGCTGTCGCCCGTCTGCTTCAAGGTTGGACATGTTGTGTAGTGGTGTCCAAATACAACCTTTTCAATTCTGATGTGATACCGATATGACAGCCTTTAGTAACGGTCGATAACAGTATTAGTCTGATGTGATATTGGCATGAATGTTGTGATGTTCAGCTCTATTTGGGTCTATTTGGGTCTTCAATTCTTGTATAGGTCTTTGGGGAATGTTTTTATGTTCTAAACTTCTCCAGTTTTGTGCCACCACTGGAAACTTGTGCATGACAAGTTTCGCACTCACCTGCAGCGTCTTTTTCTCAGACTTAAACCAAAAATACTGGCACACAACAGACATCACTCCTTCTCTTTGCTACTTTGTTAGCACCTTAGCACTTGCTGTTGTTGTGATTACTTGGCGCTGCTGGATAAAAGCGCTGGAGCAGAGTCTGAAATGGACGGCTTGTATCAGGGTGCTTGTATCTGAGATTTTAGACGCAGGCAAATTTGATCCAATATTCTTCTTTTTGCTGATATCAGACCGATATTCAATATCAATATCAGATCAGGACACCTCTAGTTGTGTGTTCAGCGATGGTTGCGTGTGAAAATCCCAGTCCCAGTCGATAAGCAATTTTTGAAGTACTCAGGCCAACAACCATGCCACTTTCAAAGTCTCTTAATCACCTTTTTCCTAATTCTGATGCTTAGTTTGAACCTCAGCAGCCCGTCTTCACCATGTCTGGATGTATAATTGCACTGACATGCTGCCGTGTGATTGGCTGATGAGATACTTCTCAAGTAGTTGAACAGGTACATTTAATTCTGCTTTATAAGTAGACATCTGGCCTTGAGACCACCTCAAGTGGACTCTTAAGGAACTGCAGCTACTTGCACTTCCTCAACAGCTTCATTTTTCAACACTCAAAGTGGCTGCTTGTTTTTAAGCACATTAGAAGTCGTTTCTCCTGGTTTTACACTTGCAAAGCTTTCAGTGTCTTCTGGAATATTTAAAAAAAAAAGTTCAAACAGGTTCACAAGTAACACAGAGTCAGAAGTAACTGTGCTATTAAAAACCACACTCACACTTTTATCAGCAGCTGAGTCTACTGTCACTTCACAGGATTTATAAACTGTTCCTGGAGTATCTTCTCTCTGCAAATATTCAATTTTCGTGCATTGGTTCTGCGTCTATGAAAGGTCAAAAACAGTCCAAATGTCAGCTCTATTGGTCTGTCCACTCAGTGTGTGTGTGTGTGTGTGTGACTCTCTTAGCACTATCATCATGTGTTTGATGAACACCGTAGCCAGTGCCTGAGGTCAGGAAGAGGAAGAACATCTGTCCATGAAAGAACATTACTGACGGTCTGAAGGACAAATCCTGCTTTTGGCCGGCTCAGCCTCCTATCACAGTGCACAGGGCTGTGTGTAGTTTTGTGTTTCTGCGCGAGTGTGTGTTCGCTTCACAGTGCGTGCGCCGTGCTAAGGTGAAACTCATTTCTTTATTCGAGCAGGTGCATGGCCAAATTTTTGTTATTGCTTGCCTGTGTGGGTGTTCTCATGCAGGTTAATGTGTTTGTATGTGAGTGTGTGTTGTTGTGTTTGTGCCAGAGTCAGACAGCCAGCAGTGTTTGATTACCGCCCTATAAGAAGTAATGGATTGCACAGTTTTTCAAACGTTACACGCTCTATCTCCTGCTGTCTTGAACGCACACACACACACATCCTTTTCCTTCGCTCTGTCTCACACACACACACGTCTGCACGGTGTCCCAGCATCCTCTCCTGCTCCTCACAGCTGGGCCTGAGGAAGCAGTAGTGACATATGGGCGAGCCAGCCTGCAGCATCGCTCAACTCAAGCTGCCAAGCCGAAACAAAAACACCCTCCTCCCGTCCTCAGATCAGTGACACTCGTTTCCCTTCACTCCCTCTATTCCTCCTCTTTCTCTACTTCCGTCTCTCCCTCTTCAAACACCGCCGTCCCATCATCGACTCCTCTCTCCATATCTGGTTCAGCTTCTGTTTCTTACAGCGTGGCACGCTTGTTTGTCTTTGAAATCAGTACTTTTAGCATCTTTAAAATCAAAACCAGACATGGACGGATTTCAACCATAATCCATCAGATGTGCAATTCAAAAGTCAATTCTGAGGAAACTGGTTGTGCCCAAAGAGCCACAACATGCCCCAAAAACAAAAGCACATACTCTTGTTCTCTTTCCATTTTTAGAGCTTTGATTGAATTATTCAACTATTTGTAACCACTTCTCTGTGCGTCACTGAAGAGCAAGAATGAAGAGTGCTTTTTAATGGACCCTAAATTAAACATAAGAATTGATTCAGGATAAAAAAAAAAGTGTGTTAAAAACTCTAAAAGTGCAATGATTGAGCTGAGGGTCATAGAAGCAGATTGAGCAATCAACACAGTTAAATCATTTTCCTCCATTACAGTTACAGGAACTCAGCAGTGTGTGCTTTCTGATAATCAGAGCTGGGAAGTCAGCACAGAGTCAGAATCATGTTTCTGTACTCATGCAGGCTTTTAAGTTCATCTTAGTATGTCTGTCATCAACTTTTCCCGTCTACTTTCACCACCTCACTCATACAGAGAGGGGTTAGAATGGATGAAAAGAAAATTGGGGGTCTGTGGGGACTTTCTAGGTGATAAAGTCTCATCATCACTAGATATATGCCTGATCATTATCCACAACTTAAAATGAGATTATCAGTGCTAAAAAACATTATTTCTAAATGCTGTTTCTCAGCTTCCTGATAGGGTCAGACTGGCTACAATCATTAAAATGAAGAGCCAGGTTACACTTGCTCTGCTTGGTGAGGTTGGAGCTGGTAGATGTGCACTGGGCTGAATTTAGACGGCAGCTAAACTGCACAACAAATTGAGTTTACTAAGTTTGCTTGTTGTCACATTTTAAAAAATGTATGTAATTGTAATGGATACAGGTACAAAGTTGTCTTCAAAAAGGAAAAGTAGTGTTAAAGGAGGATTTAATCTCCATTCATTAGCTTAAAAACAAGCACACTTCAGTTAGAGTCATGTCATGACAGTGGGTAGCAAGTGCTCATGGGAAGCTGAGTCCTTATTGAAAACACTAGCAATCGCTTTTCCAGTCCCTTTAAATGTCATGAATATGATTTAAAAAGTTTGATTTTGAAGAAGTCACAATTCTGAGAAAGAAGTCTAAACTCAGAGATTAAATTAAGCTTGTGATAGAAAAAATGAAATTATGTGATTCATATTTAAATGTGTAGATAGTCAAAATTATGAAATGAAACAAAGAATTTTGAAAAGTGTCAAATTAAGTAATCAAAATCAGAGTAAAATGATAAAAAAATTAAATCAAGAATCTTGGGGTAAAGTCAAAGTTCTGTAATTAATCAAAGACTTTGGGGGGAGTCTGAATCCTCAGATTAAGGTCTGAACTTCAAGAAAAGTCCAAATTTTGTGTTTAAAGTCTGAATTCTATGATTAAACTCAAAAGTCTTAGATATTTGTAGATTAAAGTCAGAATTTTTTGAAAAGTGTGAAAAGATAGAAATCTGAAATCAAACGCTTACGCCTGAAATTTAGGATCAAAGTCAGTTTCTTACAAATTCTTACAACCAAAGTTAGAATTCTGTGATTCATGTAAGAATTTTGATTAAATAAATGTATCATGTACTAAAAGTTCTCTACCGATAAATATTGATCAGTTGATTGAAAATATTTGTTGGATTGAAAATCAAAGTTGTTTTGTAAATTAAACCCCAAACTTTTTATTGCCTTGGTGAACCCCCTCATCCTGTCACAATCAGTTTAGCAGACGTTAACACTTTCTGTTATATCTATTAAGCAATAATGAAAACCTTCCTTCATATCTTTGTAACCTTCTCTATTTCAGCTCGAGGGTGCGCAGGCTGTGATCCTTGAGCCTCTTTCATGAGAACACTCTTGAAAATTTATAAATATGTTCAGGAGCTGAAAATTTCTGCAGCTGCTTTTTCAAACATGTCTCTCCAGCTTGAAGTCTTCGTCATCGAGAGGAGTCACCAAAGATATGCTTGGCTACAATGACAGTTTTTGCATGTACGTCAATGCTACATGCAAACAGAGGGATATGCAACTCTCACTCAAAACTTAGTAAGGTTATGTGGCTTTAAATGCATAAATGAAGAATTAATCACAAAACTCTTGGGCACGAGAGATATCAGAATGTGTTGAGGGCAAAGAAAGTTTTAACTTGATAACCCCACGGCCGTCTCCTCCAGGACTAATCTAAGAATAAATTTATACATTTTCCTCCCCACTGCAGCTGAGGCTCCTCATTCTGTAGTTTATCAAAAGATAACTCAATAACCCTCGCCTTAAGAATTGTTGTTATGTGGTTTGTTCAGTTCAGTGGAGGGTAATGGATCTCGCAGCTCCACGATGGCACCACGCCAGGCCTTTTCTGTTTTATTTCTGCGGCGGTGTATTGGGTTTTAAATTAAATCGTTCCTTTAAAATTATATGTGAGGTGTAAGTGCACCATCTGAAGTGATAAAAAGTCAGCGTGTTGGCCTAATGCTGCCTCTCTGTGGGTGCTGAGAGCAGGCCTGCCAGCTCCCCGCACCCACTCAACCCCAGAGCCGCTGTTATGTCATGTTTCCAGCTGCAGACCCCGCGACATCTGACCAATTAAATCCTGCCACACGCAAAGTAGAAATTGCTGCCAGGTGTTTTTACCCCCCTGCTAGAGGAAGAAGTGGGATGCTTCTTGGTTGGATGGGGAAGAGCGGCGTGATGGGTATTTTTCTCCCAGTTAAATTGTCAGTGATGAATTGCACTGGGCAGGACAGCAGGAGGAGAGAGTGGGTGGGCTTGTTCTTGTTCGAGTGATTGTGATTGAAGAAAATTGCCATATGTGGCTTCTTGTATTTGGGTGGCACTGACGGCTTGATTGGTGCTTTGAATTAAACTTTTTAAAACCCTCAGATTTGGGTAAATCCCAGCTTTTAATGTGCAGCTCATGTTCTGAAACACGTTTACGACGTCTTGTTTCCAAAGAATAGGATGTTAAAGTGTTGAAGTGTGCAAAACAGAGAAATCTGCTCTTCAGCTTTCCAGAGATGCATTTTATAACTGTCTCACAACTCTTACTGAAGGTAGAAGTAAATGCAGCACATTTGTCTCCTCTGGAATCCATGGCAACAGCTGAAAATGTGGACAGAGAGAAGCATCACTTTAACCCTGCTGAAAATCACTACTATTCCTTCAATAACCGCAAAACCATTCAGCGAGATTACCTGGGGTCTGAGTTTGCTACTCCTCCGTACTCGCCTCCTGAATCCTTTTTCATGGAGTCAGAGCTGGCACAGTGCTCAGCCAGGCGTTATGAAACCACTTTACCCATCACCTTATGTATATTTAGAAACACTGTAAACCTGCAGGAGAGTTGCAGTCGGTAACAGTGGCTTTATTTGCAGTCCTGATCAATGAAGAGTTCAGAAAATGGGAGGTTAATTCAGGTTTACTGTTATTCATTGGCACTAAAGCATATTCAATTAGAGCAACAGAGCGCTCGGCCACTCTGCCGCTGTTTCCGACATTAATCTGGCAGAGAGAATTAAAAGAAGGTTAGAGAAAGCTGTGAGCACTGACAAGACTGGGATTTAAAATGAAGCAGGATGCACCACAGATTGCAGCTGGGTGTCGAATCATTTCACTCTGGATATTCTAATTAGGCAACATGGTGATTTAAATACTGGTGGAAGATGCATTTTCTTCACCCTTCTTAACATGATTGCTTTTACTTTTATATCTGTGACTGTGTGTTAATCTTTTAAAGAGAGGTTGCAAATCATTTAACAGGAAAATTACATCGTTTCACCACAATTCTTAATGCAAAGCTCATTCACATTCAAACCTTTATTTATAGAATGTCCATAACAGACACTCAAGTTGATGTATCTGTTAATAACAGAAAAGAATACATCATTACAGAGGCACCAAGACCTTAAACTTTATCTTAAACCTACAGTGAGGAACTTTCTGTTTATTCCAACTTTGATGCCCCCTTGTGGTCAAAATCACACCTCCGATAATGCGACTCTTTTTTTCCCCATGTCTTCTGACAAAAGCAAAACAGGAAAATAAGAAGTAACAGTATAAAACATCATTGATTGAGTATGAACTGGAAAAAAACACTGTAAAAACAATGTCCTCTACCTCAAAAATCTTCTTGATTTGCAGTTATTTCTGTCAATTTTTGTTCATTCACAGTCCATAAAGTAGCAATTCTATTCAATTTAACCTGTTCCTTGATAGTCGAAAAGTCCTTATTGGGTTTTCATAAACATTTATATGAAGATGTAAGTGATAATTATGACTTTTAGTCTCATAATTTTGTCTTCTCATAACCTTATTATGACTTAATCATCTCATAATTTCAATTTTATCTCATAATTTTGACTTGTTGTGTTATAATTTTGACTTTTGGTCTCACAATTTTGACGTTTTTATCTCATAAATCAGACTTTTTCCCTCAAAATAAAAAACAACATTTGAACAAAGTCAAGCTTTACTTTATATTCATAACTGGTGGAAATTGGCTACCATACTGGCCGGACTTTTTTCTTTTCTTTTTTAAATCTTTTTTGATATTTCTATTGAGTCTGATGTTGTTACTTGTATGAAGTCATAAATACTTGTTAAGATTTCAGTGTTTAGTTTTTGCAGTGCAAGGTTGTATGGAGGAAACCAACAAAGAGTTTGGAGTATTCAATTGGCCTCTATATTAACAAGATGTTTAACCACCTTTAAGATATTGGTTCTGAAAACCGACCACAGTATTATCAGTCGCTTTAATGCTGGATACGATTTGAATTGAGTGATCAAGATGCTAACTTTTCTGAATGAACTAACCGCTTCTGCCAGTGCCAAAATGTTTTTTTCATACAGGGACCTATGGAGAACTGCATATGACACTGTCGAATTCCTTTACAGGAGTTTTTATCTAAAATTTTTACATGATCCATCCCAAAGTGTATTACAGTCAAGTATGGAAGCAGAGGAGGGACAGGCTTAACAACACACCACCAACAAGATATATGAGTCAACTCTCTCTTATGTAATTGCTCCAACCAAAGAGGAACTGAGTACATTAACATACACTCTGTGCGTTTGTACACCGCACTCATAAAGAATGGATGCTGTTAATATATTTTTCATCTAGGGGCTTGTACTGTCATCACAACAAGCGATATCTTGGTACCAAGGAAGTGCACAATTACAATGCAGTTGCGAGCACTTTGGTTACACAAGCAGTAAATTGGAGAGTAATCATATAGGCTGTTGATTTACGATGCATGTCCCCGATTAAGTTGGATATAGAGACTCATAAATGGAGCTTCTTGATACACGATGTAAGGCATCTTCTGCACGGCTGCACTAACTGGATTATTGCTGTGGAGATGTGCATTTATGTGTGTGAGTGTAGGTCTGACATGTTCCAGCTGTAGCGTGATAGGAAATGTTTGTAGCTTGAAGAGGAGCAGGGCGTGCGTTAAATTTTCATGTGCTCTTATTTTGATGGACACACATCGGCACATACAGAGAAGTGGTACAATTCAGGGAACACAGAAAAATGAAGTCTTCACATTCACACACACAGACACACACACCCGTGCGTCTTGACAGAGCTCCTTCAGGGTGAGTGGCACTCTGTTGTCTTATGGGACATATGGCTTAGTGTGACCTGCCTGCCTGTGTCCTTCACTGTTGTTGGCTTCGGCCCAAAGCCCCCCAGGCTGCACTATCCCGCTCTGCGCCACAGTCAGTCCCACCTCCTGACACTGTTCCTCTGTGTTCACACCGGCTCTTTTATGTCTCGATGTTGCATTTCTGTTAGACGCTTCCCTCAATAGGACACACTCAAAGGCACAGCAGTATTGTATCTGAGCACAAAGAAGGCTGCATCATTTCCACACACTCAGTGACTTTTTATCGCTAAGGATACATAGAGGACGGCAGCTTCCACTCACTTTCAAAGGGATACACCTATGCCCATGTTTGTCACTCCAAATCCATTATTCAGCGTTTATTAAAGCTGCATAAATGGATTTTTGGCCGCTTGGGTGTAGAAGAACACCACAACAAGCAGAAGAACACATTGGTTGCACAAACACTGTGTGGCCACTTTATTAGGTCCATCCATTAGCTTAACAGCTTGTCCTCAGAGGGCTGCAGGAGGCTGGAGCCAATCCCAGCTGACATTGGGAGTGATGTTAGGTACTCCCAGGACAGGTCGCCAGTCAATCACAGGGCTGGCACAAAGAGGCAGACAACCATTTACACATTCACACCAATTTAGAGATGCCAATCAGCCTCGCATGCTTTTCTAAGTGAAGAGGAAAGCTCAAGGAGCCGGAGCCAAACAAAAGTAAGCAAAGGGAGAACATGGAGAGAGCAAAATCGATGGCAATCAAATGTTACAACTCAGCCATAAACTCCACTCATTTGAAGATAATGAGATTCAGTTTTATTGACAATTTCAGAGGTTTTAATTGAACCCTTCTGTTTCTGATTTAGACTTTGTGATTTTTTTTTTCTAACACATCTTTGGCCAAAGCCTTTTTACAGTACATCAAACTAAAGCTGTTTGTCCAGATTTCTCTCCAGAGCAATGTTGTCCTTCTGGATTTCAGTGATCCATGTGAAGGATGAGCGAAGTCTCTTCCAGCACCAGAATTACTCGTCAGTTTCGATAGCTTCAACAATGCAGCACAAGATCACAAATGCAAGCGGATAAAATCATGGGTATCCCCCCAAGAGGAGATGGTGGAAGTGGCCGGGGACAGGGGTCTTTGGTCTTCACTGATGGCGCCACTGCCCCCGCTACCAGGGCCATATAAGCGATAGAGAATGGATGGACGGATGGTTTGATGGATGGATATAATTTCCACCAGAAAATCTGGTACGGATCAGTACAGTTTGGTACAGGTCAGATGTAAAGCCTGATCCTGTGCACGTTTCCACAGCCAACCGTGCTCTGCTTGATGGGCCGGATGGCGAGAGCCGCGTCAGTTACGTAACAGCGTGATGTCATTGCAGCGCTACACAGTGTACCCCTCAAATAAATGCAACGAAGAAGAAATTAGCGGCATTGTAAACGAAGAGCAACGATTGAGGACATCAAGCAACTCTTCTACTTTGCGATCAGCGTGTGGCTCTTTATTACAAAACGCAATGAAGCTTTGTTTCAGGAAAGGCTGCGTGCGGGGTTGTGTGTCCTTCTTCATTACCGCTGTCGCACAGATCTTTTGACCAATCAACGTACTGCAGTGATTATAGCCCCACCCCTGGGGCCGGTTTGGTACGGCTTGGCACCCCAAAGGAAGGGTACTGAAAAGTGGAGCAGTACGGGTCGCTTATTTGGGGACCCGTTCCGGTTTTAGGCTATAGGCTTTTGGAAACGCCACAAAATGCGTGCCGTACCGAGACGAACCGAACCAATCCGCTTGGTAGAAACGAGCCTTTAAATGCAGGTTCAGTATTGTGTTTGAGATGTGGTGCATCCACCTGCCACTAGCCCGGGCAGCAGCTCCAGTTAAGTGCCACTGACCAAATGCTCTTACACTCTCATAGCACAGTGCAATGTGACAGTATCTTGATATAGAAAATGGAAATAAAGATACACACTGGCCATATCCAGTCAAACTGATATATAATCACTCTACTGGGTTTTATGAGAACTGAAGCACTGATAGCATTCACTACAATTTACAAACCAATTAAACATCATTTACAAACGGTCTTTGATGTTACGTCTAGATGCGGTGAGTTTTGACTGTTTACTGAGTGTTTTCCTACCTTTATACTTCTTAACTTGAATTAAAATTGGGATTAAATGACAGGAGAATCTTTTGCCTTCCAAACATTACTTGTGTCGTTGTGTTATAATAGGTGATGGTCATTGTAATCACACTAAAGGAAATGTTGACTTCCACCAACTTCAGACCTGTCACACACTCAAATGTCAGGAAAACAGAAATAAGCAAAAGTTACCAAAATTGTTTGCATCTGTGGAGTTTTTTTGAGTCAGCCTATTAAGGTCCTTAACCTAGACAAAATTAAAAATCAAAACTAACCAAAAAAATAACCCTAATGAAGTCAATACTTGCTAGGTTGTGTCAAATTTCCAAGTATCAATAGCTGTTTTGACTGTTATGCACTCCACGTGTATTGGAAAAAAATGGTAAACTCAATGCAGTTCAAGACAAAGGATGAAATATATACTTTGTGTTATACTATGAATTACAAATGGGACATTATAAACTTCTCATGGTAAAAAACATGTTTGTGCTTCTGTACTGGATTGCAACTTTGCACGTTATAAACTAACCATGGAGTGTGTTATCTTTTATGAAGCAGTCTATTAATTTATCATTAGATATTTATACTTCAAACAGAATCCAAGCAACAAAAACATGGAGAAAAACAGCTGGCAATAAAACCTTTCAGATGAAAAATGCTAAAAAATTCACACACTCAGCCTCATACAAAAGCTTTCATCTACAATTCATCACAGCGCGCTCTTTTGAAAGAAGACTCATCGTACATTTCTGCAGTCTTTCTTTTTTCTTTTTTTTTTGAATTTCTGTGTCATTTTGTTGGTTTTCTGCAGCCCAGTGCCAACAAGTCCCAGCTTTGGTGTTCAGTCAGGATTTATAGCTCAGTACTTTACAGTAGGCGCTGTATTTTCAGAGTGGAGCTGCCATGTTTCAAAAGCACCACCGCTGCTGATTAGTGAGGCACATTCTCCCATTTATCCTCCCTCAAGTCTCACTTTTATGAATTCAGGGACTGTGGGGCCAAGTGTGGCAGAGCTGTGAGATGTGCTTTATTTTTTTTTTGGTATACATTTTTTATTTTCTTTTTGTTTCTAGTTCCTCCAGATCAGATGTGATGTATCACTGAGTGAAGCGCTGCAGACGATAATGTCTGGGCGTTTTTATTTCGGGTTATGTCTCAAAACACGAGGCGTGCTTTCTTTTACTTTGGTTGAATAATAATGATGTAAGTGTAAGCCTGTGGGAACATTAAAGTTGAATCCATTTCTTGCATGACTTTGTTCTCCATGGTAGTTTGCATGCTTTAATTTAAAGGTAAAGTTATCGTTTTATGACTTTTGTGAGCCTTTCTGGCACCTGCTGTGAATCTCTTTTGATTTTTTTTCTATCAACTTTATTTTAATAGCTCCACTTTAATCTCAAAAAGTGTCTTTCTGGCAGTAAGATGCTTAAATAATACAAACCACAGTCACTTTCTACAACCATTAGTCTGACAGTCGTGCAGCCATCAAACAAAATGTGAACACAATGGCTCTTAAATTGCAACAAAGACACAGAGAAGAGTGTGAACCTCTTATGTTGTTTTGTGCAGAACAGGAAGCAGCTCTTCAGGATGTGTGTGTTGAAGTACTGACCTTGTGCTCTCTTGTTGTTCTCTGTGCAGGTACACCCTTTGCTGATGCGCGAGAGGCGCTCAGAGTCCCACAGGAACAAGCTGCTGCGGCGGACAGTCAGCGTTCCTGTTGAGGGACGGCACCATCCTGAGATGGGTGAGCAGACAGACCTTTAAGAAGCTTTTACCACGGAAAAATTCAAATAGGGATGGGATAAAGTGATTCCTGTTGGGAATCAATAAGAAATAATTCAATCTATCAACATCATTCATTCACGTTGTCTATTTGTATACGATTCTCTTATCAATTATTTACATTACACTGGAGCGAACAGACCTCACGCCGGCTTTTCTACCCCAGCTAGCTCAGCTTAGCAGATAAGTTACAGTTTCCAAAGAAAACTCTGATTCAAGCTTTTCTGTTTGAAGTTTTAATTTAAAAGCTGAAACAAACATTAATCTCTCTCAAGAGATTCATATGTAATACAGTACAGTCATGTTTTACATCTTTTAATGTACCACAGACAATATAGAAAAGATTGCATTAGCTTGATGCTATTGTATATGGGAAATTGCATTGATAAGCTTTCCATTAGCATATATCTATGTAACTTTGGTTCCAAAACTGAATTTCAGTTTTGTCACAGAAACATATCACAATAAAATTTTGTGAACATTACTTTAAAGTCAAAAAGGTCAAAATACAAACAGATAAATGTTTTCCAAACAGGAACTGGCTGACTTCAGCATAACTACGGCAAGCTCAAGGTTCCAAACAGCTCAGTATGCCTGACATACAACAAAACAATACATCCCCTTCTATTGATGTGCCATTTTTAGTTATTTATATTTATTTACATCCAAATATATCTAAATCCATGGACCAATTTCATATTTATTTACTTAAAAACTTGATAAAATGTTGATGGTGAAAACCTGTAAAGCTACTTTTTGTACACAGAAATTTTATAGGAGAATTTGATGAGAGAATCGATCAAGAATCAGGTGGATATTTTTTTTTTCCTATTTTCTTATTAATGTCACATTTTGACTTGATAAAAATGATATCACAACATTCAAAAGTCCAGCTGCATATTTTTTGGACAGTATTCAGCATTTCTTAATTTGAAACAACAAAATCATAAGGAAAACCTCTAGGTAAGCTTGGTTAAAAAAATGGGATTGTTGCATAGCAACAACAGTTATGTAAAGCTCTTTGCATCCTTTAAGCCATTACTCTCTCTGTTACTAACAACACTCCCAGCTGCAGTCTGCATCTGAGCAGAGATAAAAGCATCCCATCTGATCACAGCTTAAGGCAGCTGTGTTATTTCTTTCAGATTCTAGCTTCTGATTCTTTTGTCAGGTTGGGTAATTTATCTTTCCGTCTTCTTTGTGATGCTTTTTATTTATTGATGCTTTGATAATCATAAGTAACTCTGACTTTTGTCTCATTTTCTCCTCGTAGAAGTTTTATTTTTATAGTCTGTCTCCTCTTCTTTGTGTCCTCCTTTCTCTAACTCTGTTCGGCCTCAGTGAAGCTGACCATCAGATAGATTTCTTCCGCTGTTTGTTTTGCTTGACTCATTCTCTCCTGGGCTCTCTACAAATGTCCCGCTCAGTTTCTTCCTCTTTGTCACCCTCCACCTCTCCGTCTCACTCAGCTATTTTGAGGAACTCCCTTGCGACGACTTCTTCCGATATATATCTGCCATCTCAACAGTTGTGCTGATTCATCTGGATAAATGTGTCCCTCAGTTTTCTTATGGGGGGCTTTCTGTCCTCAAAGCGGTCAAATATCTGACACATGGGGTTGACGTGGTCCCCACCAAGTTTTGACATCTGCTGACAGAGCAACGCCAATTCACATCAGCCATTTGTGTTTGTATTCTCAACTCATTCACATGTGTTAGCTTTCTACGCTGCACGCTCTAATGCTCTGACATTATTCTGAACCATCCATGGTGACTGTGTAAAGAGATTAATGAGCCCTAAGCAATTAATAAATATCAGATCAACATAAAGCAAATGGAGGTTGTCATAAGGCTGCAGTTTGAGACGGAGTCTACAGGGAGACATGTGCCCCGTTTAATGAAATCTGTGACATATAACACTGAGCCGCTGAAGCTTTAATGACGACAGTAATTCGGTGTGAGTAAACGATTAGCATCCAGCATGACTGTGTAATGAGTTATTGTATGAAATCTTATTACATCTATTTACTCTTAAATAAAATTACATTATTTTTAGACTCCTTATTTACATTCACAATCGAGTCTGATTTGTGGTCACTTGATCCCACGAGGAGATTAACCAACAAGAAGAAGAGACAACATCACCCACAACATCTCAAGAAGTAGGCTTGTATAATTTGTTCTTAACTTTTAAGTGTTAAGACATGTTATCTTATCTTATCTTATCTTATCTTAGCTTAGCTTAGCACAGAGATTTTAAACCATAGTGGCCTACACATATTTGAGCACTACATACTTCTGCATTGATGTGTCCATGTCGCTCTGCAGTACTGCTCCAAAACTCATGAGGGTAGTGTGGTCTGTATGAGCGTCAGATTGGCAGATATTTTCACTTAAATATTTCACAGTAGGAATGCCGTACCTTTCATCATAGGCCTTGTTGACTCCTCTCCAAATGTAACGTTTATGGTTGTGGCCAAAAGTTCAATTTTGGTCTCATCACTCCGAATGCCTTTGTTCCAGAAGTTTTGAGGCTTGTCTCTGTGCTGTTTCGCGGGATACTTTGTGGCATTTGCATAGAAACTAATTTCTTCTGGTGACTTGCCAATGCAGCACGCCCATTTTTCTCCAAGTGCCTCTTTTTTGTGCATCTTGAAACAGCCGGACCACATTCATTCAGAGAGTCCTGTATTTCAGCTGAAGTGGATTTGTGGGTTTTTCTTTGCATCCCAGACAATTTTCCTGGCAGTTGTAGCTGACATTTTTGTTGGTCTACCTGACTGTGGTTTGGTTTCAACAGAATCCCCTATTTCCAGTTTGAATTTTATACAGTTTGATTACCTTACCAATACAGATCCTTTGACATTTTTTTGCTTTCCCAATGACTCAGAATCCAGAAATGTCAGTGCAGCACTGGATGAAAGATGCAAGGGTCAATCAGGAGCTCAGAAACTCACTGACTTTTTTTTTTACACGCAAACTGATCACAAGCAAATAGATCACAGGGGATGATGGTTACCTTTAGTAGACATTCAAACCCCTTTGTGTCAACTTGTGTTCACGTTATAAGGCCAAAATCACCAGAGTATGTAAACTTTTGATCAGGAGCATTTTGGAAGTTTTTGTTGTCATTATGATTTAGAGGGAGTAAACACAGTTGTTTGTTGATAAATGACTTTACCCAACCACTAACCATGAGTAAAAGAAAAGTTGTTGTGTTATCATTCATAATCTGTGAAAAATGGCTAGGGTATGTAAACTTTTGAGCACAACTGTATGTTGAGTTAAACTTATATTGAACTATTGAACTTATACTCATACAGAGCTCCTTTTCCATTGTGTCTGTTAGAGTAAAAACATACCTTGTCAACACAACTCTTGAGGCGTTCACATTGACTGTATGGAACAAATGACCGTACTCCCTCACTGTCTTAAACTGATGCCAAAACAACCTGAGACATCTGGGAGATGTTCTGGCCCCTTAAGCGAACTAAAACACACATTTAAGTCACCCTCCTCCTGTGGCGGTGTACAGCAGATACTCAGGGTTCTGGAAAGTCCTTTGCCTGCTGTGTAGGTGTTAGTTGTGTTTTCTCTTCAGAGCTGCATTGATTAACAGAGCTGTCAATCACAACATTATGCCTCATCATTTTTTCGTCGAATAACTAATTAAAACTTCTTTGATTAATGAAGGCTTGAACATAAATATCCAAAATGAGAACAGACTGCGTTGACAGGGATCATGTTTGTGAAAAATGTGTTTGAATGTATTTTTGTTTTAAAGTCGTGCCCATGATGTCCCATCTGTTAACATGGGGGGGAGGCAGGCTTTATGACCTTTACTGTAGACAGCCAGTAGGGGGAGCTCCAAATGGTAGCTGCCAAGTTGTCCATCAAAATAAAAATAAAAGTAATCTAGGAGTGTTTTATTAAAAAAAAAAAAAAAACTAAAATCTTGGCCCAAAGTAAAGTGACTTGGCAAGAAAAGAGTGAATTTTACCCCCAGGCTCCCTCTCAATTTAAATAAGGATATTGTTTTACTTTCTGCTCATATACTTTTGAATTTGGTTTAAACAAGCACATATTGGAAGATTCAATCCTCCAAAATCAAAAACAAATTGCCCCTTTTCAGAAAGTTGAAAGACATGACCCTTTTATCATCAGTAAATAATAATTTGACAGTTCAAGTTGCTTCTCTGTGCCAAGAAGAGATTAAACTGCACAAACTGTGGCTGCCAAACGCCCATCCACATGTTTATTACCACTATAATACATCAACCTTTCACGAGTGGGGTAAAGACGGATTCTCTTTTTGATTTATTAATGAATATAGACATCTGACTAAAACCCAGCTGGATACTGATGTAGTGGCACACTCACATGGAAGATATAGCGCTCTACAGTCAAACACATTACGCCTCAGTAATTTTTTTTCCCACTCCTCTGTCAATGTCACAACACACCGAGCCGTACAGCATTCATTTTCCAATTTTTGTTCACTTCTGTGTACCTTTAATGTTCCAGAAAGCGTTTAAAAGTTGAGGGGGTAATTAACGTATAATGGAGACATTAATTTTGCGGGATAATTACAGTGCAGCGTAAGCATTTTATGCAAATATGTGGCTTAATTAACATTTTATGATTGTGACAAGGGAAACGGCTTTACTCAACTGGACAAAAAAAAGTCTGTTGCTCTTGAGTTTCTTTCCTGTTCTGCATTTGCACATTGCCCTGTAACAAAGAGACTCTATTATCAATGTTCTTATGACTCAACTTATTTAATGATACCATAAGATCTTAAAACTGAAAAGTTGATTTGTACTTTACTAATGAAGGGCGGTTATGAAAGCCCTTACCAAGTTTTGCAGTCTGATCACAATTGATTACCACCGGAAATGGATGAATCAGCTTGGATGTACTTGTATTCTGCAGACTATTTAGCAGTCCAACAATGTGTCTGACTCTGAAGTCTCTGTGTTTTTCTTTTATTCCTGTCTGTCCTTCAAATTTCCGAAGAACCATTCATTCAATCGACGTCAGAAGCAGTGGGTGTATTCTCAGGATCCAAGAGTGGTGTTGAATGGTAAATTGATTGTCAAATCCATAAGAAGAGGAAAACCTTGATTTCTTGGTTTTTGAGACTGCAAACACGACTGTAAACAGTGGTGCTGAGTTTGTTGATTTGGGGATCCTACACTCTACTCTATGCAGATGACACTCCGATAGCTATGAAAAACTATATAGCATCCTCCTGACGTGTGTATGTCGACAAGATCCAGTGAAAAGATCAAGACAAGTTCCAGAAAAATTACGTGATTGGGAATTTTGGATCAGCAGGTGACTTTCCCAGCAACAAAGGGCACTTTAATGAGGGCTTAATGGAGTTTACTCTGCTTTTAAATCCAGCCTCAAGTGTGCACTCAAAGGCCCTGTGAGGAATTTATAAGTGATCTTAAAATAGTCTCACTTTTATAAAGTTGCCTGTTTATAATCCATGATTTAAAATGAGATTAGCAGCACCAAAATTGGTTATTTTCAAATGCTATTTTCATTACCCATGGTTGCATCAGATCTCCCCCGGAGAACACAAATCCAGTTATGGCACATCAACCAAAAGTCCATTTTACCTTTTTCCATTAGTGCTTATTCAATGCTAGTGCCAGTGCTTTGCTGGTTTTGATCCCTTTATTCCTAAGAACTGACTTGGTTTTCAACTGGAAAGGATCCAAGTCATTGCGTCAAAATAAAACATCAAAAGTAACTGTTCAAGTGTTGTCCATGGGGTTTCTACCCTTCGAGGGGCTGAGGCTGCTGGGAGCTATTTTCATATAAATGACCCTGGTAGTGCTTTAAAAAAGGAGATATTGTTTTCTGCATTTCTTGTGGTAATTTTTTTTGTTTCTTTCTCAATGCTATATGAAGTGTACTGAGTATATGTGTGCATGTGCATGTTTGTGTCTGCGTGCATTAGGGCGAAACTCTGCCATGCACAATACAGAGAGGAGAGGAGAATTGTGAACACTGGGCTGTGTGGCCGAATTTATCCCGTCATTTATATAACCCAAATAACATGAAGATGTTACGTCTGTTAAATAAAAAACAAGGTATGATCTGATCTATGAGAGAGGTAATGCTTTGCTGCTTTGATTTGAAGCTTTTGGAAACGCCAACAAAACAACAGATGACTCGCTTTTCTTTTTAAAAATGGCTGTTTTCCACCACAGATCAACCATGCTTTCATCCCCTAGTCATAGTCGGTGCTTTGCTTTGGTCCAGCAAAGAGTTGTTGCTTGCTAAGCACCAGTTTTTAGCCACTGTTGAAAAGGAGTATAATTTGGCTTGCAAGGTTTAGCAGTGAGATGCAAGAGCTGTGATTTTCTTCTGTAGAAAACAGTTTCTTGAATTTGTTCTGTAGTAATGGTGGATTCTAGAATTCACAAAGTTTGCTTTTTGTTAAGTTTTGATGAATGCATCACCTCATCGCTTTGCATCCTGCAACAAGTTGTCTTGAACAAAGAAAAACAAAGTAATACTCTTCAAAGCAAAAGAAAAACACGTCATGACAACAATGACTTTGTTATTTTGTTGTACAAAAGTGGGTGATGGTGCTCATGGGACTCAGAGTCTTTATCCAGGAAACTGATTCCAGCCCAAGGGCGTCACCTTTTTTTTTTTTTTTTTCCAGTTATATTTATTGAACAAAAGAATGAAATTACAACTGGTATTCACGTTTACATTTTCAAAGTTTTTTTTTTTTTTTTTTTCCTGCAAACAAAGAAAAACAGAGACCCAGTACAAAAGAAAGTGGGATAGTTGAACTCTTAATAGGCGAAAAACCAAAACAAGGGTTATAGGCAGTGTGCATAATCATATAGAAATTGGCAATGAAACCATAACCACCCAGGTGATTATTATAAAAGTAAACAGGTCTCAGAACATACAAAACAACCCCTCCCTCCCCGACCCAGCTCAGTGATGGAAGTGAACGCACATAAATGTGAGATCATTGTAAGGATGAAAAAGAAGAAAAAAAACTAAAAAGTTAAGCACCCCTCAGTCTGGCAGAGCTTGTAGATCTCTAAAGTATGACAGAAAAGGACTCCATTTATGAAAAAAGTTGTCTGTGTTTCCTCTTAGAGTGTATTTGATTTTTTCCAGTTTCAGAAATGAGACCGTGTCTTGTAACCACTGTGCAACAGTTGGAGGGTTGGGAGATTTCCACTGTAAAAGTAGACGGCGTCTAGCTAGTAGTGAGGTAAAACTAATGATTTCCCTTTGTGTAGAAGTTAACTGACTTGACGAATCTGGAGTCCCAAAAATAGCTAGAAGTGGGCATGGTTGCAGTTGTAAACCCATGATATTCGACATAGTATGAAAATAACCAGACCAAAAGTTTTGCAAGCGTGGACAGAGAAAGAACATGTGACATAGGTGACAGTTGGAACTTGAACATCTGTCACATCTATCTTCTACCTCTTTATAGAACTCAGCTAGTCTTGATTTAGAAAAATGGACCCTGTGTACAACCTTAAAATGAATGAGGGTAAGACGAGCACATGATGCGACGGTGCGCACCCCCTTGACAACCTCCTCCCACCACTCGTCACTTAAATGGTGTCCCAGCTCTGCTTGCCAGGCCAGTTTTGTTTTAGTGCTGGAATGATCACGGTGGTCCAGAATGTAGTTGTATATTGTTGAGACAATCCCTTTTACTTTTTTAAACCTAAGAGTGACCAATTGCTCCCAGAGACATTGAGAAGGTGAAGAGGGAAAGTTAGGAAAGCACTGAGAAACAAAATGTCTCACCTGGAAGTATCTAAAAAAATGGTTTCTAGGTAAGTTGTATTTGGTTGCTAAATCAGCAAAGGTATGAAAGACACCTTCTGAATAGAGATCAAGAAGACGTGTTATACCTTGGTTATGCCATGATGTTTTTCGTCTCAGGTTCACCCTCCCTCCTTTATTTACTAACAACGCATCACCTGGTTCTTGTCTACGTAAATGTTTAAACTTTACAAAAGATTTGACTATGGTTTAGAAATTCCATAAATTTTGTTGTCCTAAAACCTGTATTTCACTCTAGAACAAACCTTATCTCCTTTTATAAAGGGCAGATATGGAAGACAAAGGTAAGGGCGTCACCTTAACCAGAGTACTTAACATTGAGCACATCTGACACAAATTGTCTCCTGCTGCAGGGTACATGTGTGAAAGGCAGTTCTTGAAAATATCAGAGCATGAATGTGCTGAAATGATCTAGAAAATGTTTTTGTTCATGCGTGAAAGGGGCTTTAACACGCAGCCAAACACATAAATAAAGCCATCTTGTGCATTATCACACTCAGGGTTTGTATGGCCTCGACCAGATGAAGTGCAGTGTTGAAGTTCCTTGGATGAGTGGGTCTTGGAAAAAGCTGTCAGCGGCCAAACAAGCCTTCGTGGTGTTCTAAATGAAGACCTCCTTTAGTCGATATCATGGCCAATAATAGAGTTATTTAAGGATCAGGACAGATGGACAAGCTGAGGAAACTTTCCAGCTAATATCCATAGCATTAAGCGATGTCCTCTATACTTTGATATATGAGGCAAACAAAAATAAAACCCTCTCCCCTTCTCTCCCTCATTAACCTCTCCAAAATGCAACGAGATAATCCCCATTAATGAATTTGGCCTTTAATGTTTTGTGTTCAAGTTGTAAATTGACTTCATCTCGTCTGCTCCGTTGTTGAGAAAAACCTTATTATCTGAATGACTTAGCCGCGGGGAGCGAAAAGTAGAAGAAAAAAAAAAAAGCTGCGTTACAAAGCTGATTGGTTGTTAAGTTCAGCTGAATAGTTTTTCAGCAAGAGCGGTTTAAACATACGGTGACTTCTCTTTGGTTCGTCCTTGTAGAGCTCACTTATTCCTCAGACTTCTCAGCTGAGCAGAGCATTGTGACGAAGCCGGCTCAGCTGAGCAATTGTTGGACTGCCCTTTGCAATGAGTGACCTTCGCGGAATATTTTAACAGCGTGTTGAAGTGCAGATGTTGTCTTTTTTTTGACATATTGCATCTTTTTTCTCTCTCCGGCGTCTGCTCATGTTGTTTTTTCAAGATTTGAATATAAATAATGCAGCATCAGCATCAGTGTGTGTACTAAATTTTGAACCTCCTCCGAACCCTCTGCTGCTATTCTCCTCATCCTGCATTTCTTATTCTGTCTCACCAAGCGGCCTTTACCCTGTTATCCCCCCCCCTCGCTCCACAGACCTGACACCAGCCCACTCCACCTTCCCACTCAGCTATTCCCTCCGGCTGTTTGTTGCCTCCCTCAAAAAAAAAAAGAGGAGGATAAGAAAACACTGAGACAATGAATAAAAGACAGTAATCACAAAGGAAAAAAGGTGTTAGACTTTCTGCTGTTGTTAACGTTGAGAGTGAGTCATTCCAATCTGTCATCTCTATACAAAGGGATGAAGGAGATTTCACTGCATTATTTGAGCTTGTGTTGGAAATCAAACTTTCATTTTCAACCTCACAGCAAACACATTGTATCTTCAGGGCACAGATTGGGGTAATTCCACTGTAAAGTATTTGTCACATGTAGCCACCTGTTACAACTTTAATGTCTTGGTTTTGTGACTTCATGTAGATAAGATATTTACAGTGGCTTGTGAGATAAATTTTATTTATTTAAGTTATCCTTTATTTGGACTCGACAGACCATCAAGTTTCAAAAAGATCTTGGTAGACATTACTGTCTAAAAATTCAGAGTAGATTGTTAAACTTTGAAAACCTGTTCAAAAACAGCAAAGTTGAAGGTCAAAAATGTAAAAATTGTGTTATTACATGGTATCAGGTCATCTCTCAACTACTGATTTCCTTTTAAGATACTGAATTTTTTTCTAAAGGGTCATTTGGCTGGTGAGTGTGTTCACATAGGTTGCCACATTTGGAGGTAGTGGGCATGCACTTCCACTGGCACTGAGCAACGGAGGAGAAACCCAGTTTGGGTGTTGTGTTTACAAACAGTAACGAAAATTCCGGCAGACCCTACCTTTAAAAGTATTAACTATCGCATCCAGATGAGGAACACACCAAAAAAGACCATTCAAGTTATATCACACTAATTTCTATTTTAGTTTTTATTTTTCTGTTACTTCTTGTAAGAGTAGGACAAGAGATAGGAATGTAGATGTTGAGCTGGTATGAAGAAACACAACTAGCTCAATTAGTTTGCAGATTTTCCTCTCTATCCTTCCAAAATCTGACTATAAAGCTGGATGTCTCCAAAAATTGTGTGGTACAGTCTGTTGCTGTATGGGATAGCCTGTACTTTTTTGTACATACCTACATTTGTACCAGAGACATATTTGGCGGTCGTCCGCCCACAATATGTGAACACACTGTGCAGCGTTGGATTTGAGGATATTACATGCAGGCCTAAATTACTCTCTGTACTCTTGAGCTTGAAGGAGAGCAATAACACAGCACGGTGTTGGTGTTATTCTGCCATATTTCTGTGGAAAGAGCTCACTTAGACATGGAGTGCTGGCGAGTAGCCAAACAGTTTGTACTGCTTTAAGAACTTCACGCAGGAAGATGGATTTTTTGATAAACTTGCTGTCATTGGAAATCATTAAAACATGAACCTGAATACTTTCAAGCCCACACAGGGTGAGTATTTTAAACTTTGAGTGTTTGTGGCAGCACAGCAGTAGATTCAAAATGCCACTGATCCCGTATCCCATCTGTTGGTTCACTAACTCTTGATGCAGCGCCATATTCTGACTTTGAATTCACTCGAATAATGTTTCTCTTGTTATATGACTGAACAACTCTTGCATTTATGATGCCTCTGCTTTGATCTGGAGTTGACCCTCATGGATGTTGCCTTGCTGATCAATCACAACAACCCCAAACATCTTGTGTTGTCACCTGCTACATTCTGCCAGAGTGTGTCCAATCATATTACCCTGGATTTTAGGGAGCCCAGTACAGGGCTGGCAAGCTGTCAGCCTGTGAATGTAGTGATTCTATTTTACTTTCACCTTCGAAAAATATGAAAGGCCTCTCTGATTTGTTGAATAGGTCTTTGAAAAGTCACAAGGAAATATTTCGAAAGACATTTTATTGCTGCACACCGCATGGTGAAGGAAATCTGAATGTACAAGCTATTGCAGCGGGGTTGAGCTTAATTAGCTGCTTCACTGTTTGGAGATGAGACTTAATTAAGAGCGCTCTGACAAAAAGAGCCGTATGCTGAACTGTGAGCTGGATATCAGTGTTACGTCGCAGGCTGACAGTTTATAAACCTTTTGTTTGAGTCTCTGGGAAAAGTGAAAATGTAGCCCAAAGACGCCGGGCTTGTGTTTGCGGAGATTTGCTGAATCATCTGGCTGTCCTGCCTTTGGAACAGGGAATGAATACAAATGGTTTGCTACACAGTGGTGTTCAGCTTTTGATGGACATGGACACAGAGGCCTCCTGAAAACCAAGTGCGGCATTTTATGAAGCTGCCTGTCCGCTGAGCTCGATCAATAGACCGTCTGAGTACTGCTGCACTCTGCTAAACTCTTTTAAATGTATTGAATATTTACTGAGTCGCATATTTTAGGTTGAACAAACAGAATCATTAGCATACTGGAAATAAAGAGGCTCTTTATTCTAGCTCTTGGAACTTACCTCTCAGGTGAAAGAGTTTAAACAAGATCAAACAAAACCAAAGGTCACCTCTTCACTGAAAAAGATCTTTGAATATTTCTACACAAAATAAAACATTAAAACCTGAGTTCAAGCATCTTGGGATCATGAGATTAGAAGGTGGGTTGGTGGCTGTGTGCTTGACTATCACAGTGAAGACAGAGGTTAAATCTCTGTATAGCACCTGATCTAAGTACCAACTGCCACAACCTTTGGGATTTAAAAGAATGTCACCGTCACAAGTGGCTGAAACGAGTTCCCTTCAAAGGGAGTCTGGACTTGGCTCTAGAGAGAAGGTCAGGAGAAGTTTGGACGAGGAGCTGCTGCTCTCATGCATCGTAAGGAGTCAGTTGAGGTGGTTTGGGCGTTTGATAAGGACGCCTCCCTTTGGAAGTCAGGCTCAACTAACTAGGAGGGGACCATGGGGAAGACCCACAGCTGGGTAGACAGATTTTATATCCCCTCTGGCCTGGAATTTGGGATCATCCAGGAGGAACTGGGAAACATTGCTCAGTAGAAGGACGTCTAGGCGACTTGCTTCAACTGCCCCCTAATGACGCATTCTTAAATGCAAACGGATGAATGGATGCTTTATTGCTTCTATCTATTCTCATCATTTCCATATCTCACTGATGCTGACTCATCTTACCATAGACTCAGATTCTGGTCTGGGTCTACGGCCTTGTACACAAGTAACAAGTAGAATCTGACCAATATGGGATTTTTGGGGCCGATGCTGATACCAATACTGGGGGCAATGTATCAGCTAATATCTCACATATCTGCTAATACATGAAATAAGAACATTGATACACAGGATATATACTGTACCAATATACCCAGATATGATTCTGGGTATGACACAGCAACGTTAGAACGCCACGTTATAGTCTTTTATTAGAAAAGGGTGGACGTGTGTATTAACAGGAGCATTTATTTCTGATTATTTAGCAAAAAAGCATTTTACACTATGTTAGGACACCATATTATAGTCTTATATTACGTATAGGGGGACTTGTGAATTAACAGTAGCATTTATCATTGGCAGGGAGCAGCATGCACCCTGACACAGACACACACGATCTCCACACAGAAATTAAAAAAAAGCGTATGCATCGGCAATATAACGGCCAATGCCGATTAATTGGCCTGATTAATCGGCCCCTCTGATTAATCTGTCGGGCTCTAGTAACAATTTTTCAAAATCAAATATTCCCCCTCAGTTGTTTTCAAAAACACTTTTATTCACATCTGGATGTGTTTAACAAACACATGTTAACATGTAAACTGCCAAATCCATAAGAAAGTGCAGCTCTGGGCATGGCAGACACATAGATGGCAGTGTTTTTTTTAGATATGAAACCTGTGCGAGCTAATCAGAATGGAGTCTCTAAACGCCAGAAAACATCACTGGATTTGTTGCTTTTTTTTTGGAAAATTGAGTTTCTTGAGGGGCTAAAAACTCTCCAAATTTGGCGACAAAGTTGCTAAGTTGGCAACATAGTTCTGTTCCATCTTCAACTGTGCATTTTGGATTGGTATCTCTTGGGTTTGTTCTCATTTCAGACTGGTTGATTACTGAATGGATCTTGTGCCATGAGCTCTTTTTATTCTTGATTTTGATTGGTTGAAACCCCTAAACGTCAATATTGACTGAATTCACACATCCTTAGATGAGGATTTTTCTCCTCAGGATGAACTCTGATATTCACAATAATCCTCTGTCTCCCTCTGGGGCCAAGAGTTGCATTCTCTTCAAGTGAAAATGAGGCCTTAGATTACCTTTGCTAGACCTGTCAAGGAAAAAAAAAAAACATCTTCACCATGAATATATTTACAGGATTTGAAAAACATCACTGAACATCTTTATTCACCAAAGCATCAAAGCCTCAAACTCCGTGTCAAAAAAATGTACCAACAAGATTGCAAAGGCAGAGTTTAACATTTGTCGCTCTTTTGAAGATGAGACTGAAGTCCAGGAATAAAAGTCCTCCTCTGGTGTTTGGGTGGGTGGGAACAGTCAGAAAGAGCAATATCTAGTTTGTCCGACATTATTAGAGACAGCAGAAGAAGAAAAAGAGTAATATTTCAGAGTGAACCCTCTCAGCACCTGGCTGACAATCAGATCTCTTTCCCCCTTTTTCTTGACTGTGTTTCCTCACAGCTGGCAGTTAGTGATAATATGGCAGGGCGCTCTTAACAACACCATGTCTAAAGACTTTTATGCAAAATGATATGCAAATGAGATGGTTATATAACATGAAATGTCTTTCTGAGTGATATATCCCGTGGGCTGGTGTGATATAACGGACAGCTATATTATCATACCTTCACAACATGCATAAAGTGAAAATAGAGAGAGAGAGAGAGAGGGAGAGGGGGAGAGCAAGCCCAGCCTTGGTTTGAGTGACAGCCGGCCACCAGCTCAGCAAACATGAGGGTCTTTAGCTCACCAACGCTGCAGCTCTTAGTCAGCTTCAGGTGTGGTAGTCAGCGAACACACACACACACACACACACACACAGCTCTGCAGTCCATGGGGAAGGCTGCTGTCTGCCACGAAACCCTGAGCGGATTTACAGCTTCTGAAAGGTTCGCAAACCAAATGCTACTTTTCCTCCACGTGTCTGGAACAGCTGATTTCAGACGAGTCAGTTTGTCTTCCTCAACTGTATCAGAGTAAAGTGTCCATACATTTGTGTTATATCACATTTATCTGGTCTCATTAGTCTCTATTAGTGTTCCAGGAATGTGTTATGTTGTGTCCAACGCTGACAGCTTCATCGCTCATTATTCTTCAAAGTGTATTACTGATCTGACTTCGTAATGATCAATGAAACGCTGACGATCTACACCAGTGGGTACTTGTTCCTGAGGAGGTACTGTTCTAGTTACAAAGCGCTTGAGGGAAAGATTGTGTGCTTCTCAGTTTATCTGTAGTTGAGGAAGTCAAGTGTCAGCGGGAAATCCCAAATACAGTAATTTAGCTTGAGCCTAAGTTTGTCTAACAGGTCCAGTCCGGCCCATTAGACGACTCCTTTGTTTATGTGTTTTGTTTAAATATTATACATTTACAAGCAGTGGGATAACTTATCATTCTTTCTTGATAGTTCACAATTTAAGTGAACCATAATGTGGTGTCAATACAGTAATGGAAAAATAAGTTCGAGATCTTGAGGAGTTGTTTTGATCCCATACAACTCCTCAAGATCTGTGGGTAAATGTTTTGTGTCTTTGTAGATACTCAATAATCTATAAGTTGAATTGCATGTGTTAAAGATAAATTTAATCTTAAGGTTTTTAAAAGTGCGCTCAGTTTTTCTAAAAGCCCCTGCAAAGGCTTCCCAGGTGATCATGGAAAAGTCTCACTTCTCGTTGAAGAGACACCACACTGGTGAGGAGAGGTCCGTGTTTTTCTCTGCTGATTTATTGTATTTGTTTTGTAGTAATTTTGGGACCCTGGAGCTGGACTGTCACAAATAAACAGGAGGTCAGCGCAAAAAAAAGGTAAACAGGAGGGTGATAGAGCACGGGCTAAAACCGGGGCTAAGGTGTTTGTGCTAATTTTCCACATAACCCACATGCAGCAGTTATTCTGCAGGGACCTGTTCAAACCTGAGAGTCTATCAATAAAATGAAGAGCCAGGTTAAGTTTGCTCTGCTTGGTGACTTTTGAGTCGGTAGATGAGCACTGGTAGGACATGATCAGGATTCACTGACATTACACATTACAGTCATGTCTCAGAGCACCAGGCTGTGAGTAGCTCTAAATGTAGCCGGCTCCTAAACGACAGTATGAACTGAGTTCCCAAAGTTTACTACTCTATTTCCTGGACAATAAGTAACACTTTTTTTTTTCAAGGTTTGGCAGGTCCTGTGACTTATGGTAAGGTGACTTCTACATCAAATAAATGAAGTGCTGTGTTACAGGATATTTTTATGGCAAAGATTGCTAAATTTATTCATGAGGAATATTGATGAGGAAATATCTCCATGGCCCTGATGGTACTTTGCGCTGATGGAGACTCTGGATCTTCGGCTCCAACAACCTGATAGCTGCTGGTGTTTAGTGCCTCATAACACACGTGACTTTCTAAAAGTGAGGGAGTTCATCCGATGGCATTCATGTAGGCTCACACACCGGGATTTTCTATTGAATTCATCTTTCCATGAGGTCAAATATTTTTTTAAGTATTGCTGCAAGGTCTGAAAAAAGTGTCATAAGCCTTCAAATGCACCTCTTTACTGGTGTCTTTGGGGTTTTTTTTGTAGCGGATGGATGAAGGCGCTGAAAACTTCAAAACCCTTTGTTCAATTTATCTTAACCGTCAATATATAAGAAATAGATCTTCAGGGGGAAAACATTATTTATTGATCTGCAATACAGAAAAAATGTTTCACTGAGTCTTTCCTTTATGTTCACTCTCTGACTCCTACAATCCATCAAGATGTCTTCAAGTCTTCAGTCCCATAGAAGTAGACATACATCAGGACAGACAGACGGCTCTGCCTGCACATATGCCACATCAAACCACATCAACTCATCTGACGATTTCCCCCGAGGTGATCGCACAGAGAGACTGCACATCAGCATATATTCTACTGGGAAATAAAGTGCTCCATACAGCTGTTTAATATCTATAAACCCCTCCAGGACTCAAACTAGTTAGCATCAAACACTCACCAGAATTACCTGCAGAAAAGATGGCACTTACTCGCTCACAGTAGTTTCTTTCTTCGCTTTAAGCCAAGTGCTTGTGCTCAGTGACACTCTGCCTCACACCAAGATACACACATCACACCTGGCAGATACCCAGAAGCACCAGTTTTTACTGTCGGGCACTTCACAGCCCTTCAGGCAGAGTTTTAGGGTGAAGTGTTATGTTCAAGCTCATCTTAACAGAAGCTGCAGGAGTGCGTACAGTTCTTTTTTTATGTTTTACTTTTCAACCCTTTGCACACTTTCAAACCCACAGAGTGTGTTAGCATATCACGAGTGAGGGTTTGGAGTACATTGCATAAAAAGTATGTGAATAGGTCATTAATGTGTACATGTAGTATCATAGAGCCACTCCAAAGACATCACTCCAGCCCATAGCACGTACCCGCTATTAAAACATCTGTTTTCAGCACCATTCATTCTCTATTAGTCAAAGTGACTCTCGGGTGTCTCATTAAAAGTCTCACTTCTCTCAAAACATTGGGCCAAAGACCATATTTCATTTTATTTTATTAGGTACACCTTGCTAGTGCTAGACTGGATCCCCTTTAACTTCAGTACTACTTTAATTCTTGGTGCTGGAAACCTTCAGAGACTTTGCTCCATATTGATATAATAGCATAGATTCAAGGAACTTTATTGTCAGCTCACATTTGCATGTTGGTGGCCTAAATAAATAAGTACAGTACAGGCCAAAAGTTTGGACACACTTTCTCATTCAATGCATTTTCTTTATTTTCATGACTATTTACATTGTAGATTCTCACATTTTTGCAATTTTCTGGACCAACTGACCGTCATTTCTTAAAGTAATGATGGCCATTTGTTTCCCTTGAGTTAGCTGATTGGTTCTTGCCATAATATGAAATTTAAAAGTTGTCCAATCGGGCTGTTAACTGTGTATTAACCTGACTTCTGCACAACACAACTGATGGTCCCAACCCCATTGATAAAGGCAGAAATTCCACTAATTAACCCTGATAAGGCTCAGCTGTGAAGAGAAAACCATTTCAGGTGACGACCTCTTGAAAAATGCCAAAAGTATACAAAGCAGTAATTAGAGTAAGGGGTGGCTATTTGGAAGAAACTAGGATATTAAACATGTTTTCAGTTATTTCACCTTTTCATAAGCACATAAATCCACATGTGTTCATTCATAGTTTTGATGCCTTCAGTGAGAATCTACAATGTAAATAGTCACGAAAATAAAGAAAACACATTGAATGAGAAGATGTGTCCAAAATGTTGGCTTGTACTGTATATGGTAAGAGAGTATAGCAAAAATGGTAAAAATATAAGAATACTATGAATAGAAAGAGTAATTTATAGTAAATACTAAGTAAAATATCAAGTAAAATATACATATTAAACAGAAACAGAAAATGAGAAGGCCAAAGTTAGACCAGTTTTCAGCACTAAATTCTTGTGCAAACAGTAAGACACATGTAAAAAGTGTTTTATAGCTCAGAACAGAATTGATGGTGGTGTGAGGCCACCATCAATTCTGATGAAATCATTTTTTACTGAATGCAGTTTTTAATGTTATGCTTTTAGTTAAAAGAGTCTGTGTTTCAAGTTTTTTTAGAAAGCTGATCATTATTTTTGCATATACATGGTCTGAGGAAGTTCTAAATTTGTTCGCAAAGTAAGAAGAAATTCAGGTAAGAAAACATTGTTGAATCACAGATTTGTGTGTCAAACGTTCGTAGGCGCGATTTAGGCACAAATTTCTACGTACACGCTGTTTGTGAATGAGGCCCATTCTCTGTAAACCCAAGAGATAGTCGTGTGAAAATACCAGTAGATCAGCAGTCAGTCACATACCCAGACCAACAACCATACCATGTTCAAAGTTCCTAAAGCTCAGTTTGAATGTCCGTAGCTGGTCTTCTCCATTTCTACATCACCAAATGCATTAAGCTGCTGCTACATACAGTGAATGGGACAACAGAGGTAGAGAAAAGCAGCTTTTGTTAATGTATTTCTGTCGTTTGGCCTCTTCAAGACTTTTCACATCTAAAGCAACAATCCCCCACAGTCCAAAGCTCCACTCTAACCTTTAACTTCCTGCCAGCTCCCGGCAATGCATCAGTAACCCAGGTGTGACTCATGGACTGTTTGTTAAACCACATTGTTTGCACTGGGGAGTCACAATGAAGTGCATGTAGAGCCACACAAGAAATCTAAGGTGCAACAACCTTGAGAGAGCTGCTGGCGAGCCGGTGATACATCCACCCTCAACAAAAGAGTAAAAATAGACCTTAGAGAGTGGGAAATGGCAAGGACAGGGTTGGACATAATGACACGAGTTATAATACAGTTTTTCAATGGAGACCTCATTCAGTGTCAGCTCTGTGACAGAAAGATATGGTTTAAATAGAGTCAGTGTTCAGATTAGTTTGGACAGTTTCCACAGCAATTGACTCTAAAGTTTGGGCTTCAACTGAGAGTGAGAGACTTTCTGATCCTTCATGGTCATATCTGTTTCTTATTTATTACTGAAGCTTCATTTTTATGAAATCCTTACGTTCTAGGTTGATCTTACAGCGTGTAGTCAGGGCGGTGTGTTTTTATGATTGATTGAACTTTAAGTGACACATTCTTCCAACCCATAACATCAATTCTGAGTCTCTTAGGGGAATTTTATGTTGAAATTAATAAAACAAAAGAGAAGTTGCTTGCATTAATTCTCTGTATAAAGACTCAGTTTCTTCGAGGAGGCTTGTTTGTATGATTTTTTTTTTTCATTTTTCCCAGAGTGACCGTTCACAGAATTAATCCCCTGGGTCATAGCTTAGATGTATTTAGCAACTGTAAAAATTATTCCATCTTTTCTCTTTTGTTGTTTGATCATTTCTAGCTCTCATACAATTTTTACAATGACACATTATAGAGCGTCAGAGTCAGACACTAATCAGTCGCATCACAAATCATGCCCCGCGGCGGTCGCAAATTTGGAAGTGATAATTTATGAATGAAAGAAGCGAGCGCGACAAGAAAGGGAAATTAAGGCGAACGCTGTACTTCGCTTTAGCTGAGCCAGAATTTTTTATTTCCCTCGCAGGCAAATCTGCTTCTGGAATGAATTATTCCTTAACCAAACAGATGTTTTCTGCCGGTAGAGATGGAGACGAACAGCTGGACATAGTAAAGCAAAGTTTGCTTCTTACAGACAAGAGTTTTCTCCGGAGGATTAATCGTGTGTGACTACGCATCCATATAAACAATTTGTGCTGTACTGGTGTGACTGACTGCAATACAAACTGTTCAGCAGAGCACTCGCATATGCTTTTCACCCATATTACATCCAAAGAATACAAACAAACATGACAGGCAGGAATCCACAACAGCCTTAATGCTTTTGACAGCAATGTCTGATCGGCTTATCGAATGGGTTTAAAGAGAGACAAGAGGGGACTTTACACTTTACTCAAACTGGACAAAAATGTTTTGAGTTTTTGCCCAAAAGGGCCATTTGGGCTGACACTGGATATTATTCAAACAAGACCAGTGGATTTTCTGAGATTAAAACTACAAAGAGGTAAAAATTCCTTCATTAAAGAGGGCATGGCTTTATTTTGTCTCTCTAGTGCCCTTTATCGTACCTTTTTATGATTTACAGCTCAAAAAAATCCAGAATTTGACCCATATTTCAGGCTCTTAAACACATCATTTTCAATGCTGTTTCTTAAAGGCTCCCTGCTCCAAAAACCTTCTTCATTGTGATTGGCCAGCCCTATTGAGGCCTGACAGGGGCAGAGCTTTGGGGGGTCTGTTACCCCTTTTTTACAGAGCTGGTGCAAGTGCTAGTTCCAGGCTGATACCTGTTTCATCTCTAGTTCTTTGTGTTTCCACTGACAAAGCAGCAGAAACACTGGTGCCTAGCAAGCATCAACTCTGCTCTCTGTATCACCTCACATGGCAGAGTTCCGCCCCGATGCACAAAGACACAAAAACATGTAAGCGCCCCACATGACCCCACACACACACTGACAAGGAAGCAGAGTACAGGAAAAACTCTGCCTCTTTAAGCACTCCTAGGGCCATCTCTACGAAGATTACAACATTGTAAACGGTGTTGCCCTAGCTCCCATCGGCAGCAAAGGCTGTAAATTGAGTGGAGACACTGAAACAGTTTCATATGAAGTGATGTACTGATATTTCCCAATGACGCAAAAACGTGGCTTTAACTTGATGATGGAAAAACGAGAACGAGATTAGACCAAACTATGCACTGGCACTCGCACTAACTTCAAATAAGCACTGGTAGAAAAAGGGTATCAGAAATTTTTAAGGCCCTGCCCTTCAGACAAACCAGTTAGAAGATTCTTACGTGATGACCTCATCATTTAGATGATTTTGTTATAATCTTGTGCCACAGATTCAGAGATTTCTACAGCATGTGAATATGAAGAGGTTAAAAAATCTGCACACGTTGAGTATGAAAAACCAGCGTTTTTCCTTTATATCCATGATTTAAATATTGGAAAGCAGAAAACCCTCTCTTCTAAAAGTTTTGTTTGGCTTTAACTGGCTTTGTTCTGCCCCTTGTTGTGACTCAGCACCTTCTAATTCCCACAAATCGATTGGTCGTATCATCAGACTCCTTCAGACGATTCATGTTCACATCAGGTTAGAAGAAGGTCTTACGTTGCTCATAATTTCTTTCATAGCACTTTAAACTAATCACCCCAGGCTTTCGTGAGTTGAGCATCGCTCTGAAGATTTTAACCAAAGTCTCAGAGATCAGACAGGAGGCAGCTGCTGGGTAACACTCGACTTTTGGTTCCCCATCGACACTTTCCTAAGTCTGCGTAATGAAAGGACACACTGTGGGTCAATAACAGGGCAAGCTGCCAGGGAACGACGTCATCCACCGACTCCAAAGCAGAGACACGAGTCTCCAGTTAGCCAAGGGAAGCTGCTGTGCTGAGCTGAGCTGAGAGAGGTGTCTGTAGACTTTTAGTCTGAGATTGTTTCTGCGAGCTTGTTAGAGGAGGAGGTGCTCCAGCAGCAGCATCTGCCCGCTCTTATTTTCTTCAAACTGTTGAGGAAAAAACAAAGTCATGCCGCCTTAGAGGACAGTGTTAGCGAGCTGGAAGAGGTCACACTTAGTTGTTGTGATACAAATATAATCTCAAGGGATTATTTTCTGTGGATTCAAATCGGATTGCAGAAGCTCAAATGATCAAATGATCAAATAAACACGAGGAGTACAACGTAAATGACTTTTATTCTTCGATTGGTTTAAAATAAATGTAAACCTTTGGTGCATCACAAAGAATTAATCCCAGAAAGATGAAAACAGCCTTTGTGTTCGGAGGAGAAATTAAAAATAAGAAAACTCTGCGGATTGATCTTGATAAAATCTGCAGCTGCGTACACTTCTCACATAAATCCAATTGTGTCTCAATGACAAATATCTCAGCATCTCTACATCCCTCTGCACCAACTGGTGTGTGATATTAGTCTGCATCTCCCGTTCGCTCCATTCCCTCGTGGATGTATGTGTAAGTGTGTGAGTGTGTGTGAGTGTGTGTGTGTGGTACCATTAGGCTTCCAAGGCTGTACTCAGCTGCCTTTTAATTGAATATCTGCACACAGCAGTGAAGTGCAGCTTGGGAGGCGAGAGACAGGGGACAGAAGGAAGGAGGGAGTAGCTGGAGGAAGAAGAAAAGAAATGATATGAGGGAGAGAGAGAGGAGAGAGGAGAGGTGAAAGTGAGACGGGAGTAAAAGAAGAGGGAGAGAGGAGGTTGTCAGGCCAACACCAGCGCCGTGTCTCGCTGTCACCTCAAGGCTCTGTGCTGTTCTGTGCTGATGCACACAGTCGTCTTCACCCTGGAGTTACATGTGACTCTTTGAATGTGTGTGTGTGTAAGTGTGTATTCAGATAAATTTGGTGCTCATTTCTGCAACAACCTTTCCCTCCAGTACGTCACTGTATGTTCCTGTCAGTTATGTAACATCCACACATGCGTCACCTGTCTTTGTGCACATTTTCTTACCTGGCGTCGGTGAAACTCCGAGCTGTACCGTGCGCCGAACATGCTGTGCAGCACTCCTACAAGTGGTTCTCTTCCAATATGTATACGTGTGTAGGAGGATGTGACAAAGCAGCAATATGCTCATCCAGGCCTGCAGGTTTAAAATATGCCAGTGCAAAGAAATCATGTTTTTTTTTTTTCATAAAATATCAAATCCGAGAGTATCCTGACTGTGCTTCGCACCTCGTGACGAAGATTCATTGCACGTTTCCTTGGAGAGATACTTTCTGACAATCTCAGTGTGTTCACACCTCCAAACTGAGTGTGCGGTTGATGTCATGTGGACAGAAAGAATGCATAGGTCCTAATATGGCCATCTGTTTGTCAGGTGTAGTCACATTTGTTGCACAGCATGTTTCATATAAGAAATCGAATTAATCCATGACAAATACTAATGAAATGTTTAAATAATGACAAAAAGGATTTCACAATTTAGAATAGAAAAAAAAATTCCATCATTTAAATCTATTGAGTGCACCACTTTAATGTTAATTTTAATATGTTCTTAATCTGCTTTCAAATAATAAATATTTAAAAAAAAACAGGGACACATGATATTGCTGGCACCTTATAGGTATTAGCAGATATTGGCTTAAAATGAACTTTAGGTTATTGGCTAACACACTGATATCTGCTAATTTAATATAACAGACTTCTTCTAACTTGATTAAATGTCCAACCTCTTAGCACAAAGGAGTAGATGTTTATTATTGATAGAAAATAAAAAGGATTGAGGAAAGTTTTGGATTACTTCCATTTATAGATTTTTAAACTCTCTCAATTGTAAATGATTTGTTCAAAAATGCTGTTGAGACTCTGTTTTGATTGATTGATTGCGGTGACACGTGGTTCAGACTTCATTTCACATTAGCACCATCATCCACTCTCCTAAGGAAATGTGTTTAGTTTGGAGAGCAAATTTTCTGTTAAACACTCCTTTTCCCTATTTGATACAACTTTTCCCAGGATGCAAAGCGGCAAGGTTATGATATTATTTGTAGTTAGTAGCGGTATTGTTTGAAAGGTGACAACAATCAAACTTTTTAAACTTAGTTTGAAGTTTAGTGTCCACACGGTGAGCAGACTATCCATTTAGTGTTACTCACAGCACAAATTCTGGTGTTTGTCCTACCAGTGCTCATCTACCAACTCAAACCTCACCAAGCACAGTAAACATAACCTGATTTTTCATTTTCTCGATCAACTCCCAAGTTTAAACGGATCACTGCAGTACAACTTCTGGATGTGAGTTGGAAAGAATTTTATCACAAACAGATCAATCTGTGTTTTAGCCCGTGCTCTATCACTCTCTTGTTTAGCTTTCTTCTGCTCTCACCTCCTTTATCTTTTCGACAGGACAGATTTTGTTATGATTGCTAAAATTGAGCTGCTAAAGCTTCTCTACAGAAAAATAAACTTCAATGACATTTCATTTGATGTTTTGAAAAGCAAATCGTGCAGTGCTACGAATTCCCATCATGGTTTATCGGTGAAAGTGCATTTTCAGCACTCATAAGAATTTTAAAACGTCCTCATGTCAGTAAAATACATTCTTCTGTCTCGCCATGAAGTCTTTCACTTGAGAGAAGATTTGTATTAGGAGCCTTTGGGTTTTGCTGTGACAGTCATACATAACATCCAAAAATATATGTATTATTCAATTTAACAGGAAGTGGACACCCACATGTCACTTTTGTTTTGTGTTTGCCATTTAGTGTCTGAGGTCTGTAGATTTTTTTAGCATTGCCAGCTTGTGTTTGTGGATCCAGGAGTGACCCTATTAAGAAATTAGGGTTGAAAGCATGTACAAGTTGTTGTTTATCACCTTGTGAACTCATAATGAGACCATAATTATGAAGTAAATGTTGACTCAAAACTTGTGACTCAGATCACGGAATCATTTGTGAGTTTACACTGAGGTTAAATCAGAATTAGCTGAAAGAAAGGGTCACACACAACCTGACTTCATTTTTGCCCTGAAGTAACCCCTGCAGGCTGTTACACTGAATATAAGAAAAGGACGTAGCCTCTTGAAGAGCCCTGAACCTGCATCCTTACTAAGAGTCTCTTCAGCTGTTGATGTCAGGGTGTAGAAGTACTTCACCCCCTTTGAAGAGATCTTTCTCTCCTCAAATACTCGGGGAGATTACTTCCCACAAGGAGGTACCTGAGGATCAACTTGGCGTTGTTGGATGCGATCGTCACCTCCTCCATCTTTCCACATCCTGTGGCACAGAAGTGGTTGGCAGAGCATGGATGATTCACAAATGACTTTGCAATAACTGAAAAGCAGAAAACAAGAGCTGCAGAGAGACGTGTTTGTGTGGGCGGTCAGTGCGCCATTGGCAGGTGGCAGTATTTTAAAGGTTAAAAATGTGGGCTTTTATTTGGAAATGCTCTGATTTGAATCTGCAAAATGTTAGAGGAAAAATATGAAAGTGAGCGCTAAATAATGAAAAATAAAGTCTATTGTTGATGTGATCCTGAAGATATGTAGAGCTGGTCCATCACCGCAGACTCATGAAGGAATGTGTTGTGAAAATGTTAGAGGAACTGAACCAGTGAATTATTAATTCACCACCTTCAGCCGATACGAGACTGATCCTCAATGAGCTACTGTCCTTGAAGAATTTTAGAGGATTTTCTCACATTAAGGACTCTGTGAAATCTCCCACTGCACCAAATATTATCTAACCCATTGTGTAACAAATGCTGGGGACGCTTTTTGAAAACATAACCGTGATTTTGAAAATCTAACATAATTGAATATCAATTTCAAGCAGCAATTAAATTTGTTTTACTGAAGTGGCTTTCTAATCTTTTTGGGCAACAATATCCTGGATGAGGTTCCAATAATAACCATTATAATCATAATAGTATGAACCTTAATTTATATGGCACTTAAAAAATCAGGATCAAGACATAATTCATTCATTCAAAACAAAACAAAAAAAGATTAAAAAAAAAAACTCTGAAGTAGATAAAGTTGCTCATCATTTCAACATAATAAAATCCTTTTAAAATAATTTCTAACAGATCAAATCAAGTGAAATTCAGGATGCTAGTATGTTTGCAGTTGCACACCCCATGGTAAGACTAGATGATAAAAACACTCAAGATGATAAACAAAAGATGATTCCTGGCAAATTTTTCCTTTTCGGCTGCTTAGATATTATCCAATAGCCAACTATGAATGTGAGTATCCCTCAGTTTTGTATTTAGAATGATCTCTTTTGTGTTTGAATTGAGCTCTAAAATACTTCTTGATGTCCAACTCTTGATTTTACACCAAAAATTGTTTACAGCATATCAAGCTGAGTGAGTTTAATGAACAGGTGCAGCAGATCATCAGCTACATAAAGATGAAACGAGGGGTCATTTGCACGATGATGGTTTTAGGATTAAATGCAAAGGTATTGCATCCCCCTTGTTTACATGGAAACAGTGTTTTGGCCACGCTGCAATGTGCAAAAACTGTTTGACCCGTTGCCATGTTAACAGCAAGCCAGAGTTTTCAGTGGAAATGCTGCCAACCCTACGGTGTTGTGCATGCACTGCTGAATCTGCTGACTGCCTTTCATCAAAATGTGCATTTGTTGCATCACTTCAGTGCAGAAGCTTTCAATATATATGCCAGATGATTAGTTCACCTCTTCTTCAGCTTCTCAATCATTGTCATGTAACATGATCGGCATTTATACGACAGAATTCTCAGTCCCTAAGTCTTTCCTTGTAAATGCAGAATTTTTTCACTGTGTTTTTTGACTGAATGTTGTGAGACATTGTCCTGTGAACAGGGCTTAAAGTGCAATGTTCTGCATGTTTAAGGAGAATGACATTGGACCCAAAACCCATCCCTGAGGAACTTAGCACTTCACACTAAAAGACACAGAGATGTGACTATTTCTAAACACTGAACCTTTTATTAGACAAGTTTTGAATCAACTTAAATCTATCCTAGAGACTCCTACCCAGTGTTTCAGTCTGTAGAGTGCTTTGATTGACCAGCTCTGTGAGGTAGTGGGCTAGTTTCAGCACGCAAACATGCTCAAAATGCAGATGTTAGGTGAAGACAGTGTTTCCATTTCCCACACTTTATGACCATATTAGAATAAAAACAAACATTATTTTGTCACTTTTTTGCAGGTATAGATGGAGCTGTTCCCTAAAATCCAAGGACATGTTGTCTCCCCAAAGAAAAGTTGTTCAGGAACAACCACATGACAGACTGTAAACAGCTCTAAAATAGTCCTGCAGTACAAGGCAGAGGAGTTTTTCTGCAAAGGTCGCCTCCTTTGACAACAACAAGCATGTAATTAAATCTGTTCTGAAAACTAAATAGAGAACTTTCACGTTTACGTTGCAAGGAGAACAGCTGCAAACTTCATTTCTGCTTCTCTTGAGACCAGGTGACAAAAGTCCTTCATTCAAACAAAGAGATAGAAACATGGAGAAGTCTCCACTGTAAATGCTTTGTTTGTCAGCTCCACTCGAAAACTCTGATGAAATTCTTCTTTTGTGTTAAAGCTGAAAGTCGTGCATGCTGAAAAAAGAAACATATCGTCAGATCTCCGTGATGGAGTCAGGTTAAGTCTGAGTATTTGGTCATAAATCATAATGGAAAAAGCCACTTTTGTGACCTTATGATGGTGCTGGATAAAAACTAGGATTTCACCCAAAACCACAAAATGTCAACCTCATAATGGCTCAAAGAAAAGAGACAAGCGATTGTCTGGAAGTCATAAATGTCAGAAAGAAATGTTGCGGTAGTCCATCCAGTAGATTTTCAGAGATTGTGTTGGTAAAATTTTTGTCTGGTATAGTATTGCAGCCTTTCTGAACAAATTGAGCTGTTTTGACCTCAGTGACCACAAATGAGGTACTACTGGAGTTAGCAGCACCATCCTCGATCCTCCTGAGACTGAAAACAAGAAGTTCCTCTCCAAGTGGTGAAGTTTTCTGCAGCCATGATGGATTCTGCACTGAACAAATTGTCAGAGTGACATTTGCTCTTTTGCCCCGAGGTGTTTCCTGATCTTTCGATCTGATCAGCAGATTTTCCACACCGAGTCATTTGTTTAAGATAGCGGACAACTCTTAGTTGCACCCGGATCGATGAGAGCGTCCCCACCAGCCAAAGAAAGTTTAAGAAAGAAAAACTTTGCTGAAATGCCAGCCCGTCCCAAACCGGCGTCCTCCACACCTCTTCATCATCCGTCCTGGCATTAGGCCCAGCCAGGTGGCAGCGTGCACATGTCTACTTCTGTCCTCGTTGTTCAACCATCCATCATCCCTTCACAAAATACAAGACTTTTTCTCAGTGGCACCTCTTACAATTCAACACCCGGCCTCCTCCCGTTTTTCCATTTTCTCCTGCAGCTCTTCAGGGGTCCGGCTGTCACAGTGTGTTTCCTCTTACAACTCCTCTGCTTCCTTCCTCCGCTGTCAGCTCGAACCTCCCGTTATATGTCCGTCTGAAACACAGAGGCTGACACGAGCCGGTGTCTCCTCTGTGAGTGGTTTCACCAGAGCTGGTGGCAGCTGGGTCAAGTTTGAACAGACAGGAAGGAGATTAGGAAAGTCTGGAGAACATATGAGTGTGAGATCGCTCCGGTTTTAAGTATTAAGACCTGTGATGGGAGCATTGGATCCCTGGTGTTCAGCTCTGTGTTGTAAGTAGCCAGCTAATGGTGTTTGACAGAGCGTGTCTAAACTAATTACAATGTTTATTATGATAAATGCTTTTTCCTCTTGTGAAATAAAAACTATTTGCAGCTATTATTTAAATCTTCTTGTAAACAATGGGCTAAATTTCCCAGAAAGGGAGCATGAAAATCATTCGGCATCATGACAGTCTCTCATAACCTTGCATTTGTGAGTCAGGGAAACAGTAACCTTGGCTTTGTGCTGAAATAATGAGAGAAAGAGAAGAGGGTTATTAAAGAGAAAGCATCAGAAGTACCCACAGAATCACCTTCTTTTATAATCCAAAGGTAAAGAGTCCAGAGTTAAATCCTAATGTCCTCACAGCAGGGCTTTAAATGATGTGAAATTTGCATTGGACAGAAGCAAGCACCACAGATTTTAGTCCATTCCCTTAAAAAGTCTAAGAGTTATGTGAGCAGGTAAACCTTTGGATGGTCGTAATGTTATATTTAATGGACTTGCAGGTTTGAGGTTCAGGAGAGCACAAATGATTTCAGAAAAAAATGAAAGCCAGGCTCTGGTTTTGACTCAGTAAGTGCAGGAGGCTTCATGTAAATGGAGACAAAATTTGTCAATGAACCCGTCACAGATTTGACTCCTGGTCTCAGCTCTATGATGAATGCCTGCCTTACTCTCTACCTCACATTTCCTGTCTTTTCTTAGTTTTCCTGTCCTTAGTTGAGTCAGAAAGCCTCGAAAAAGGATGAAATTTCGGAGGTTTTCAGAGTGAACTTCCATTCAGTCAGGGCAGAAAATTTAATGAAGAACAGATATTTATTTTAAGATGCTTGCATGGTATTGAATTTATGGTTCCATCAGTACCAAAATTCATTCCTTCCTGTCAGAGTCTCTTTAATGATGACGCAAGGGAGCTCATCAAAACTGCAAAGACTAGGCCTTGATAGGAAGATTTCTGCTGTGTCATTTATGGCTGATGAAGCTGTGAAATCTATTGGTGATTGGAGGTTAAAGGATCACACACAACACCTCACAGTGATCAGTTAACAATGATGGGTGTGTTGCAGGATTTTTTTTTCGATATATGTGACCAGGTGATGTGGTGGAAACAACACCCAGAGAATAATCTTCCTCCACAACTTTATGGTACATTCTTCTAGTCATTCACTTATATTTCCATTAGAAGTTTTGTTATCTAACCTGCAGCCTCTTTCACTCGTGTTGCTTCCTGTTTCTGGCTCAATCTACTGTCATCTGTTATCTGATTAAAGGCATGAAAAGTCCCCAAAATAACCTAAAAAAAAATTGAAATCTGCAGTTCACAGAAAAATCCACTAGAGGCTGGCTTCAGAAAGATGAGAAACCACATACACACTTATTCAAAGAAGCTGATCTTTGCAGCACAAAGGCATGTGTTAACAACCTGGTTCAAAAGACACTATTTGGTCTTTGCAGCTTACTCTTCTCTAATTTTTCGATAACTAGCTATTTTTAAGGTGTTTAACTTTTTATTTTGGTTGACTTGACCCTCAAGCGGTTACTATAGACTAGTAGAAATATGGATCTAATCTCAGCTGCGTCACCCGTCTGTGAAAGTCACGATTCCCACCAAAACTGTTTCTTGAGTCTGGCTGCAAATATGTTTTTTAGTACCATGAAAGTTAGTTTTATTTATTTTTTTGCTTTGTGTCTATGTAGTTTCTGGTCTTTCTGCAGCCAGCCTCAAGTGGATATTCAATGACCTGCAGCTTTCATCACTTCAGCATAGGCTTCACTTTTCTAAACCTGATGCTCCCTAGAGGGGACCCTGTAGCTGTCTGAGAAAAGGCCAAAGTCTCGCCTCTTTACCCCATCCTCACTCCAATGAAGCTGGGTTGAGTCAAGCATTTTTCAACATAGCGTCAAATGGCTTCAAGACTTATGGTTTAAGTTTAAGGTTTGCATGTAGAATTGATAAAAATGCAGAAACTCCATCAGTATCCATGCAGAGACCCGCGGACATCATGGCAGTCGACCCGGCGTTTCGAGTGTCAAAAGTGTGCAAATACAGGCATTTATTTGATTCATCACACAGAGATCACCTTGTTAACTGTGTGATATCTGTTACTTGTGGTCACACTCTACAGAGAGGAGGAAAAGGCGAAAAAATAATGTTTTAGATTGTGTAAGCAAAGGCAGACTTCTCCTACTCCAGTTAAATGTCTGATAGAAGTGTTCTAGTGATTCATCGCCCCCTGCAGTTTGGGAATGGAAGCAAACAGACAGCGCGCAGACGGAAAAAACTATGAAAGCCTCATGCATTCTCTCATGCGGAAATTGGGCGTGTTTCTTTCGCACGTCTAGCGAAAAGCATAACCCAGCCTTTACCCTGTTGCTGTTTTTCCATGACACCTTTTTTTTTTGCAAAATTTCACAAAAATCAATTAAGACTAGAAGTGTGCGCAACTTGAGTAGAATCTCCGTCAGGTGAGATTCAGTTATCCGAATGCTGAAGATGGAAGGAGGACTGTAACCGACGGTAACCATGGATACCACAAACATTTTAGGAGCTCGACTGTCTTTTTGTTGGGTGTTACTGTTGTTGCTGATGCCAATGGACGAAGACAGAGGATGTTTAAATATGAACGCCAGAGTACCTATGCAAAGCAGCAGCCCCATACTAGGGAGAAGATTATTAACAAGGAGTTCATGTATGATGATGTGTTTTTGCAAAAAAGGTGAAACTTTAACAGCGAAAAACCACTTCATGAGAGTGTAAATACTTTTTATCGAAGTTTGAGAGGGTTATTTTTAACCATTTTTTTGTTGTGATATTAAGCTTTTCTGCAATTTGCAGCTTATTAATTGCCGCCATTGTGGTGCAAACATCCCCTTGCGGCTTTTTCAGCGTACTTTTGATGTGATGTTGTGCTGCTTCAGACTCGTGACACTTCTCATCTGAGGGGGAAGACTGAGAGGCAGAGCTCCTGAAAATTTAACCAGTGCATTTGTGAATCAGGCTCCTAATTCATGGATGGATGTGAATCATTTTTGCAGGAGTATTAGAGGTTGATTTTGTTATCTTTCACCAAAGCCACTCCAACAGTTTCCACCTGTCTCTGTGCACAGATAAGCCCGGCAGCACCTGTTTCTTTCTTTATTGCTGCCGAACAGACGTCAATGTTCTCAGCCGACTCCGTGAAAGGGAATAAATATATTTCCCAGAAAGTTTTATGTACACAGTGTTAAGCCTTTGACTTTTCATCCAAGAAGCAGATATTTTAACAGACTTACTCATCATTCGTAATGATGATTCATGCCTGTGCGAGTCTTGGAAGAGCTCCAGCTGCATCATATTGTGCACAAGCAAAAAAATAAAAAAGGAAGAAACTTAAATTCTGAGAAACCTGAATCCCCATAATATGCAGTTTTACTCTTCTACCTGCTGTCTTTGTCAGAAACATGAAGCAGAGTGGGTGTTTAAGCCTCTCGCAGCCACACTACGTGCTCCGACAGCTCCGGCGATGCAACATAAGATTCACGCTTATGGGACAGACTGGCTGCATGACTTGCTTGCATATGGATTACATGAGTATGAATAGAGGAACAGTATGAGCTTCCAAATTAAATGTTGGTTTTAAGCAGATTGCACATGTAGCTGCTTGAAAGGAGTGGGTGAGAGGAGGCTGCAGAGACTAACGCAGCAACACAGCAGGAGAAAAAGAAGAGAAAGGCGACAGATGAGAGGGAAGGACAGAGGGAACAAGGCGGAGGAGAGGGAAAGATTACTACCGTAGTGCATCACATCCTTAATGGTAACCATGGAAATAATTATAGAGCAGACAGACAGGCTGTGTTAGAGAGAAAGAGGGTGTGAGTAAAAGAGAGGAGGGAGGGAGGGAGGAAGAGAGAGAAACGATGGGGGGTAAAGTAGCTGAAATGTTTGTTGGAATCCCTGAAGCCCGTCTGTGCCGCCGAGGATGATTGGGAGCTATTTGAAGGTGGCACGAGCGGGGACGTGTTTGAGGTTAAAGCCGAGTGAAGCAGTTTAAAAAAGCTTTGGAAGAGTTTAACATCTTCATCCTGGCACTGATCGTGTCTTTGATACATAAAGAAAAAAAAAAAAAAACCAAGGCTGGGAACTTGTGGAGGTCGTTCTTTTCATCCACCTTTACATCTCAGCTGCTCTAAAGCGGCTGTGATGTGGAGCGTACAGTGTCGTGAAACACTGACGGTTAAAAAAAAAAAAGTTGCTTCGAACCCACAGTTGTCATGGAAACTGATCTAAGATACCCTTTACCCCTCTGGATGGCTGATTGCTTATCATTGCTGAGAGCCCAATCAATGCTGTCGTCCTCGTGGCCGAAACTTCAAAGTACTTGATGCTGCTTGTGTGAGTTATGCACTCAGAAACAGAGTACAGCGAGGTGGGGAATTAAATGGTTTATACCATCAATGTGTGGATGGATTTCTATAGAGACGAGGGCTGAAAAATATTGAGAAAAGTAATATTTTTGTTTACTGCAATATATGTTGCGATATATTTTCAAAGTTTACTGCTTTGCTCTATTCAGCTGAATCCGCCTTAACTCTCCCTGAAATGATGGTAACTGAGTCTCACCTAATTGCCTCTGTCTCCCTCTGTTTACCCTATTTATTTTTGCAAAGAGTCTCAATCATATTGATATCTTCTAATTATTGATGTTGATCTATTATGTTTTCTGCAAGTGATTCTTCTAACATATGATCTGACTTTTTTAATAACGCGCTCCAGCACAGAGGTTGTATCATTTAAGTTCCCCTCTGCAACTGAATAATATTACGGTAATATTTATCAAATCTATCAACATGCTGTTCCCTTTCTGCCTGCGTGCAGGACCCAGAGAGACAACGGGGGTGCACTGAGCAGATGCACAGTGACTCACAGAGTTTGTCCAGCTCCTGCATTTTGCCTTTTTTGTACACTTGAATACTAATTTACCAGAGTGTGAATCAATGAAAAGTAGTTTAGAGACATTTCTAGAGCAAGATAAAGCTATTTCTGCAGGAAGCAACACAAACTGTCAGCAACAAGTTACACTAAGACAAAGCTGAATGCACAGAGCTGCCTTAAGCCCTTAAAGTGTTAAATAAAGCACTTTATATGATATTAACTATAGGCTAACTATTAAATTTTCCAAATCCTTGCAACGCTCCACTCATATTCACCGCTCTGCACATCACTCTGCCTGACCCTGATAACAGCAGGTGAGATGACAGAGTGCTGAGAAGGTTAAATAAATGTAGGAGTTGCTCCATGTATTGTGGTTACATAAACTTAATTAAAGGTGCATATATATAATGATATATCATATACCTTGCAATGTGAATATTGTGCGATGACGATACTGAAATATGTTGTGCAGCCCTTATAGAGACACATGAGCTCATGAGAAACAAGCAGCCTGATTTGAATATTGATTGGTCATGTTTTGTGTGTGTTTGCATGTGTGTGTGTGTGTGTGTGTGTGTGAGAAACAGTATGAACAAAGCAGGTGGCTCACTCGGGGCTTTATGGACCCATATTGTGAGTAATAACATGCTTGCATGCTTCCCACACATTTGCCCCCGGCTCTGAACTCCACATTGAGCTGTGTGCACGCCACAAGAAGGTGAAGGAGAACTAGAAAGGGGTGAGAAGCCACGGGGAAATGGGAGAGGAATAAATCGAGTGGGGATGTTGAAGGAGTAAAAGCAATGAGGGCTACTTGCAGAGCTTCAAACCCCCTCAGGTCCCAGCAGGAGCCCAGCTATAGCCCCACCTCTTTTAAACATCTTCCACTTTCTCTCCAACACACTTCAGGAAACAGAGAGAGAGGGAGAGAGGGAGAGGGAGGGGGAGAGAGATTGAAGCGCAGGGGCATCAGTGCACTGCTGCTCCCTCTCCAAACTGTACTGCTGTCCACCTGTGCAGGATTATCTGCGTCCAGGCAGCAGACAGGAGACGCTTCACCATCCATCGCTTGCCAGGCGGATTACTTAAAGATGAGGCGCCGTTTGGTGGGAAGGAAAACGAGGGACTAAGTTGCCTTCATCGCCTTTTTACTGCTTTTCTTTTAGTGCTGCCTGTCAGCTGCTGGCGCACGTTCAGATTAGGCATTGCAGTTTTTAGACTTCTTCATACTGTGGCTTGTTTCTTGGCCACTCCGCTTCGTTTTTTCTCCCTCCCTCTCTTCCCACAGAGCTCTGTGGTTTTTGGTGCTTGTCCACATAAATCCGCCTGCATTGGAAATAAAAGCTTCCTTTTTTTTCGTTTCTCCTGCCTGCTCACTGGCTGCCCCGTTGGAGGGGTCCGATCAGGACGGGGAAGGCGCAGCAGGGAGCGGAGCGCAGCGCTTCTTCTTCTTTTTGTCGTTGGCGCACATGCAGGGAGGCGGACCTATTGCGCATCGCACCGCTTCTTCTTCACGCACACATGGCGCGGATACGCACGTGCACACACACACACACGCACGCACACACCGATGCACATCCAATCACGCAGCTTTTTTCAGCCTCTGCGTGTAGCTTCTGATTGTGCCGGTTCCCTCCTCACTGCAAAGTAGAAACGCGCTTACCTTTCACTCATCCATCCTTGGCAAGTTGATTTAAGACATGCACAAGGCGGACACCCTCTAAAGGAAGGCAGCGCAGAAACATTCCCATCTAAAAGATGAGAGAAATTGGCCACAGCGGATCTTCCGTCGGTCACCGGAATTGCGAGTGCAGGGTCGGGGCGGAGGGCAGCGGGGAGAGAGGACAGGGAGAGGCCGGGGAGGAGGAGCTCTCAGCCGGACTGCCCGCCGCGGAAGAGCCGCTGCTGCCGGTGCTGAAGAAGCAGGCTGCTGCTGCCGGGGGGAGGCGGGGGAAGGATGAACAGTGCCTCAGTGTGAAATTATAACACTCAGCTGGCTTTGGGAGTGTTTGTTTTTCCCTCGTTTTACCTCTCACTAATTAGTCTGAAGATGCGAGATAACGAACAGTGGCCTACTTAATAACTGTCATCCTGTACTCTTATCAACGTGGCACTTTGGGGTCACCTGAAAGGTAAATTCAGCACAAGTAAAGGCCTGCAGTTGCGAATTTACCCGAGCTGTACCCTTTGGAAGGACATCCTCCCACTTAAAGGCCACTTTATACCAGTTTAACTTTCTTTATGGTTACTTTTTCTTCCTAGCTTGTAGTTGACTAGTCAGAGATAATCCTAATAATAATCCTGTAATCTTTGTATAACGACTTCTAGTCTGTCTGTGGAGCTCAGTAGTGAGTTAATGGTCACCATGTTGCACTGAATGGTACTTTTTATGTCTTAAGTATTAAAGCTATAATATTTCTTCAGATTATTATGTATAGTTTATAGTTTTCTGTGATATTTCTATAGAGTTTTACTTCAGATTTCTGATGCTGTAGTTTGTTTATCGTGCACCACTGACGCTGAGGTGTATCCAGACAGCAGAAGGAGGAGGCCTGTTTCCAGGTGCCTTGATGATGGAGGCTGGTGATTTATCATTTATTCATATATCTATTTGTATATGAAATATTTAAAGGTCAGAAATTGGTTCCAGGCCGTCATTCATCCATTTGCACATGGAAGTGTTTTGCTGTTTCAGGCTTCTGTGGTGGAGTTGATTTTCCCTGGCTTTGCTGTAGTTAGAGTCCTCTTGATCGCTGTTTTTTTTCAGGCTAATGTGAGCGCTGACTATCTGAGCAATACTTCTCCGCCTGGACCTTGAAACGGCCTTATAACCCCCCCAACCCCAGAGGACGGTCACCTGCCCGTCAGACGGTCAGACAAACACGTGCGTGTGTGTCATGACACTTGTTGGCAGGTGTTGTTTGCAGATACACCAACACGCTCAGTTATTCATAGACGTTCGTATCACTGTGTGCTTTTGGAGTATCGATTCCCAACGAGAGCCGATGCTCGCTGGAATGTAACACAAACCACGGAGCTTCTGCAGTTTCACAAACAGAGACTCAGTGGAATCCAGGCTGCTGAAGTCAGTGAATGCATCTCCTGTATTAGCTGAAATCAGCTTACTGTGGGGGTCACAAAGACTGCAAACCCAGAGACTTTGTCTCTCGGAGTCTGGACACAAAGCACAACAAGCCCCACCTGATCTAGGTAGGACATATTTGTCTTCTTCTTCTTCTCCTTCCCTGAAATCGATATCTGTGTGAGTCCAAATCGATACATATTCTGATGCAAGCACAAAGCAGTCTAAGATTCTTCATGGTGGAGAAAATACTCGCTCCATAAAACTGCAACTTTGACTGCAAGCTGTTCACACAAGCTGTCATACATCTCTGAGTGGGTGTATCATTAATACCGACATCAAATGTTTGCAGTACTTTTAAATGTTGCATGAAAAAGCAGCCTCAGTGTAGATGTATGCTGTTAAATGTTCTTATCCTCACCTCATTTGCACCCATCTCTTGTACGATGACATCACTATTTCTGCGTTCGGCACCAAGCTCATGAGCACAAGTAGAGCACCGCTCCCATCTGCTGTTTCATCACATGCAATGAAACAGTCAAACAAAAAAAGCATTTATCTGTGTTGCTCCTGTGATGCTGGAGAGTTTGGTGGAGATTTTTTTTCTTGGATCTCACGGCAGAATTATCCTCACTGTACTCTAGAGATCGATCAACTCTCAGCGTAAATAACACACCTCATCCAAAATTAGACTCTTGATTTCTTTGCATGCGAGCTGCACCAGGTGTAAACGCAGAAAAAGCAGAAAAAGCAGAAAACACTGAAGCAAACAAGCACCATTCATACTCCCATATTACCTTCTTAATTTCTCTGAACGCAACATGAGAACTACTTTCCTCTGATTCATAGTAAATGTCAGACTATTAAAAGCAACGTATAACAGTTCTAGCATCACAGATAGTCCTCAGAGAAACACTAGAGGAGAATACAACTTGTTTCTGCTCCTGGCTTGTGAATCCTGGAGTTATAAAACATTTCCACCATGCAAATCAGCTCTGAGATAACAAAGGATTGTCCGGGATCCTGGTTCAATTCCAACTTGGCGTCTGCTGTTCATGTTGAGTGGAGAAACTTGTGATCAGCAGTCAAAATGTATCAGGATCTGACTGTTGGCTGCGGCTGCTTTCTCACTCTGTTTGTAATTATTTGTAGTGTTCAGCAACAGTCACTACAATCCGAAGCCCTTAGCATTTAACATTTTCACATTTCAGTCTTTTTGTGGTATATTTTGCACTTCCAGCTGCCGTTGTGTAACGTTCACACTCGAGATCATTTGACTTCTTTATGTAACACTGAATTTATGTCTATTTTGGATGAGTCTTGTACGTTTTTTTCAGCCAGGCGTCACATAGCTCTTTGAATGTTTTATTCAGTTAACTAGAGTGATGTTTGAACCACCGCTGGCTATTTATCAAAAACTTTTGATTAATCATTTAAGAGGTTAAGTAGTGGGCCATTACAAGTCTGTAAAGTTGGGGAGACTTAATTATAAACTGAAGTAGCAGATGTTTTAATATGCTGACTGTAAGGCTTTGTACTGTTTCCTTCTCTAACTTTCTCTCATGAGTGCATCTAACTGAAAATGTGATTTGTGGATTTGGCTTTCCTTATTTAGGAAAAAGTGACCTCCATCACAGCGTTTTTATTTATTTATTAACCTGTATCAAACCTGAAGTATTTCCAGTCAGTCAAAAGAGCAGACAAAAAGTCTCACAATGAGAACAACCAACCAGCAACGGAAGTTGATAAATGCATTAGCTAAAAGCATTGTATCCAGCATAGTAATGTTAATAGTAGGATCCAATCTCCATTCATCTTTCAAAACAAATGCACGTGCCAAGTCTCACGATAGTTTCTAAGTCCTCTGGCCAGAGGGGGCGATAAAGTCCACTGCAGACAGATTTTGCTCACAGCCTCTTAATGGGAACACATTTAGCTGACTCAACAAGAAGTTAATAAACAAAAATAATAATCATTAAGATATTCACATGAACATAAATAACCTCAGAATCAGGGCTCAACGATATGCAAAAATGATCTTATCACTATTGTTGTTTGCTATATTGCAATTGCGATTTTTTTTTTATGTGATTATTTCTAGGTTCCTATCTTATATGTTTTTAAACAAACACATTGTAGGACATGAACAGTTACATTGATTACAACAACCCACGACAGCGACTACTTGTAACTGCTTATTGTCCATTGTCGTCACTTTTCACTTCTTTTTTTTGTCACTTTTGGACCACAATTTTGATACCTTCCCCCTATTTACCAAATTTAACCCCAATTTTCTTGCCAACTTTTGTTGTTATCACCCATTTTTGACACCTTTCACTCTTTTCTGTCACTTTGGGACCTTTCTTTACAACAAACTGACTTTTTTGTAAGTTTAATCCACGACCGCGACTAATCTAATCCGCTACTTTCTGAATAATTGAAAGTTTCCTTTAAAGTTTTCTGGCTATTTTTTTTTACCTTTGGACCATTTTTTTGCTAATTTTTGAGTATTTCCAGGTGTTGTCCCAATATAAATGCCAATTTTTGTTGCTTTTTTGGCCATTTTGTACTATCTCAAACTGAGTTTTATTGCTACTCTCTGCTGTTTTTCCTCTTTTTTATCACTTTGATTTCCTTTTTTTTGTATAATGTAATTTTTAAGAGTTTGTCTCATTGGTTGAGCCGGTTTTAGTAACTGGTTGAAAGCAGAAAACATATGCTGCAGAAAATATAGCTGATATCTTGACACATTTCAGGTTATAGAAATATTGCACTGTCTGCGATTAGAATATCGTAACAGGGCATATTGTGATTTCATCTGCTTTGCGATTATTTGCCCAGCCCTACTGGAGATAATAAAAATCACAATCAGGAATCATGCAGATTTTCCAAACACAAGTGAAAGAGATAATGATGTTATTGCACAGTCTGGTGGGTTGAGGGAGACTCAAATAAGTTTTTAAAAGTGCTTCAGTTTGCATAGAGAGACTCTGCATTGTCTGCCAGATGGTGATGCTTATATTCAGAGTGGATACCTTCAGGAGCTAACAGACTGTAACACCTATAAAGAAAAATAAACCATTGCTTTAAGTGTATAAGGAAGGCAAACAAACTTTATCGTACAAGATGCAGCGACAGATATCCACAGCACCACAGGCTTCACTGAGTCACTGAAGATGAGTTTGCATACATTTAAAAAATATCACTGTTTTGAATCACTGATAAAAAAAAAGATCAGAAAAACAGCATCTGCTTCAGAGGAAGAGGATCTTTTTCACCCTCAGGTTTTATATAAGATACTTCATAAGTATCAAAAGATGGATTTTTTGCTCATCTCAGGTACTTCCATGTTGAGACCATGATTGCTTTCTGAAAGTGGGCGAAAAAAGCAGCTCCTTCAAAAACCCATGAGCTCAGCAGCACAGTTATTAATCCAAACCTGTTTTTGTCCACATCCATGAGAAACACAAAAACTGTCCTGTACACAGCAGCAGAGCCTTCAGTCCTCTCTGTGCTGCTGTCATTACACACATGGGAGTGAATATGGCCTCGACTGTGGAGCCCTGACGTTTATCCGGGGTTTGCCCGGGGCTTATGGTAAATGATGCTTGTTAAAGGCTGCTAAGAATAGAAACAGTACATCTCTTTAAGTTATAGTCCTCAGGCAGACATACAGCTTACACAACTTATGAGAGAGGCTCTGGAGCTAGCCTGGATGTTTTTGAACTGGGTGTCCTATTTCTGCAACAAAACTCCTTCATTATGATTTTACTGGGCCAAAAAAACTGTATCCCACTTTTCCCATGATGCCACTCAGTATCTTATTCCCAAGATATTGGACCCCCTCGTCTGGTGAACACTTAAATCATTCCAACTTAACAGTTAAAGTTGGTAACACTGGCTCTCTTTTTAAAAAATAAAACATCTTGAGTAGAGAATTTTCTTAATTTAAAAACAATCCCCCAAAGCTGTTTTAGAAATCACAGAATACCCATGAGGACTTTGAGTTGAGTTCTTGAGTTATTCATTGCAGAAAAATGCTGAATATTTTTATTTCCACCTGGCCAAACGAGAATATTTTAAATGCAGTTATAAGAAAAACAGAATCTTTAAAATAGAGATAGACTAACATAATTCTTATAAGGCAAATACTGACGTCAAAATTTTGGTAAATACAAATTCCGACACTTAGCTGTATTTAAATTCCTTGAAGCATGTATTTATTAAAAGGACTGTGAGGACTTTCTGAGCATTCTTGAAAAAGTCATTGAGATGTGTGCCATTGGCAAATTTAGTTTTAGTTGGCATCACACAGTTAAGACCTAATTTTGTCTTGTAATATCTCAAAATAAGATGATTTTTCTGCACTTGTCTGTTGAATGTGGCTTATATCAAGTATAATTATAATTTTTTTTCTAAAGATAAGATAAACACTTGCTTCAATTTCAGTTTTTGCAGTGTAGTGAAAGGCTGCTACACACAGACTGTGGCGTTCATGTTTAAATGCCCTTGTAACATGTGATATTAACAACATCAGCAACAACAGAAACGCCCATTAAAATAATAATTCTGGCTCTTAAAATGTTTGCAACATCTTATGTTACCGTTGGTTACAGTCCTCGTTCCTTCTTCCACATTCAGCAAAATGAATCTTGCAGGATGAGGTTTGTTTCTAGTTATGTGCAAGTTTAGGCAAGGTGCAATTGTTATATGGCTTTTTTTTGGGCGAGAAATTGTAATAGAAAAGCAGCCAGAGAGGCTTGGCTACATGAGAGCCAGAGTAACTCAGTTTTAAATTGATCTCTTATCAGCTGTCATATTAAAAATAGGTTGATGTCAATATGCGGAAAAAATGCAGATAATCTGTCTGCCTCTATTTAGAATAACGACTAAATGAGTAACAGAAGATTGTCATTTAAATGCATGACTGTCAGAAGCCCTGCACAGTCAGTAATAAATGCATCCTGACACAGTCAACTTGTAATCTCTGAAGATCACATCTATCATTCATGCAGACATACTGTAGCTGTTGGCACACGGTCCAGTTTATGAATTTGCTCAGAATGGACTTTGACAGTGAGGTCAGGCTTTGCAGAGAAATCCTGCTGCTGCTGCTGCTGCTGCTGCTGCTGCTGGATGAAGGATGGAAAGCTTGTACAGTATCTTTATAATCAGCTCTGTGCCGGCGTGTCTTAACATTTGCACACATTTCAGATCCATTTGAACAGCCTCTGCAGAACATTATCAGCTCAGCAAGCAAGTGTCCAGATAAATGTTTCCCAAAAATCTTCTCCCTAACTCTTTGCATGAAGCTTCTGCAGGGAGTGAGGGAGTGTGAGCCCCTCGCAGAGACGGCGCCTTTCTTTACCTGCTGGGCTCTAGATGGCAACATTTATACATTAGATTATGTAATAAGGGGTCTTCAGATGCAGCGGCTGCATTGTGCTTTAAACACAGCAGCCGCTGCCTTGCATTTGTAGTCACAGTTCATGGATCAAAAGCAAACAGGGAGCCGACCAGCGTTCTATCATAACAAAGGCAAACATACAAAAAGCCCTGAGCGTTTCAGCGCTATTAAGACACCCACTCCCTCTCCAGCCTCCATCTCTGGCTCTACAGCTCCCTCCCTCTCTCCATCCAACTCCCCCATCCTCAGCACAGCTCCCTCCTCTCCTCCCCCTCCTCTCCCCCTCTCCCTCTCTCTCTCCCTCTCTCTCTCTCTCTCAATTGCATTTCCTCCATTTCACTCTCTTCCTTTTTTTGTTTTTCTGACTCCAGCTCTTTCTCTCTTTCTTCACTCCATACAGCCTTGCTACTGCACTGTCCCTCCTACACCTACATGAACACTTACCCACCTCCCCACACACACTTCCACACACACACACGCACATACACTGTTCCTTTTCTTTATTTTTTTCTTTTTTAACCAACCTCTCTTACTCATGTGTGTCTACATCCCTCCCTCCCACTCTTTTAACTCTGTCTCTCTCTCAGTTCTCTCACAGGGTCTAAGCTGGAAGCGATTGCCACCCACACGTTCCCTCTTCAGCTTTCAGTTTGACATCAGATTTACATTCACAATGAGCAAGCACAGCATTTCACATGTTGCCTAGCACATGGCTACACACACCAACATGTGAATCGATTATTTGCACACAAGCGTACATGTGCTTGTATTTTACACGTACGATCTAAGGCTGAAGAAATACAATGGTCAGGTAAATCATGTATACATCAGATAATTAAAAATATATTCAGCTTTCAGCAGCTGAACTTTGAGGATTTGTGGCTTCACTTTAATTTGTGGAAATGAAACGCTGTTGAGTTTTGGGCTATTTGTTTAGAGACAACTAGAAATTCAAGGATGGCACCTTGGGTGATTGTGATGCGGATTTATTTCTAGAAACAAACAGAACAAAAGACATTTCCCCATGAAAAGGTAACAAAAATACATTTTGAAGAAGCACTGAATCTTTCTGTGTATCTGGTTTAAAATGGAAGGTTACATGTTTCTGTGAGATTTGTTGCATTTGTATTTGAACAGAAAGTCCTGTAATATTTGAAGTGCAGATACACTGTAATTAATAGCACTTAAAAAATGAACCGTGTCCCAGAGCGACCGGTATACCAGTATAAAATGTAGAGAGGGGGTTTATTGTGTTGCACTGTTTTTCTAAGAAGATGGTGCGTAAAAATCCACAGTGTGGTTGACCAGCAGCAGTGCCACTTATTACCGTTTTACACACTCATTAGGTTTTGACCGTGCAAGTCAAGGAAACAGCAACATATAAAGTACATAAACCATGTGGAGTTTGACTTGATTGAAAAAAAAAATTCTGGAATGAAAGACAACAAGTGACCAGTGGACCACTATCTGTACGCATCTGTATGCTGTGCATCTTCACGGAAATCGCACATTGGTGAATGCAATAAAAAGATAATGGAGGACTGTTTAGGCCTTTTACTTTCAAGTAGCCTCCTAAAAACAAACAGGATCGTACATGCTTGTGTTGCAGATTTTATTGAAGACATGAAACTTCAATTTCCAAATCAATAAAGTCTTTTAAATGGCATTATTTCCAGCAATTAGGCCTGAAGAATAACTGCACCCACTAAATTTAGAAATAAAAAATATGTGAACAAATAGGTCCCATGTCTATAAAACGCAGGTAAATCTCAAGATGTTACGCATCTGCAGTGGTATCATCATTGCAAGCTCGTAAGAGATTTTGGTGGCAATGCTGACGACACGTTCCACTCTGCACATGATGCATTACACTTTCATTGTGGATTGGCCACAATAGTGGACCACTATCTCATACATGTGCTGCTGAATCTTCTGACTGTCTTTCAAAATGTGCATCTATTGCACCACTTCTGCAATCAGCAAAGAAGATGATCAGCCCTCCTCTTCTTCAGTCTCTAAACTGTTGTCGTGTATACGGCTCCTACAGTTACATACAGTGACATTCATACTACTGCATTTCCAGTCCCTCAGTGTTTCCATGTAAAGGTTTTTGAATGTTTTTCACTGTGTTGTTAGCATTTTCCAGTGAATGGTTGTGGAAACGTCATGGAAGTGTTGTCGTGGAAACAGACCTATATGTATTGGCAGCATGAAGCTGGTTAGCCCATAAAAATCTGTAAATAAGCTGCATGATTGTGAAAGCAGCAAGGTTCAAAGCATGTGGAAAAAGTAGCAGCTTATAGTCCTGAAATTACGGTATGTTGTTTCAATCTCTCAGGTGATTTTTAAGAGAGCCAGCCCCATGGGGTGTGACCCAAACCTCTTGGCTCTGCACCCTGTTTTAAAGGTTAACACTCAAATTGTGCAATGACAACAAGTTGACATAAAACTTCTTGCCTATCACTATCCTCCAGATAGTGATAGGCATATTTTTTAACTTTGGAGAACTAGTAAGTTGGATTCAAACTCAGACCTCCTGCTTTAGGGTGGGGTAAGTCTAGACTCTTAAGCTAAGCTGGCACCCATCCAGGGTTTTTTATGTATGATTTTTTGCCTTGAGTGAAAGAAAAAAAGCCAAGGGGAGATAGGAAACGAAGCGTAAGCTGGGTGTTAGTGATGGCTTGCAGCAAAGGGCTCAGTTTGAGAGTCGAACTTGCGACCACTGCTACAAGGACTGTGGTCTTCAGGCTTTGGTAGAGAGTCCACTTAAAGCTAAACTCATGCCTCTTGTTCTTTCAGTGTTTATGCTCAGTTAAGCTCCCCACCGTCTGGCTCCCCCCTCTGTATTTAGATAACTAACACCACTTTGTCTTCGAAAGCAACAGGCTGCCCTTTGAGTTTGTCAGCTGAAAGAGTGATGACACGAAAGCATCGGATGGCTGTTGCATCAAGCAGACCAGAGCTGCAGGTAGTCACATTATGATCAGACATTAGTCAGATAAAGCTGCGACATTTACAGTTTAGTCACTTCATGAATGACTAACCTCAAGGCATTATGGTCTTCTAGAGGCTCCAAATGTGAACACCATCAGAGGAACAGCTAAGACAAATAACCGATGAAGCGATGTAAAGATGTGAAGTGTCTGCAGTGTGAGGGAAAAGCAGCCTCATAAAGGGGTAATAATCTGAAGTGCTCTTTTCTCTGAGTGGGAAATGGAGGAGGCTAAGTGATGGGCAGAGGTCAGAGTGCAGCGCTTCAGTGCTTTTGGTTGCTGATTGGCTGAAATGTACAAAGAACTGAAAGCTGGAAGACGGTTAGGAGACACTTCTTTGATTTGACAGAAACACTGTACCTTTTCCTTCTTAGCGTTTTGTAATCTAAATCTCTGTGATAAGAAGTCAAGTGCTCTCTTATGTCCCTACTGTTGTCAGCTTTTTTCTGGTTCAACATTGGTTTTTGTTATTCTGATATCAATAAGTAGGTTATCTTGTGTGCAGAAGTGAAAATATATTACATATGAGCCAGTTGTCTTGTTTCAACATGTTATATTTTGTGCAGAGCAAAGATTTAATAGCATGAGTTATTGGATTGGGAAGAAGTATCAACAAGTCAGCATATTGTGCATAATATAAGTAGTCTGTCTTGTGTATGAGGTTTTTTTCAGTGTACTTTAGTTATGATCTTGTGTGCAATAGTTTATATATCATTGCATGAGTTATTATAGTGTGTACAAGGTTATTTTCTTGTGTGCAAAAGAAATAATATTTTGCACAAGACCCTTCCCTGGCATGAAAAAAAATGGTCATCTTGCGTAACAAGGTGTTTGTATACTGTGTATTAAACTGTTATCTTGTTTCAGATAGCAGATATGTTATTGCTTTGGTTTAGATTGTGCAAAGATCTTTATCTTGTGTCAGCAGGTTTTCTTGTGCATGTAAATCAACATATTTTGCACAGGGTATCTTGTGTTAGGGTTATCTTATGCACCTGTGATGGATGCATAAAATGTTACACTGATGCACAAGTTAACTATTCTGTGCAAGATCATTGCGAACAAGCTAAATATCTCAGGAGCACAGGTTAATATATTGTGCTTTATACAGTTATCGTGTTCAACTCTTAATGTTGTGGGCAAAGAAGAGCTGCTATTGCACAAGATATTTGATTATACTAATGATTTTCAACTTGTGTTTTTAGGTTATCTTGTGCAGGTTACCTTAAATGTTATTGCATAAGTAATAAGATAAATATCTTGTGTTGCAATGTTTATCCGTTGCGCTCAGGCTTATGTATTGGGTATTAGGCAATAATCTTGTTGAACGCATAGTCTTGCAAGGTACGGATATTATTGCATAAGTTTATATAGTGTGCACTCAAGTTATCAAAAGTTTAGATGATTGCACCAATGCACATATTGGGTACAAGATCATAATCTTGTGCGTATAAGTTCATATAGATTGTATACAGGATAATTTCTTGTGTGCACAACTTAAATAAGTGCACAAATGCAGCTTTGGTGATTTCACAATTTATGAATAAATGCTTTAATTAACCAGCTATTTACGTTATATTGTGTGAGATCTGGTGATGGTGTATTCTTATGAGCAATGAATTGACATGTGTGTCATGAGAGTGAGGAGTGTGCCTCATCCTGTGTTAATGTCATACACAGCCACACTTTGAATTTTTTCCTTCGTCTGGTTTGAATGGTGTTTTTTTATGTTGGGTGTTTGAGAGAACCTCTGAATTTAATTTCGAGCCCTTTAGAGATTACATATTTTCTGTAAAGTAATTGCAGCTCGCCCCATGATGCTCTACTAGCTACATCATTATTCATCATTAATCTCTGAAGTGTAGCTATCCCACAGTTAGCTAAATTATTGCTTCCTTTGTTTGAGCATTTTCTGTCACTGTACATGTACAAAGGTGGCTGCGAGAGACCTCGTGTGCTTCTGTTGTTATCAGAATAAACACAGCGCTGGAGTTAAAAGTGGATATCGAGAAATAATGTTCACAAACCATTTATGAGCACACACTGAGGCATCTGCCTGATCTAAACCAAGGATGAAAGTTACATCTTTTTATCCCACTTTGTAGAATTTTGACTGTGCATAAATGTCAGAGAGAATTTGTACACTCAGGTAAAATGTTGGACAATAAATAAAGCGCGCTCTCTGGCAGGAAGAAGTTGGACGAACATCATATGTTGATTCCAGCTGGAAACTCTCGTACCTGTTTTGACAGTAATTTGACAAGTGACATTCATTCGTCTGGATTTGGCAGGACGCGTTCTCCTTTTTTCATAATGGATTGAAATCTTAATTGGCATGCGCTTGGCTGTCTTTCTGAACGCCGGAGCAACATTTCAACGCAGCGAGAGTCAGACTGAGCACTGAGAACAATGTCATTTCAGCACATGGATGATTTATTAAGCAGCTAAACATCAGAGACAAGCACATCTACCTGCTGCATGACCCCAAACAGACTGAATCACAACCTCCTGTGACATGATGAGGCTTTTTTCACGTCTGCTTTTCAAACCTTTACATCACCCCAGCAAAACAGTTACATAATCATATTTCCGAATAAGTGCAACAAGCAACTGCAAACAGACATCTTCACACTTTGAGTTAGCACGTCTTGTCAGTCATCAGCAGTGATCTTGAGGGTAATGAAGCTTTAAAATGATTGACTGAAATCTGTGAAGTGTTTGCAGCAGAATAACACCTTCACTTCCTGTTTGTGCATGCATTCTGCGGTGCACAGAAGCCTTCTGTGTGCACTAATACAGTGCAGTGTCTCTCTTTGCAGCCTCGTTGTAAAGTATGTTTGAAACTGAAATGTAAGGTACTTCAGAGGAGAGAAAGAAAAAAACATGTTACCATGGAGATGAAAAACTGAGCCTGTGTTGGGATCAGAAAGAGAGCGAGAAATAGATTTAAATGGACCTATCAAGACTTTTCGTTCCAGACCTTTTGTTGGCGCTTTAATAAAAGGAAAGCTTAATGGATTTCGATTAATTTAGACGGGCACTTAAGTGAGAATGCCGTGGTTTTGAAAAAGACAAAGAGGAACAATGACCTCGCCTTTTCTACTGGTTCTACTGATTTGTCTTTGTCTTTGAATCCACCCATCTCGTGTCGCCTCGTATTAAGACTGTGCATCTGATGATTTCATACACATATTCTGAATGAGCCTCTGCGCCCACTTACCTCCCTCTCTGAGACGTTAAAAAAAGAAGCAGGTACGGCGTGTTGTGTTTGAGGAGGGAATTTTGGTCTGCATTCAAACTGAAGAGTATCATTTTCCAAAATATGAAATGTGCTCTCTGTGCCTGCTTTTACCGAATAATACTTAATGCAACATGTGGAAGGGATCCAGGTGGATGTTCAGAAGTGATCCAAACTGGAGTCACCGCTTTCAAAGGGGTTCAAACCCCGTTCAAGGCTTTACGCGAGTCACTCTTTCCTCTCCTTACAGCTATTGTACACAGGCAGGAAGTGAAAATGCTCTTTAGATAAGAGGAACTGCTGAAGTGTTTGAGTTTTTCACTGAAAAAAAGACGACTGATGCTAAAACTTGGGTTAAACATCAGCTCGAATCAACGCCATGAAGGCCTGTTCATGCTCAACGTTAAACTCTGAGCCTGATACAAACAAAGCCTTTTGTCCTCTGCATTAATTTTGTCGGTATTTCCGAAGCTGCAACCTCTGGTCTGAAAATATGAGACAAGTGCTAAACTCTGCTGTTTGTTGAGTGTCCGCTTGAAGCTATTTCTGAAAGTACCAGAAGTCACATTCACACCAAGCCAAAAAAAGCCATTGTCAGAGCAGAAATTAACATATTTACAGCCAAATAAAGTACAAATAATGTCCCCTGTCTAAATGGCTAATTTTGATAATTGCATGCACTGTTGAATAGGGTTGAATTTTTTTTTTTGTTGTTTTTAACTTGTCATTTAAGAAGATGTCGAGATTGCGAGCTATGTAGAGGCTGGACTTTACCAGCATGCACCTTCTCCAAAATTCAAGATTTCGAGTGTTTGTTGTCATGTGCACAGTGAGAACACATGTTTCCTTGCACAATGAAATTCTTATTTTGCAGTCCACAAAAAATGCCAGCGATAAAATATCAAAAATAGCCAATGAGAAATACAAATAATGTATGCATATATGCAAAATAAGGCTATTATAAAGCAGTAGAAAGTACAAATAGTGCTTAGAACTGTGCAAAATGTTAAATCAAAATCTGTATGCGCCAATGTAAAGTCCTAGCCTTGTGATTGGTCCACTGAGCAGGATTGTGCTTCCTGGATTTACAACATTGCTGCTCATTAGCTGTATATTTCATCTCTGATGTCTTCACTCTATGTTATTGTTTCTTGTAACATGTTGCTGTATAATAAACAGTGACATGTATCAGCCTCAGTACAACATGATATGCTCAAAACTGCAAACAGAAACAGGTGATCTGACCATCATACAGCTTACACTGCCCCCATCAGTTTCTGTTGAGTATTGCAGAGTGACAGACACATTGATGCAGAGCTATAAGTCGGGTCAATGTAGGGTCAACGCAGATGTTTAACCAGGATTCAGAGTGGATTGTCTAAACTGGATCACCTACAAGTGAAGCGAAACATAAACAACACACCCAATTCCATCTCGTCTTAAGTCATCCTGTCCTACTTTAGGCATCACACCCACCTGTGTCTGAGGCTTCTGGGAGTCTGCTGCCAAAGTCTGGACTGAGGAGGCAGATCTTACATTTTGTAATGTCTCTTAGTCAGAAACAAAGCTTTGTCCTTTGACCGGCATGTGCCTCTTTGTTCTGATTAGACTCTATGAAACATAAACATATCGCCCCTGCAACATCACCAAACCCATCAATATTGGGCACCATACTTAGATATTTCTGTAAGAGAAAGGGCTTACAACACTGCAGCCATCAGTTGTAGAAACTTGAAATGCTTTGGCTTCACTTTTGGAGAGTGTTCTTGCCCTCCATCATTTCAATCACAGTCTGAGTTATTTTTGTTATTTAAATCAGGCCCCAAATCTCCATGGACATTACAGACTTCAGATTCAATCAGAAGTCAGGTTATTGGACGTTACCCAAGCTGAACCTTCACAGATGTTGTTGTGAGAGAAACCTTTTTCTCCTGAAGTGTCCTCTAGCTGATGAGGGCAAATTGTCAGCAGATGAATCCTTTGGAGACTGTGGCTGTAAAGAAAAGCATCTCACGTACAGGTTGAACCTGTGACATTGACAGGGGAGGCTGAAAGAAACTCAACCACGAGGTCAAACGGTTCGTCTTTCTATGATTGGAAGGAAAAATGGTGTGCGAAAATATCCCCCAAACAAAGTTCTTTTTTCCTCATTAAACAAATTAAACTTGAATAATTGAGTAACCTGCTTGCACAAATGAGCGTGCAGACAGTTGTTGATTAAAAAGCTCGGCTTCAGAAGAAGTTGTTGCATCTCTTTGTCGTGGGTTTGCTCAAACATTTGAGTTTTTCTTGTGGGTATACGCAGAAAGGTTTGACCTTGCACACTGCAGCTGAACATAACACCTCAGAGCATCTACGGCTCTCAGCAAAGCTTTGTGTTGTAATCCTACGCATCTTTAATTTATGGTCATGATTTATAAAGGAAAGTCAATAACACTCTACGGTCTCTGGTCAGCTCTACATAAGAAAAATTGAAATGTGCTGCTCGGGTCTTTACACCACGTGAGCGCACACACACACATGTAAATCTAAATAAAAGCTGGGAGAGTGTGTTCATACTGTGACAGTCCATAAATATCATGTTTTTGGATTGTAAACTAAATGTAAATCCCTTCACCGCCCCAGAGTCTCTTCAGAGATTAAGAAAGTAAATTCCTACACGGTACGGAGATTCTCGTGAATGAAACACAAGCTGCTGCAAATGGGTCGGTAAATAGTTTTTTATCATGGAGTTGTGTCTGAAACTTTATGATGTGAGGTTAATTTATCCATCTGCTTGTACCCACCATCAAATTAAGTAGACTGTACCGTTCATACAGCTTTATGTCTTTAATCTAATTATCCAGGTTTACAGGGTGATTGACTTGCTTGCTCACAAAAATGCTGTGGTTAGTGGAGCTGTACCTTAGTTATTATTTTTCAAAGCAGATATGCTCTTTTTATGATTATGGGAAAAATAATCTACTTAATTATGCTTTGCTGCCCAAACACTCTAGTCCAATACACCTGCAGAGCATCCACTCCACATTAGACTGAGAAAAACAACAAATTTGTTAACCCCCAAAATTCTTCCCCATGATGAGTAAAATTACTTTTCTCTCTCACCTTAATGTAACATGTCTTTGCCATCATGTAAAGATTTGGCACCATTAGAGTTTACCTTTTTCTCACAGCCTGAATTAAGTGGAGTATCATATTAGTTAAGTAGATAAAATGAACCTTTAGGTGCTTTTCAACCACAAGTACCAGAAACTATTAGCTTCAGGAAGTACTCGTCAAGCGATTAAATGATTCCTGTAGCCCATTGTTGTCTGTGTTTTCAGCACGGCAAGACCTGTAAGAACTCTGCAAATGAGACAAGTGATGAATTTTAAAAGCAAAGATTTATGGGTAGTTGTTTCAAAAAGTGATCCTGTTAATTAGCGACTTTGATGCACCCTTCTCAAATAGTTTTAAGCCCCGTTTTGACCAAGTGGTGCAGTTTGGTAGGTCTTGGTACTGCACACATTTTGTGGTTTTCCTCTGACCAAAACTGGGGCAGGTGCCCAAATTGTTGACCTGTACCATCCCATTTTTGATATCTTCCTGTTTGGGTGCCAGATATGCAAGTCTGACTTCAGAAGGTGGCACTAGAAACACTGCAGGCCATTGATTGTTTGAAAGAATTGCCATTACCAGAGTGACAGCAGCAATAAAGAGCTTTTTGACAAAGAGCCACATGCCAATTACAGAAAAAGACAAAGTAGTGGATATTGTTGTGTTGCTATGCCGTCACATTTTTAGCATCCGTTTTATACGCCGCCCACCAAGAAGGGCATGGTTGGCTGTTGAAATGCAAACAGCACCAGACTTTACTGACCCGTATGAGGCTATGGATTATTATTAAATGCTCACCTAATGAGGATGTTTTGACATTTTAATGAGAATCCAAACTAGGTTGCACTCCCGAGGACTTCCTCTGTGTTTGAACAGCTGTTGTGAACTGGATATCCACTGACACGTTCAGTTGAAGGTCTCCAGTTTACAGGGTCACCCTTTAAACTGTAACTCCAGCTGACGGGTTCACATTCAAAGAAGTAGACTTATGTTTAGGAGTTATTAAATCAAATCCATCACAGTTGGGGGTGAAGTTATCATGAACCGAAAGGGGAATTTAAAAAACCACTGGATTTTCCGCTAGCAGAAGGTCCTTTGTTCTTCTGCCCAAACTACATTATAAACAGGTGGTGAAGTTCTGCTAAAGTTGAACACACCTTGGCCCAGATTCCCAGCACTGATGGGTAAAGACTAAATTATCCTGAGTTGCTGAATTACATTGATACAAGTGGCTTTTATCCTGACGTCTTGTTCCTCTGAGGCTCAAACCAGAAGTTTGTCAGGATTGGTTATCATTGGATTGGACTTATTCTAACTTACTGCTTATTTTCCTCCTGTTTTTTATGAAAAGACATCATGGACTTATGCACAAGGTCAAACATTTGATTTTTTTCTTGTCAAAGGTTGTACTAACAAGATCCACATCTTTGAACATTAATGATAAGAGTAATTGAATTTTTGCATCTGAGTCATCATTCAGTCGTAAAATCCAGCAGTATCTTTCAGAGTATCTCATAATGGGATTTGATCACAGTTGATATCAGAAAAGGAGTCACACTGCCTTCCTTTTCTGTCACAATTTTTTGTGCAGTTTGGTCATTTTTAGACAAAACTCCGATGTAAAGTTTCTTTCCTGTTTCCTCCTCTGCTTTGCTGAATCTTCCTCATTTTGCAAGACTTATCAAATACACTAAATTCGACTCTTTTGGTAAAAATTCTGTTACATATAGCTAAGATTTGGTTAATTTCCAACAATATCATGAGTCCCATAACCCCAAAGCCACCTGCTGTCAGAGGATATGATTAAACACGTTCCCTCTCTGAAACGTCGACTCTAAATTAGCAGCGAAAGGACCAAGGTTTATCCTCCTGAGGGTGTAGATGGAATTAAAACTCACAGACTGCGTTTTTATGATCTTGTCGATGACTAAAAACGACAGAGAGGGCTCAAACTAAATTTTATTTTACAGTAAAACTGGCGCCAGTTGAGTCTTAAATCACAATCCTCTCCTCGGCACAATCTGCTCCTCCAGGAGAAACTAATTAGTTTGAGAAACAATATATTCAGGAGTAGATCTCCATGTCATCTTTCCAAGGCCTTTTAATTGAGATGGCTGCAGTTATGATGCAGGAATAATGGCTGCACGACCTTCAGTGGTTCAGGGCGTCACCCAGGAGGATTACAGGTAATTAACTCTGCACATCGAGTAACAAACACTGAAGAAAATAATGTGAGAACTACACACTGAGAAATGCAGGATAATGGAGGATATCCGAGAAAAAGCTTCTAAGACTCAGGGGGCAAAACTTAGGGTCTGTGTCCACCAGTGTTTTTCTTTTTATTGTTGCAGGAAGTGTTCACTTTCTATACAAAAGAGGTGAGTCGTAGCAACTTTGGACTAAGTTTCAGAGGCCCGTTCTCAAAATCAGTATTTTATATCTTAGCCAAGACATGGTTTGTTGTTTTTTGTCATAATACTTTGTTTGAAGCCAAAAGAATAATGTCAGAGGTGCCGCCATTGTGCTGCCAGAGTCAAAGCAGTGGAGAATCTAAGTGGAGCTGGGTGACAAAAAAATACATTCAGTTTTCGAATCTCTTTCCCCGAAGTATATTACTATTCCTGAAAAAACTACACAAGATCGTCAGCTGTCGAGCATTGTGAAACGTGACGTAAAACTCAGTTCTTGATGTCTAAAAACTAATTGAATAGAAACTTTTCAGAAAAAAGAGGATATGAACACAATGCAGCCCAACAATAACTTTATATCACTGCAGTTTACAAATGTGAGGGACAGTTCTATCTTTTGAAACCTCATAAGGAGCAGTTTTATTGATAATAATAACTTAATTTATATAGCACTTCTCAAATTAACGTTACAAAGTGCTTCACGGGAAATTGAAATGAACATTGAAAAGAAACAAAAGAGAGTCCATAGAGGAGACGTAAGGGTGTAATAAAAGAGAAATGTGAGGAAGAGTACGGGAAAAACAAGTATATGAAAATATGTAAAAGGCAAAAACCACCAAAAAGGGGAAGAAAAAACATCAGGAAAATAAAAACCAACAACGATATTGAACAATAAAATTAGAAAAAAGGGGATTTAAGAGGTCTAATTGCTTGCCTGATCTTGATTTATAGTATTAACATCGACCGTGAAAGTGGGGCCTCATGATCCTTCTGACTTTTTGGGTTTTAAGCAGGAAGTGTCAGAAAAGTTACCACAAAAGTTGAGCTTTTTTAAGGTGTAGTTACTTTTATTTTCATATTTTACCGTGTCTTATCTAGAATGAATGGGAAAACAGGGTTTTTGACTTGTACTGCAGTCAGTCAGCCGGTGGGTGGCGCAGTTTTTTTGGGGACCTTACTTTGAGCCAAGCCAGATTGCGTCCATGTTTTTTAAAGTCTAAGGCTCCAACACTGTAAACAACCACCAATAATAGAAGAGTCTGAATTTGTAATTGAATTCACACAAATAGTATGTGAGGAACGTAAAGAGCTACAGCTGTATCCATCTCAATACTCATGCAGTTTTGCTTAACACACAAGGACACAGCGCCACCTAATTATTAGCCTGATTCTCTTTTCTGCAGATAAGATCAGATCCCCTGCTCTGACTTCACAATCCAGCCATAGAAAGAATAAAATCCTAATTTTACCAGAGTGGAAGGGAGAAAGTCCCTTAAAATTAAAGTTGTGGGTGCTGCCAATGTAAAAACTGCCTTCAGTGGACACAGGCCCTTATTGTTGCACCTACTTGTTTCATATTCTTGTATATCAACCCCCTAAAAAGAGTATCATTTACCCAACTTTGAGATTTTCTTTCAAAAATGAAGGTTTAGAATAGTACAAATGAAAGTTTTCTATCATGTTACTCCAGAATCTTCGATCCTGTAAAGCCCAAAGTTAACTCCAATCAGCTGTCAAACCACTCCTCGTTCCTTGTAACGAGTCTTGATTTTGAGTTTTCCTCCCTTCTCCTGAAATTCGTCAGTCACAGCCTCGTGTAAGATTCTTGTTTTCTTGATTTTAATTTAGAAAGACTCCTCCGCCAGTCAGTCACCCAGCCCACAGAGCTCGATTTGGTAGCGATGAAGCTGTGGGCAAAGAGACCCAGCCACAGTTTGATGTTTCAGCTGGTCGGCAAAACACCTTCACGGTCATCTTTTTCCCCAGCAGGCGTGGGTTGTGGAAAGTGTTAGGATTGCAGACAGACAGAGAGACGGGCAGGCTGGTGGTGAAAAGGTTGCCATTTGGACAGGTAAATAAAAGAAAGCCGGGGGAGAGCTGCGATGGAGGGAAAGAGGAATACAGTTAAAGGTAATATGGTGAAAATGGAGGGTTTTAGATGCCACATATCTGACGGAGAGTGAAGGAGAGGACAGTATGAAAACAAGAAGAAAGTGCAAGGAGGAAAATGAGAGAGAAGAGAGATATCAGAGGCTGAGGAGAGGTAGTGGGATAAATGCACTATTTGAATTATGTAAAATAGCTGCGTGGGAGAGGAGAGGCGTGTGTGTGTGTGTGTCTGAGTATTAGTGCGACTGTGTGACAGAGGAAGCTGAGAGAGGGAGAGAGCAAAGGAAAAAGCAGAGACAGAACGATCAACACAGCAGAGTCGAGCTGGAGGAAAAGGCGAGAAAGAAGAACAAATGAAAAGGATGCGCCCAACTTATACTTTGCGTGGAGGTTATCGTACTGCAGAGGATTCTTTGATCCAGTTGTGCTGTGAAAAAAGCAGGGGAAAGACATAAAGTGAAATAACCAAGTGTGCAAAGATGTAAATCAGGTTTTAATATCTCGCTGAAGACAATAAAAATGATTGAAATCAGCATAATTTTCTCTTCATCTGGTGAAAAAGTGCAGCAGACTGTCAAGTTCTGATATCTTTACATACTCTGAGTAAATAAGGAAGTTCAGCCTGAAGCTAGAGTATCAGTGGTAATCCTTTTTAGCCGTGCTAATTGTATGAATCGCAATTTGTTCTTATCATCAGTGCAGCTCAAATTCCACTCGTTATTTCTTTAAAACAAATCCCAATGACAGACTGTAAGTGCTCATCCCTCTCCTTCTGGAGGTGTCGATTTAGTGACTACCATCAGTTATCGGGAACCTTTCAACCATCTTGTTGTCGCTGTCAGCGGCGACTCCAACATTCAAAGCAGGTTACGTTCATCTCCAACAGCAGGTTTGCATTTTCAACAGAATGAGTGAATTCTTTGAATATGATTAACACAAATTTTACAGACAGCTGTCGTCTCATCGGTGGCTTTGCCTCTTTGCTTATTTTTGTCTTTGTGAGTGTGACCAGAATTTTTTTTTTTTTTTTTTATGGGATAATCTTTTCAAACATTATGACTAAACCAGTTTCAAAGTGCTCCCCACCTCAGCTTTTAAGATACTACAAAATCTAAGAATAAATGACTCATCAGTGTTTTGATGAAGCCGTCACTTCCCCTCTCTTCTCACTTTTTGTTTACTCACCCATCAGACTTTTAGACCTCCATTCTTTTCCAATTTTACTATTTCTTGCGACGTGTCTTTGCATTTATCTTGAAATATACACAAGTGATATACAACAAAAGTGAAGCACAAAGTCAACTGGAAGTAAAACCCTCAGTAAGTGTGACAAAGTGCTTCAAGCTATTTTGGCTGCAGGGGCTGCTGTCTAGCTAAAACAATGTAGCCACAACTAAAAAATCAACATAAACAACATGATTCAACATTCTATATTCAACATTGTCAGCGCTAAATATTTATTAAGAACTACGTCTTAGACTTTCTGGTTCATTCTGCCCCTGAGAACATAGAGCAGAAGGGTCAGATTAAGTGTCTAAGTGTTTTCTGAACTCTTGATTCTTCAAACATGTCTCAAGGTTAAAAAAGGGATGGGGATCTGGCTAAGTAATTCATTCCACTTCGTAGAAACAGTGGAGGAATACAAAACAATGACAAGAACGGCTCCTACCTAGCTGGATCTACACTTACTCTCGCTCTCTAAGTTCTGAAAGACGCCTGATGCTCCCAGCCCAGCGTGACTCTAAACCTCTAACCAGATTCTTCTCCTCTGTTGTTCTCAAATGATTGAATGAATTACCCAACTCCATTCGATCCAGAGTCCCTTTCTACTTTCAAGAAGACTCAACAGTTCAGGAAACATTTGGGCACTTAATTCCAACCTTTCTGCTCTTTGTTCTCAGGTGTAAAATGATGTAGCGCTTTGTGAATATTTAGCACTGATTATTGAATGTTGTTGGATGTGAAACAATGTTGTCGCTGTTGAATTATTAGTTGTAGTTAGTTTCGGCTAACTATGCGGGGCAGATGGACCTGTCTGATTCATTTTCTGAAATCCTGCAGATCCATTTTGCTAAGATCCAATCACAACCAATTTCACCCGGCAGAGATGTTGTCAACCCAATCAGAGAAGAGAGCAAGTCAGGCGGCACGTGAAGCAGTCTCCGTGGACGTGGCAATATCTGCAGTTTTATCAGAAAAATACTCTATTTCTCCTCCAAAAGAAGAACAGGGAACATCACTTAAAGCCTTTCTAACGAGAAACAATGTTTGTAGTGAAAACGGAGCAGTGAAACTTCTCCGTAGCAGATATATGAACTTTCTATCTGGGGCGTCAGGTTGCACATCACCTTCGTCATAGCGTGGCTTGATGTGGATCGGTCTGTGATGAGTACATTAGGCGGAACAGTCGTCCAATCACCAGCTGCTGTATTTTCTGTAAGGTCCAGGTGCCCCTTACCCAGATGGACGAGTGAAATATTTCCTTGGTGGATATATGAAACTGTCCGTCTGGTGTGTCAGGTAAGGTTTTGGCTGCATTATTTAAAATTATAGAAAAAAGTCACTTCTCCTTCTGGCACTAGATGGCAGCACCTGTGGACAAACAACTTTGAAGCACCTTATCGCACTTATTAAGGAATTCTCCTGTGCTGGCTCCAATTCTGGTATAAAAATGTGAATTCAGTTTGAAATTTCTCACACCTGGTCAAAAATGATGAAGCGAGAAAGATTTGGAGTGAAGACACTTCAGAATGCTTGATTGTTTTCTCAGTTTTATAACAGGTGGTCTGTGCTACAGCTTGAGCCTCGTTGGATCAGTACAGTTCGGTACCGGTCGGATCAGTAAAGCCTGAACCTGTTTGCGTAAGCCAGATACCGATAGTCACGCTAGTTACGTAATACTGTGACAGCGTAGCAGCACAACACAATGTGCAATGGAAGACATGTCGTTTTTTAAACAAAAAGAAAGATATCTTCAGCAGGGTTATGTGTTGTTCTTTGTTTCCGCTGTCTCATGGGGAAATGACGTTCCTATCGACCAATCAATGGACCAAAGTGTTTCTAGCTCCACCTTCTGGGGTTGGATTGGTGTGTCTGGTAACCCAACAGAAAGGTACCAAAAAGTGAGACCAAACCGCTTGGTGGAAACAAGGCTTTAGACAAAACATATGACTCCCATTGCTGGACTAAATAATAAAACAGTCTGGTGCCAACTAAAAAGAACACATTGTAAATATCAGGGATCATCTTGTTTCAGTGGCGTCTGTCAGTGGGAGGGATTTGTGGGCAGCAAGTGAACATTTTGTCCTCAAAGTTGTTTGAAGCAGCATCGATGGGCGAGTGTAGGGATGTGAGTAACTTGGACAAGGACCAAGGATCAGAACATTTCCAAAACTGCAGTTCTTGTGTAGTGCTCCCATTCTGCAGGGGTCACTACCTACCGAAAGTGATTTCTTGCAGAGGTCGAAGCTGCTTTTAACGTGTTCGTTTTTGCACAAAGCAAGCCTCAGAGGAAGTTTACAGCCAAGAGTTTAGAGTGTATAGACACGCAGCGAGATTTGTAATTCAGTCCCGTTCTCGCGGTCGTCGATATTGCAATGTTTGCAGCATTCCCACAGTTTTTTAATCGACTTTGTTTGCGCTGCAGTGGATAAGCCGGGTCAAAGAGGCCTCTTGTGTTTCCTGTTATGTAACCGAACACTGAAACTCTCCGTCATCCATCAAGTACAGGACAGGAGTTTATTCCCTCACTGGCCAGTCCACTGCATCAGACACTGACTCTCTGACAGAAGTCAATAAATGATTTGTTTGTTTAATGCTCGCTCCTCTCCATCCATGCATCCTCCTCTCCCTCCCTCCTTTCAACAGACACACAGTTAACGTTCACCTCATCTGATGTCCAGACAGAAAATCTATCCCTCAAATAGTCTCTCGCCCACTTCCTCACCTCATCTCCTCCACAGATGAAGGTGTATGTGAGCTTATGCTGGTGGATATTTGTGACCCTGTATGGTTTTATTTCTGCCTGGCTCACCTTTGACCTCTATCTCGCTCTGGTATTCTCTCCTGCTCTCTTTCATTCCTTCAGGCGCGCTGTCAATATCGGCTCTGCTGGGCTGTTTATTTCCACAATGGGCATCATCTTTCTCTCCTCACATCCTCTCGCTCTACCTCCATCTTAGCTTTGTAATTTCTGTCCTCTCTTCATTTTATCTTTGATGTTTCCTCTTTCTCTGGTGTGTTTAAGTGTCTCACCTGTCGACCTCTTCTCTTTCTCACTCTCTTAGACCATCGCGCTCGGCGGAAGAGCATAGCCACCGGGAAACAGCCCAGCATGGAGGTCCCTCCCACTGCCCCCCTTCAACCCTTCCGACAATCCGTGAGTAACCCCTATCCCCGGCCTCGCTCGCTGCCTCCGTCCCTCTCGCTGTCCCTACACCCTTCTCCTGCCCTGGGCCCGCCGCACACATGCGGCCGACGGGCCAGCGGCACCCCGCCTCACCCCTACCCCCTCTCCCTGGCCGTCTCCCCCTCCCTCGCCCTGTGCCAGCAGCAGCAGCAGCCGCAGCAGCAGCAAAAGGCCTTCAAGAAAGGGCCCGGCACTCCCCCCATGCCCCGCTCGCTGCCCCTCTCCCCCTCCCTGTCCTTCACCCTGCCCCACTCGCCTGCTGCCTCCTTCTCCTCCTCCCCCTTCTCTTACTGGGGCGGAGATTGGAGGGCTGCCGGTTCGAGTCCAGTGGCGGGAGGAACGTATATTTCACCACTGCCCCCTGTTGAGGTATGTGACACAAACATGGCTAAAACAGAGACACTGGCGACGCTCACATCAAACTTGGAAACACCCAATCTCTGATATTTGACCTGTTTTTCAACATGTTTCACAAATGTATCTGAACAATTAACCTTGAAAGGCTACTCCAGTGTGTTCCAGTGCATGTTTTAGCTCTCTCATTACAGTTGGTTATTTTGAAATGCATGCTTTAAACTGTTTTTTTTTCTACCCTTCTACACAGCCATTGATCTCCATTCATTTCCTGGCAGCATGGAACGCTCTTGATTCGTATAATTTACATTATAGTTTGTGAAAGTAATTCATCAATATTACTGAGGTGCAGATTGATCCGAAAATATTGCACCACATTTGTCAACTTAATTGCCTGCAGAAGTGAAACCTCATTAACAAGGACAAAGAAACAGAACAGCAGAAAAGAGGAGCGTCTCAAACAGACAATACCTTCAAATTTAATCAGCTGTAAGAATAAATATGAAGCAGATTACATAAAAAGAAATACAGTGAGTCAATTACACTGTTTTGATTCTTAATAATAAAGACTGCTAATATAGTTTTATTTCACTTAGGGTTATTAAAATCACAAAAAGGCTTTTAAATTGAACCACTCAGACACATAAACATGAAGCAAACAAGATGGAAACAAACTACGGAGAAGAAAAAAACAACGTATTATCAAAATCTGACAGTCTAAGAGGATCAGAAGTCTTTGTGAACCTGAGGCTGAAACCACAAAGCGAGCTCAACACACCGGGGTATGTTAAAGTTTTGCCAAAATGCACATGTTAGTCTTGTTATCAAAAACATACCACTCGTGGGTCCAAAATCCTCATATTTCATCAGCTTATGATCTATTTTGCATTTAGATAACACCAGGAGACATTAGTTGATTAAAATTTAAAGTTGTATGTCTGGTTTTTAGGCTCTGTAAAGAGTTTGTAAGAGATCTTCAAATAGTTACACTTTTATGTAGTTGTCTGTTCATGATCTTTTATTTAAAATGAGATTCTTAAGGTCAAAATCAGTTGATTTTAAATAGAGACTGCACATTTTTGAAGTAAAATCTGAAAGATCTGCCAATTGGGAAGAAAAAAGATTTTGATTTCTTGGTACAGGAGACAAAATAAGCATGTTTCTCTTAAGCTATCTTGAAGTGGGGCCTTTTTCCTGGACTTGTTAGATGAGATGAATGTTAAACCTTATTGATAATTTTTTCTAAAATAAAACATAGTCAAATGTCTTCTCTCATCGGTTTTCGAAAAATACCTCACTTAGGTTTCACTTTTAGCTGTGAATTTGATGTCTAAGAATGAAAAACCGTGATGGAGCATTTTCGGGAGTTCCCCAAGGCTCTATGTTTGGTCCTCTTGTTTTTTTTTACAGAAATCAACAGTTTATATGGTGCTGCTTGGTTTCCTGTGTTGGGACATTCCCGATTCAAGAAACTGAACAGGCAATTTTATTTATATGCTTATTTTGGACCATTTATGTCTTTAAGTATCTTAAAGAGGAGGATATTTTTCTGGACTTTTCAGGCAAATGTGGTTCGTATTATGTCTAATGAGACCAAAACAAAAGAAAAGTCTATCGTTTTTACAGAAGAAAAGCACACCTTACTTCAGTCCAGATCCCCCCAAAAAAATACTGATTCTGTCACTGTATTCAACATCACACAGAGAGTCCTACCGGAGCTTTTAAGCTGAAACTCTGACTTGATGAACTCAGAGTAAGTTATCATACTGATCTGAACAGGTTAAAAGAGATGCAGTGATGTGACACTTAAAACCCTCCACAGACTCATCTTACCCTCTGGTCTCGCTTTGTGGTTTTACTTTCTGATGTTTGCAACGATGAAAAACAAATTTTTATATTCTGTTTGTAACTCTTTTCCTCATTCAGAAATGATAAAACAAACGTATGCCTGCTTCACAGATAGTTAACTTGCCGTAGAGTAAATGTGACTTGTAGTAAATTGATTGAAAAACCTTATTTGACTCTTTACAAAGTAGGATGATATAAAAACTCTGCTGTCACTGCTCCTCCTGGGATCATCATGACTCTTTTTTTATACTTCAGTCAGCTTCAATCAAAGAGGGGAGCGGAGCTGGCAGCCAAACACACTCTGTGTCTGAGGACGAAAATAATCTGTTTATTGTTTTATTCATGGCAACAGAAACTCAATCAGAAGGTATCAAACGTGCACATGAAAGGCCTTAAAGGAGCGATTGGTGCCTTTATGAGTTCTGTGCCAGAGCTCTGCATTACTCATCTCTTTTCTATTATCTCTACTGGTGTTTGCACTCTGAAGCTGAAACTGGAAATAACAGGATTTGTTTTTCTCTATTTCACACACACACACACTATTTGCTGCTAATTCACTGTTGCTATATTTAGAAATAAGGCTTTAAAAGAGTTGAGTATTACAAACCCCAAAAGTCCCTCTGCGTAAACGTGATGCCTCAGCGTAGCTCTGACAAAGTTGTAACTCATCACTTGATAGTAGATGAGTGTTTTCAAATCAGTATTTCAGCCTCTGTGATTGGACGAGAGCCTAAAGGCTGGAGGACGGTTGCAGTTTGAGTTTCAGATGCCAAATAAAACTTTTGAATAACCTAAAAAATGACATGAACACATTCAAAGATTAACTCAAAGCGGCAACAACAAAAATAATTCTCTTAATTTGAGTAAAAAGTGTTAAAATGGGGGGGGTGGGAGTAATGAAGCAAACCTCAGAAACCATGGAAAAGTTTTTCAAAAGTTTCAGTTTTAGGTCCGCCAAAAAGCTTTCTGTGTAAATAAAAGCCGAAACACAACAATACCTTTGCGTTTCATCCTAAAAATTGTTGTCGTGTAGCGTAAATGACCCCTGAGTGTTTTCGACGGTTAACAGAAAAAGAAAACAAACAGTGTTAGGGTCATGCATTATAGGAAACAGTTTACGGGGTAGCGTTGCATACTGGGAAATCAGTGGACACTGCTTACATAGAAGGTAGTTTGGAAAATAGACACAAAGTACTTATACATAAGGTAAACAATGAGGGTAGGGACCACAACCACAAAGGCAGGAAATACACTGGGGCAGGGAGTGAAGTTTTCTGAAATGAAAGGAGAGATGTTAATATAAAATAAAATAAAACAGGGCAAGTAGTAGGAAAGACAAAACTCAAATTAAAAGCAAGGGTAGTTTTATGATTATCCTCCATTAGGTTTGAAGACACTAAAATAAGAGTTAACAATGAAATAATCCTTAGAAAGATTTTCCCCCCATTTTATGGCGGTTGGATTAAGAGTAAACTTCTCATAACGTCGCCCGAAATAACTCAGTGCACTTAATTTAATTCAATGTCAGCTGCTTATGTTTCATTAATAAGTCAATAATCAAATACAGCTGCTTAGTGTGGATTAATTCAAATAAGCTCAAACTCATTTTACCTGAAATGAACCTGCAGAATGAGGACAATGCTTCCCCCTCCCTCCCTCGCTTTTTGTTCAGCGTTATTACCTTTTTGTTGTGATTCAGGTCTCTCTGTGTCTCTATGTATAGAAGACTTTCACTTTGAGAGACTTAAAGTGTCAGACGGAGCGGCTAATCAAATCAGATTTAGTCATGCAGGCTATTAGCAGGGAACCAGCAGATGGAGCCAAGTCTTTAGTCATATCCTCCAGACAGGCTTCAAAGCCATTTCACCCCTGCCAGATGACGAGGTGTCATTTCCTCCAGTCAACCCCCTCCCCCCAACACACACACACACACACACACATATACACACACTCAAGTACACACTGTGTTTAAAGCTGTCATGCTACAGGTATTCAAATATTATTACTGTGTCTTAAATATTCACCTTAAAGCTTCTACACGGCTCAGTGAGGACGAACACAGTGATATTTCATGCATGTTTACAGCTCCAGAGCTACTTTCACAGTTAATGTTTTTAAGTACAGGGCATGAAAACTGCTTTAAAATTGACATTTATAGTCCACAAACATTAAACAGCCGTGGGTAAATTCCAAAATGTAACCTGGTGTGCGAAATGAAACATTAAGTCCAGAAATCTCAGACATTTTTCAATGCAGTTTGCTTTTTTTACCAACGTATTCTGAATTATTGGTCACCTATCAGCAGTCGTGGTAGAAGTTTGCCTGCAGCTTTATTTTTCATGTATGTTTTTGAACAACCATTTTTAACTTGATTAAATATCGAAAATGGTACATTTGAAGAATTCAGTGAGAAGAAATGGTCAGAAGCAAAATTATGGCTTAAGACTTCTTCATTGGCAGGATTCAGGTGCAAACTTGAAGTCTGTCCCAGCACACACATTAGCAATTTGAGCAGCTGTCAGAGCTTAGTTAAGTCAAAAAATCTTTTTTGAATCATCTATTTTTATTTTTTTGCACATGGAAAAAAGAGCTTTCAATCAACAGACCTCAGTTTCAGAGAAACCTGCTTTCAGACGCTGTCAGACCAGTTACAAGAAGACATGATGAGGACTTTTCAACAGAATAAAGTTTTGATCAAACATCCCGCAACAAAAATATTTTTCTTTTCTCAGAGGGTCTGATTTTATCTGACTTTATGTACATACTCTTTAAGTATCAGACATTGTTAACATAAAAGATTCAAGATTCAACTATATTTTTTTAACACAATGAAACAGCGAAGCCTCACTGAGCAGAATTTGTGCAAACTGGGTGAAAGCGGTTTTAGAAATAGGTAAAATAAACAGACAAACAGGTGTAAAAAGTAGTAGCTAAAGATATATAAAAAAATTGAGTTCAAATTTTGGATAAGAGCGATATTTGAATGGCGTGACATTTGCTGGAGTTTTGACATCACAGATCAGTGAATATCTGCCAGAGAATTTTTCGGTCCCTTTCTAAAATTTGAGGTTAGATTTTGGATCCAGAGAACTTGACCGAATTTCAAAATTTGACATTATCATCAAAGAAACACAGATTAATGCAATTTCAACAACTTAATGGCATGGCAAGGGTGGAGGGGGATTCTCAAAGCAAAAAACTACAGTAACAACTTTATTTATATAGCATCTTTCATACATTAAATGCAGCTCAAAGTGTTTCACATATAAAGCAAGTAAAGCAAACAAAAAAATGCAAATTAAAACAGACTAAATTAACCATTCCAGACGGAGGCTGAAATATTGGTTTTAAAGAACAACAATCTTTGTATCCAAAAAGGTTCATTCTGTCTTCACAGTAATATATTTCCTGTTTTGTTGTGGTCAGACAAGTGTTTTAAGTGTCATTACCTTGACATTTTTTGACTCCTGACCTGCTGTACTCTTCCTCCAAAGTGTCATGTGATGTAGCTGTTACGTACCTTAACCCTTACAGGTTTGTTCATACTATCTGGTTTGTCGGCTAAATAAAAGTGTAGAGTTGTAGAATTGAAGACACATCACAGCAACATCACGTGACACTTCTGAAGACGACTACAGCACGTCTATGGTTGAAAAATGTGAGTTAATGACACTTAAAACACCCTTCTCACAATAAGAAAAAAAGTTATTATCTGAGATATGTTAAGAATTTTCAAACTGTACATTGATAAATACAACTGTAAAGCTCACACATAATATGAAGCCTGAAAACGAGCATAATACTGCCTCTTGAAAGATAGAAACCATCCGAACAGTATCATTTAATATCTCACAGTACAGTCTTCTAAAGTGCATCAAGGACTCAGAAAAACAGCCATTATACTCAAATACTTATGTAAAGGTTAGTTCAGTTATTTAGATAGATAATATTGTCCTGCTGAATAGAGGAATGTACATTTTCATACCTTTCTGTCATTTAATTGTAACTATTGTGCAGCTTTTACAATCTTGCCTTCTCTAGCAAATCATTGAGGCTGGATTATAAGTTACAGGGAGTGTTTGTGAAAGCCAAATGAGGTCTTTACTGATAAAAAGTGTCCAGTTAGCTTTAAAAACATACATACTTTTGGATCTAATTATGTAAAAATGACCACAATCAATCACATTAACATGCACTTTAACACTTTTAGAGGCAGTAAGTACAGGTATAAGGATAATCCTAATTCCCGGTGTGAGTTATCAGTGATAAAGTTTCTGTTTCAGTGACTCAGATAATGTTTAATGCTCATGTAAGGACACTCCTGTGAGAGCCCTCTGCTCAGCTTGTTTCTGGACTCTATGGCTCTCTACTGCCCACCACAGGATCCGGTACAACACTGCACTTCTCTGTGCAAATGGACATGTGTGGGTGTATGATTTCTTGTTTATAATAAAATGTACCTTGTGCTCTCCTCCATCACGTGCATCATGTGTCTCATTTGTGTGTGTGTGTGTGTGTGTGTGTGGTTCTGATCGTACATCTGACATAAACCACACTGAATCCACGTGAATCATGCACCTTTACGTCACCATCACACACTCTTCTATCCTTTCCTCGCCTTCCGATCCATCTCCTCCCATCTCCTCCATCCTCTGTACCCCTCGTTCCTTCGCACCATGCACCCTGCTCTCCTCCATCTGTTTGCCCTCGCTCAGAGTTTCCTCAGTAGAAGGTTGAAGGGCTCCATCAAGAGGGCCAAGAGTCAGCCCAAACTGGACCGAACCAGCAGTTTCCGCCACATGATCCTCCCCCGCTTCCGCAGTGCCGACCAAGACAGGTCAGTAGGCGAGATGTTTGTGAGTTCATGTGTTTGTATACGTCTGCTTGATCCCTGAGAAGATGACGTCTTCCTCGTGTTCAATCTTTTAAATTTATGAGTGTATTGGTCCATTTATCTTCCTGTATGTATCTATCTCCTGTTCAAAGTGTCTCTATCTATCCACTCTAGTCTGTCTATATATCTATTGTTCCCTCTCTCTGTGTCAGTCATTATCGCTCTCTGTCTCCATCCATCATGTTTATAAACTGTTGTTTATTTACCTCTCTTGTGACCCATCCCGGTGTCACTTACAATTAAAAAACTCAGCGCTGACACTCTTTCTCTGTCGAGCCACAAAATAACATTCCCCATCTCTCCATGGTAACCAGCAGACAGCCATATGGCTGCTGTACAGACCATAATGAATCAGTGGGAGGTTTGCTTAATTACACCTCCTCTGTGGCATGTATACAGTTTGACAGCACTGGTATTCTCCTCTAATCAAGAGATTCACAGCAAAGGCTGATGGGAAAAGTGCTGGATTGGGAAAAATGGGCCAAAGTTTGGATGTGACCGATACATTTGAGGTTTGTTTCCTGCAGATTAAATATTCTTTATATGTTTTTGTGCAATAAAAGATAAACTGTACCAAATAGATGTAGTGTCAGTGGAATCAAAGAGATGTGATGAAGCAGTTGTCGAATGTAGAAATCGGAAAAGAGCTGGAGTCTGGGACAAAGACGCAGCTACAATGCACCCATCTGTCAATCAAATCACCCCAGCTCTATTTATGCATAATTAAGCTTGAGGTCTTCAACAGGGGGTCTGTGGCCCCTAGGGGGTCCGTAGTGGTACTGCAGGGGGTCTGTGGCATTTTTGGTTGATTGGACAATCTCTTACATTTTCAAATATTTGTTCCAGGATTTTTCTATTTCTACTTCCAGCTCCTGAAGACAGAGGAGGACCCACCTCCATTACTGCTCTGCCAATCACGTGGTCACATGTTTCATACTGGCTCTGTCAGGGTTCACTAGAGTAGCTCAATATTGAAAAAGTGAAGATGCCTGGTCCAGAAAATTGGTGGCTCAAAACATGATAAAAAGTCATTTATTTGGGCGCTTGTATTGCCTAGTGGTCTAAGTTTGGCACCGAGTGAGGTCAGTTCAACCTGCAGCCTCCTCCATCCTGTCCTCTTTTCATAAAGGCCAGAAAAGTAACTAGAACATTACAAAGGACGACCCCCACAGCCGATATAAATGTGTTTACAGGCTGATAAAGAAATGTAGTCTGAATAGCTTGTTCCTCCAATGGCACACACTTCTAATTGTGCAAATCTTTCATAATTAGATGCACAGTTGAGTTGACTGACAGGCTAGCACACCGTAGCTGAGAATATTCAATATGGCCTGATAACAATAGGCTTCAAAACTGCCTTAGAAACAGATGAGTGATGTCTCAAAGTTTTACGTTGTGGATAGAGCCAAGTTTTTGTGCTACATTGTAAACTGAAGTTAAATCCGGCTGTTAAGATTTTGATATGAGCCTCCAGTGGACACTTGAGGAACTGCAGTTTTTCGCACTTTGTGTTGGCTTGATTGTTCAACATCTGGAGTTGTAGCCTGATGATAAATGATAACTAATATAAGTTATGTAAAGCTTTTGAAATTGAGTCCAGCTGAGAGTAAGAAATAACTTAAATGACATTAACAGCCAAGAGCGCCCATCAGTTATGTAAGCCACATATGATTAAGCAGAAATTTCTCATCTTAATATCTCAGAACTAATGAGTTGAGTAATGGTAATATAGCCCGCAGAGTGTATAAAGAAAATAAAAGAGATATAAACTGAATATGGGCTTGTAGGGGTTTGCTTTGTTTTTGGTGCTAGCCTCAAGTGGACACTTAAGGAACTGCAGTTTTTAGCTCTCCTGCACCCAAAGTTGAAGCCTGGTTGCAGCATAGCTAATTATAACACAAGTCCTCCCTCTGACAAGGCAAATAGCCAATAATATGTACAATTTTGTGTCACCAATGAGATTCCAAGGGAGCTGGAAATGGCTATGAAGAGGATGCTGTAACAAATATGTTGTGTGCAACCATCAAAGATAAAGTAACAGATGAAATAAAAGCAGAAAATTATCATAACTGAGAAGCTAGAGCAAAACAATGTTAAATGTACTGTCAGAGACTCATAGTCATACCAAATGTGTCATCTGTGGTTTGAAGAATGATGAACTGAAAGTGTCTGGAGAAACTTTTGTCTCCTCAGTCTATTTATAAGCCCCCACTTTAGACAAGACAAGCTCAGACTCCAGATTTGAACAAGGTCATGTTGATAATATAAACACAGGGCAAAAGTGCACTCAGGAGAGTCCTGAAACCTTTTCTGAGTCAGGTGTCTGCCAAGCTGCTCTTCCACATGATTTATTCATTTGGGGAGGTTGCAGATGTCTATAATCCCCGGCTGCTCCTCAGAGACACACAACGGACACCAAAGTCAAGTACCTGCTGAAGTTGTTTCAGGTTGTTTCGCAGCTTCTGCTCGAATGTGCTCGTTTCCTGTCAGAGATGTTTGTGAACATCTGCAGCTGTTTTTATTGTTTTCCTCTTTCTATCTTTATTTATCCAGAGAGACTTGTAGAGAACACATGGCCTTTTTCAGCTGATTCATGCAGCTGTAAACGCACCTCTGAGCTCCCAAACCGGCCCTAAAAGTTGCAGTGATGTATGTTTTTGCAACCCTTATTTTGACGTATTGTTCATGCAAATGCTTAATGAGTCCCAGAGTTTCCTTCACTTAAAACACTGTAGGTCACCCCATCACATGGTGTAGTTAACAACTCTTACATTATTCTGCATCTTCTCCTACTTTTTGGGAAGTTTCAGTATCCTGAGATGACCTGAATGCAAATCAGTACTTATTTTATTCCACAAAGTTTAATGTTCTGTATTCATTATCTGATTTTTAAATTAACATATTCATTTTATGGCCTTTAAAATCACAAAAAGGTGAAAGAAGGCTTGTTATCATTTTTTGTGAAGTCATTAATGAGGTTTTGTTCTTTTGTGATGATAATGGTGTTCAGTTTTACCTACAATTATTGTGGTTTTTTTGGACTTGAGACCCTCTGCCTTTGTCTGTTAATACATCAGTAACAACAGTGATGCCCATCTAAATGGTGGTACAGCTCTAATAATGTTTGTGGTATCCATGGTTACCGGCAGTTACTTCCTTCTACTACTTTTACTGAGCCTGTTGTAGTTGTAATGGAAACACCAGCAAGGCACAATTGTACTTTATCATGACTTCATGAATATTGCTTTCATTTTGCAAAAGAAAAAAAAAAGTGAGAAAAGAAAAAAACTAGCCAGGCTTTTAAAAAACAAATAAAAATCAGTAGGGTCCTAAATCCCCCCAAAGTAAAAAGGCTTCACAACAGTTAATAATTTGATGTAGCTACAAATGGATATCACTCTGCATCCTGCAAAAGTTGTCTTCAATAAAGAAAAGATGTGCTGACAGTTCTGATTTTGTCCTTAAGAGTCACCAGAGTCAACACAACAGGAAAAGTCCTCAAAGACGTTCCAATTTTAATATTTCAATGAATGTGTCAAAGGTCCTGTTCTTTTCTAAAATACACATCAGGGATTATAAATTCATCAGGAGTACAATAGAGGAGAGGCGTAGTTAACATTCCCCCGGCAGTAAACAGAAAATGTTTGACCTTTTTCTTTGATTAAATGGCTTCAAAGATTGTTGCACATTAATTTTCTGCCAGTGGGCTAATTGAGCGATTATTTCAGCTCCACTTGTTTGGTTTATTTTGGTCTTTTTACGGTTGATTGTCAGACCACTTTTGCGTTGTGATGTAGTGAAGAAAAACAGTGAAGTGTGTGTGTGTGTTTGAGTGTCGGTGTGTTTGACACTTCCTGCTCTTGCAGCTCCCCACTGACACCTTCTTTAAGCTCCAGCTCTGAATCCCTCCCTGCACCCCGACCCTCACACATCCTCCTCTCTCGCTCTAATCCTTCCTCTCACTTTCCTCTGCTTTAAAGAATCCACCGTTTACATAATCAGAGTGATTTCCTCTGAGAGGTCCTCTCCTTCTATCCTCCTCACCCCTTCTCCTCCTCTACGTCTTCCCTTTCTTTCACATCCTCCCGTGACCTCTACGACTCCTCTCCGTCTCTTCTTTTCCTCCAATCTGACTCATTCCTTTGGGTCTATTTTTATCTCCCTCTCTCCCTCCCTCCCTCTTTCTCACCCCCCTGCACAGTCCCCCACATGTAATCAGCGCTCTGTTGATGAACATTTTGATTGAACGAAGACAAAGCAGAGCGAACGCAGGGGAGAAGCACCAGAGTCGGACAGCAGCGCGGAGGATATACACTTTCATTTTTTTTCTTTCTTTTTCCCCTCATTTGCATCTGTCTTTTCTTCTGTGGGGGCTTCGGCACACCTGACCGTCCCTCCGGCTCTCTGGTTGGACTCTGTGTCATCAGACGTTTGTTTTGTGACTTTGTGACGAGTGACTGTGCTTTAACGTGCTCCTTTGACTGCATTTGTGTGTGTTTGTGTGTGTGTGGGAGTGTGTAGGTGAGGATGATGGATGGTCCTCTCCTTGTTTGTATAAATATCCCCTTACATGTGTGTCGTTTATGATTAATGAGGTTTTTGGAAGTTAAAAATGTTTGACCTGAAGGAGAATTCTGAATATATTTGTGGACGACAACCTAGATACAAAATAATCCACAAAACTGCAACAAATTATGAAAAATAAAAACACTTTTGTAATCTCACAACAGCTACATGCAGTGATTAAGATTTCAAACCCGGCTACATGAGCATTTCAAAATAAAAGCATGGATTACTGTTATATTTACAAGAACTTAACAGCACTGAAAACTTAATAGGGATGCCTTTTAACAGTTCTGATTACTGGAGTCAAAGTTTTTTTTTGTTTCCTACAATGAGAGTTTGCCTTTGTACTGTTTTTAGGATGAATGTTTAACTTTGAGAGATGACAGCTACGTGGTTGTTGTCCACCAAAACATTATAATGCTAAGACATCAGAATTATTTAGGGTTTTTACAGCTCATGTGAAGATTTTTTATCTGGTTATGAAACAGACCTAACTGCATACTGATGTCTGTAACATTTTAGGACATCACTGAGTCTCAGAGTGAGGTGTCAGACCTCAGATGAAAAAGCTTCAGGTCCCTGGAAAACCTTTGGTTTGACGGCTTCAGGGGGGAAAAAAACGTATATAGGCCTATGTGTCTTAGTTGGAAAAACATGGGAGGTTATTGAGGAAAAAAAGTGTTGTAATAGTTGTTTTACCAAAGTCAGCACATACAGTACAGTCATTGTAAGAACAACAGATATGTAGATACACGTCAAGATTTCAAACACAGATTGAAATTCCAAGTTCTTTTGTTGCAGAAATAGTATTTAAGTTTCAACTTCTGCAGAAACCTGAATAGTTTTTATGAACTTTTGGGCTGAATATTTCTGTAAGTTTCCTCAATAATTTCATTTCGCCTGACTTCTGCTGCCACCTAATTGTGTTTCTCTTGGCACAGGATCCTCACTATCCAGTCTGTGCTGATAGTCTTTGACTTCATTTTGTGCTTGTTTGCTCAGAAAGATAAAATCAAAAGAAACTTGTCTGGCTCATTCATCACCGTGATAACCACTGATTTCCTGTAGTTTCTTGGACACAGAACTAAAATCACCTTGTGCCGCCTTCAATCAACGAGCCGCCTCTCTCCACAGCTAACCACATCTCTCTCTCTTCTTAGGACCCGTTTGATGCAGAGCTTCAAAGAGTCCCACTCCCATGAGTCCTTGCTGTCTCCCAGCAGCGCTGCCGAAGCGCTGGACCTCACTCTGGATGAGGACGCCATCATCAAACCCGTGCACTCGAGTATCCTGGGACAAGAATACTGCTTTGAGGTGAGAGCCGAGCGCCGTGCGATGTGAACAAACAGAGCAGAAAATAGAAGCAGACATGATGTTTATCCTGACAAATGACACTCATGTGAAAGATGTAAAGTGTTTTCTTTTGAAAGAAAAAAACCTTCAAGGACACTAAAAAGAGTCCCAGTTCTTTCATATTTTGCTCAGTTTTCAACACCTTTCCATTAGCACAACATCTTAGAGGTTGAGAGTGAATGCAGGACATTGTTTTGGCCCCTCACTTGCAGTCTCCATAGTTACTAATGGCTGTGGTTGTTGAATTTACCATTGGCTATAACCTCAGGTGACTACGGCATCGGGAACCAAGTGCTTTGCGTGTCGCTCAGCTGCAGAGAGAGACAAATGGATCGAGAACCTGCAGAGAGCTGTCAAGCCCAACAAGGTGAGGGGAGAGAAAGGGATGCTGTAGGTAGAGGAAGTAAAAACAAACGGCTGGTCCCTCTGTCTGTGTGGCTCTCTCTCTCCTCCTCGTCTCCCGTCGTTGTCTGTTTTTTCAATACGAGCGCACCGCTTCATTTCTCTGTGTGAACTCCATCCTCGTGTCTGTGTGTGTCTGTGTTGTAAATTTAGACGCTTGGCAGAGCAAATATTAAAGCTGCACGAGGTAACGTTGCAAATGGAGGGTCCAAACTGCTGTTTAGAAACACTTTTATTACCTCAAACCCAGCAATATGCACACGCAGCAGCTCATCTGTACAGACGCCACGTGTCTGTGATACTCTGTGGGAACAAAACATAAAAGATCAAACGCTGCTGATTTCAGGAGGAGTTTTCTGATCTTCAGGAGACAATGGGCCTCATTCAAAAAACAGTCGTTAGAGGAAATCTGTGGAATTTTCTCATAAGAGTGAAAACTCTTGAGTTCAGACCTGAGTAAGTCATTGACTCATTGTCTGGCTTGTTTTTCCAACTTTTCTTTTCTTGATGTCTTAAAATTGTACTTAAGAGTGATTTCTTTAAAGTTCCATCAGAACATAATGTTATTTAGTAAAGCACCTCAAATTTCCAAATCTCCCAGTCACTGATTCTTGCCTTGTTGATTGTGGTGCATCTCGTTTGAACTTCATTTTGATTTATTTCTAAGTTGGAAGAACAATTAACTTCGCACCCTTCTTGGTGGGTGGGCTGTTACCCTGATGCCAATGGCCACATTAGCTATGAAATTGTGTGACAGTATAGCAGCGTGTTACAGTGTACCCCTTTACTTTGATTGGCCAGCCCTCTGGAGGCCCGTCAGGGGGCGGAGCTACGGACAGACCTCAGTGAATATTCAATCAAAATTTCATGAATATGCTGAGGTTTGAAAATATTTATTATTATTTATCAATCATTACATCCATGTTAATACTGTAAAGCAGAATACCCCCTCTTTAATGATAACACTGGATCAGTCTAGACTCGTCTAAACATGCATTTCTCTTTTCTGAACTGTTTCCTGGAGTTCCTCGTGATCTCATCTGCAAGTTTGCAACCAGACTAATGTTAGTATTCAATGCAGAAATTATTAGCAGAGATCAAATGGGTGAATAAATGCTGTCTATTTATGAGTGCACACACTTCATGTCGTCCCATATAAGATAGTGCCCCAATTTACCCACCCCGGACAAGAAGCCTGGAGAGAATTGGAACAAGCTTCATCCTCTTTTAAATGGTTACTAAAGCTGTACTGGAAACAGGATTGGAACAGATATAACATTTTCATAAAAAAGCTTAAGTCCCTGTGAGGAATTTCTGAGTGATCTTGAAAAACTCACATATCTAGAAATATGCCTGATCATAGTTCACAACTTTTAATGAGATTAGCATGGTCAAAATAGGTAATTTCTAAATGCTGTTTTTCATTTCTCTTTGAGTTGGACTGGACTGGACTGATTTACAGCAAGTCAGAGTTTAGCGAGAAGAGAGATCTGTCTTCCTCTGCTAAACATATTTAGTTGGAACAGTGGAACTTGACTGCTTTACAGAAAAAGGATAGAAGAAGGCTAAACAGGAGAGTGATAGAGCATGGGAATAAAGCTAAAACGTGGTTTAAGCTATTTATGGTAATGTTATTTCCAACCCACATGCAGCAGTTATTCTGCAGTTGTCTGTTCAAACCTGAGAGTCTATGAATGAAATGAAGAGTCAGATTACGTTTGCTCTGCTTGGTGAGGTTGGAGTTGGTAGATGAGTACTGGTAGGACACAACCAGGATTCAGTGAGTGCTGTTTATGAATGTAAATCTTCCATAAGAGGAGTTTCAATATCATATTTCCTAACTAATCCACTTACAAAATGTTAACCGAACAACTATCTGCTTGAAGTCTTCTGCCCAGTGTTTCTGTCAGGTTTTATGTTATTTTTCCCATGTTATGTCACTTTCTTTCTGTCATTTAACTTCATGTTCTGGTCCCATGTTGCTGACAGCTTTCACAAACTCCAACACCTGCAGCGTCAAACTCCTCTTTTCCACTTTAGCTTGCATTTTCTGGGAAAGAAACTTTTCCCCCCAAACAGAGCTGAACAGGCAGCTTTTAGAGGCATCTGGTATGCTAATGATCCTTTCTCATGAACAAGCACGTCCTGGTGAAGCAGGGGAGCTCATCAGAATAATGAGGGATTGATGCAAGTTTGTTTAGTTAAAAGATTAAAGAGATTTTGGGAATACTTCGACTTCAGGCTACTGTTCTTGCATGAGGCCCATTGTCAGTTTTCTAAAACGAGATCATTTGTACAGGTTGTATGATTGTGTTTTTTAACTTTCCTAGTGCAGCTTTAAAGTCCTGTGACTCTATTTGCATCCTCATAACGTAAAACACAACATATCTACAAAAAAAGGGCACTTCGGCGTGTGTTGTGGTGCATTTTGGCTCTTGGTATGGAACTTCAGAATATTTTGGCTTCCAAGAGGGCGCTTTAGCACATTTTGACCCCCACTAAAAAACACTTTAGGGAAAAGTACCAAGGAGAGCACTTCAACAAACATTTTGGCTCCCAAGTAGACACTTAAGCATGTGTTTTGGTGTCCAAAAGTGCACAGAAGAACGCATTTTGGCTACTGGTAGGGCACTTTCCTTATTTTGGCTCTCAAGTGGGCATTTAAGCATGTGTTTTGGCTTCTGAGAGGGCACTTCAGAGTGTGTTTTGGCACCCAAAAGGACCCTTAAGAATGCATTTTGGCTCCTAAGATGACCAATTTTGACGCCCAAAAAGGCACTTTGAGGAAAGTTTGGCAAAAAAAGGGCACTTGAGCAAGTGTTTGGCTCCCAAGTGGGCACTTGAGTGCGTGTTTTGACCTCTTAGAGGGCAAATCAGTGTATGTTTTGGTGACTAAGAGGGCCCTGAAGCATGCATTTTGGCTCCTGGTATGGGACTTAAGTGTACTTTGGTTTCCAAGGAAGCACTTTAGAGCATGTTTTGGCCCCCGAAAAAGCACTTTAAGGATAATTTAGCACTAGCAAGGGCACTTTTGTAAGTGTTTGGCTCCCAAGTGGGCACTTTATCATATTTTGGCTCCCAAGAATGTGCTTCAGCATTTTTAGCTCCTGTGATGGAGTATACACAAAAAAGGAGATCAGCGGTACAGATTGTATGATGGTGATTTTCTATCTTTTCTTGAGCAGCTTTAAAGTCCTGTGGCTTGATTTCCATCTTCATAACTTAAATTGTAACAAATCCTAGCTCTTCATATCAACTCAGGGTAAAAGCGATGTCTTAATTTGACTCAGATTTCATCGTGTAGTAAATGTGTCCCTTATCTGGCCCCTGTTATTAGAAAGAGTGAACAGGCATGTAAGATATACAGCTTTGAAGCTAACCAGGGACGAGCAGTTATAAAGCCGGGCTGAGATGAAACATGACCGAGCCGAAAGCTTCGTCCAGATGCTCGGGCCGCAGGGGTCCCGGGCTGAGTCATGGAGCTCCAAAGACTCCACACGAGGGCAAAATCATCCCTCTTTTTACCACAAAACAACACGCTCTGTGCTCCTCAGACCAGATGCAACGACAGAGATAAGACTCACTGCAGAGACAAGGATTATCATTACGCTTCTTAACTTTCCGCTGCGTTTTAATTCCCTCTTTGAGCTTTTTTTTTTTTTTTCTGCAAAGAAGAGCAGCTACTTCACCCTGCTTTGGTGTGTTCCTCGTTTTTGGTAATGAAACTGAGATATGACAGAAAGTAGAGTTGATGTAACAGGACATGAAGAGGGAGAGCTGGAGCCCACGCTGGTGCTGCTGCACCATGTGTGCACGAGCAAACTGAGCTACCAGATGCCCCACGCTTTCAAACGCCGGGGTTTGGAATTAATTATACCGCATGTTTGGCACTGCCTATCAAAGAGCATACAAATGGAGAACTTAAGGAGTGTGGATCAAGCTGACGCTCGTTTAAATGAGGACTTGAACAGTCTGAAGCAAACAGGGGACTAACAACAATGGCGTTTTAGCCCGATTGAAATGAGTCAGCCTCCTGTTTGCTGAAGCATCACTGTGCAATCAACGTTGCTTACCCCCCCCCCCCCCCCCCCCCCCCCCCCCCCCCCCCCCCCCCCCCCCCCCCACAGGGGATGTCAAATATAGCCGGGCTTGTGATCATGATTAGGAAGTGTAGCTGTCTTCAGAAACATTAGCGCCATTGTTTGTCCTCGCCTTGGAAGCACATGCATTGTGTCATTTGTGTCTTTGAATGTTTAAGTGGATTACTCTTTTGCATCCACTCCCCCACACTCTCTCCTCTCTCCCTTTTCATTTCTGTGTCTCCTGTCTCTGTAGTCATGTTCAGAGTTGAGAGTAATTCATCAAGTTCTGCCTACAATCCACAGAAGCTCGCCCGCCATGTCGCCAGCTATTTCTTTCCTGTCATTTACTTTGTTCTCCTGCAGGCTGACCTGCTGTCGCCCTTCATTCACACACACCGTCTCTGTTTCCGAATCTCTTTGTTGTTGGTTTTTTTGTTTTGATGCTGCTGCATGGTTTCATTTTCTCTTCCGCAGCTTTTGAATGTCAGCTTTTTTAAAATGCATTTTCACCTTATTTGACCCGACTTCATCTCCACGCAGGACAACAGCCGGCGGGTGGACAATGTGCTCAAACTGTGGATCATCGAGGCCCGAGAGCTTCCAGCCAAGAAACGCTACTACTGCGAACTTTGTCTGGATGACATGTTGTACGCACGCACCACCAGCAAGCCCCGCACCGACACTGTGTTCTGGGGGGAGCACTTTGAATTCAACAACCTGCCTGCTGTCCGCAACCTACGCCTTCATCTATACAAGGAGACTGACAAGAAGAGACGCAAGGTACTAACCTGTTCAGAGCGAGGTCTTACGAATGACATGTAGTAGAAAAGGTCATGTGTTCATGGTGTCAGCTTTTTACCAAAAACTTTTCTGTTTTGCTTATTTCTTTTGCAAAGCTCCTTTTTTGCAGCAGCAGGCATCCCTTTTAGTGAAAAAGCTTTAAAGCCTCTTTAAGCCACCTGCTGAACACCAGAGCTAAAAGCCAGAGTTTGCACTTGTAGAGAAAGTTTTTTGTTTTTTGTTTCGTGCTGAAAAATGAACTTGATACAGAGGTGAGGTGGGTGAAGTCATTTATTAACAACCAACTGTTTACTCTGTTTAAATCACAATGACAACAGAAACTTCCAAAGTTTCCCCAATCAGAAATTTACATACCACAGTGACAGCTTGAAGTCCCTTGCGGTTGTTGTGGATTAGGGTCTTAATTTCCTCAGATGGTAAAACTGCCCATTCTTCTTGGCAAAAAGCCTCCAGTTCCTGTAAATTCTTGGGCTGTTTTGCACAAAATGCTGGTTTGAGATCTCCCCAGAGTGGTCCAATGGTATTGAGGTCAGGATACTGAGATGGCCACTCCAGAACCTTCACTTTATTTTGCTGTAGCCAATGGCAGGTCCACTTGGCCTTGTGTTTTGGATCATTGTCAGGTTGGAACTTCCAAGTTCATCCTATGTGCAGCTTCTGGCCAAGTTTTGTGTTCCTTTGTAGCTCACACATCCCCAAAACATCAGTGATCCACCTCCGTGTTTCACAGTAGGAACAATATACCTTTTATCACAGACCTTGTTGACTCCTCTCTAAATGTAACGTTTACCAAAAAGTTCAATTTTGATCTCATCATCCCAAATGACTTTGTTCCAGAGATTTTGAGGCTTGTCACTGTGCCGTTTGACGTATTGTAAGTGGGATACTTCATTGCATTTGTGTATAAATGACTTTTCTTAGCCCATTTTTTTTAAACAGCCAGACCACACTCTTTCAGAGAGTCCTGTATTTCAGCTGAAGTTATTTGTGGGTTTTTCTTTGCATCCCTTCCAATTTCCCTGGAAGTTGTGGCTGAAATTATTTGGTCTAACTAATCTAACGTAATTATCCACCTGCAGGCTCAGACTGTAGGGCGTTTAAGATAATAATATCCAGATGTAAAAAACACTATATCTACTTAAGACATTGCCAACAGTATGTTGGAAGTCTTGCATGCTGTGGTGCTGCTTCTATTTTCATTTGCTTTATAACACAACAGCTCTGGTCATATCAAGTCCAGAGTTTGGGTGAGAGAGGAATAGGAGGATTGTAAAACCACTGCTATTATGTTCTGAGTGCTCAAACAAAATAAAAGCCTGAAACAATTGTGACTGATGGAGTACTCATTGAGTCATTTTGACGGATCAGTGACCTGATCAGCCCCCTGCAGATGCTCCAAAACAAAGCTCAGTGGTTCTTTTGGGCAGAACAAATCTGATTTTTCTGCTTCTTATGGCTGAATTGTTTTTTTGAATAAAGCATTTATTCAGCAAAGAAGTGAACAGAAAATTATAGTTGAAATAATTTCTATTTTCTGGTTTGAAGCTTTAAGACACCTCAGGGATCATGTGATAGTCTTTATTCTTGTCATTAATTCAGCCTGAAAGCTTTTCCCCTGTTGTCAGTTATTTTACTTTTATGAAAAGTGTAAATCACAGTTTTTTTTGACTGATTTATGTTTCCCCACCCAGGAAAAGAGCACATATCTAGGACTCGTAAGCATCCCCATCTCCAGCATCACCGGACGTCAGTTTGTGGAGCAGTGGTACCCGGTCATCCAGCCCAGCGTCCTCACCAAAGGAGCCGGTGTGGGAGGAGGGAAGATCATCAACGCATCCCTACGCCTCAAATCCCGTTTCCAGACCATGAACATCCTGCCCATGGAGCTGTACAAGGAGTTTGCAGAGTATGTCACCAATAACTACCGCACCCTGTGTGCTGTGCTGGAGCCTGTGCTGAGTGTGAAGAGCAAAGAGGAGGTGGCCTGTGCGCTGGTGCATATACTGCAGAGCACAGGGAAGGCCAAGGTAAAGCAGAGAGGTTCTCGCCTTGTCTGGTTCCTGCTGTAAATGCTTCATAACTCAGATGACTAATAAGACGTTCTTCTCTGCAGGATTTCCTATCAGACATGGCGATGTGCGAGGTAGACAGATTCATCGACCGAGAACACCTTATTTTCAGAGAGAACACTCTGGCCACCAAAGCCATAGAAGAGTACCTCAAACTGATCGGACATAAGTACCTCAAGGACGCTATAGGTGAGCCACTCTACATCTGGTAACTGTGCAGAACTCTGACTCACATGAGTCATTTTCGACTCAGGGTATTGACTTTTGCAAGTTCTGAAATTACAAAACTTTTAATTAAAGGGGAAATTTGCATTAAGAGGATGTTGCAATTTTTCTCTTTGCCCGTCTCAAGTTTTACAGGAGGAAATAATTTGGCTTATTGGTTGGAATATTTTACTCCTCATCCATGCGTATCTGTCTTTTTTTACTGGTTCTAGAAATATGTTTTCTTTGAAGCAGTGGATTGCACAGTCATCTTTGAAGGGCAGGGGCAATAGAAAATAAAGGCACATATAGATCCTGTTTTGGCTCCCAAGAGTGCACTTAAAGGCAAGTTTGGCAACCACCAAGGCACTTTAGGAAGTATTTGCCTCATGAGATGGCACTTAATTGTATTTTGGCTCCAAAGAGGTCACTTAGGGGTGTTTTGGCTCTCAAGTAGGCCAAGAAGCATGCATTTAGCTCTTGATAGGCACTTTTGTCTAGATTGGCTTCAAAAAGGGTATTTTAGCAAGTGTTTTGGCCTCAAGAAGGCCTTGTAGAATATATTGGTTTCCAACAGGGCATGCCTTTCTGCTCCTGGTAGAGCACTTTGCTTATTTTGGCTCCCAAGTGTGCACTTAAGCACATGTTTTAGCTCTCGAGAGGACTCTGGTTTGAGATCGGACCAGAGTGGCCCAATGTTATTGAGGTTAGGAGACTGAGATGGCCACTCCAGAACCTTCATTTTATTTTGCTGTAGTCAATCTGCGATTGGCTGTGTGTTGGCTCTTGACAGGTCACTTCAACTTACATTAGTTCCTAAGGGGGCTCTTTGGAACATGCTTTGGCTCCCAAAAAGGCATTTAAGGAAGGTTTAGTACCAGGGAGGACACTCGAATGAGTGTTTGGCCCCCAAGAGGAAGCTTTAGCACATTCTGGCTCCTGAGATGGCACTTATGCATATTTTGGCTCCCAAGAGGGCACTTAAGCAAGTTTTGGCTTTCAAGTGGACACTTGTGTGTGTTTTTGTGTCTAAGACAACACTTTAGCACATGTTGTGGCTCCCAAAAAGGCACTTAAGTGAAATTTTAGCACCAGGGAGGACAATTTAAGAAGTGTTTAGTTGCCAAGAGGACCCAGTAGCATGTGTTTTGGCTCCCAGGAGCGCAGATTTTCATGTTTTAACCAGACAAAGAGGGTAATTAATGTAGTTTGCCAATCAGGAGGGCATTTGTTTTTGCTCCCAATAAAGCACTCAAGGGCATGTTTTGGCCCCAAAAGGGCACTTTGGTCTATTTTTCAACAGGGAGACAATCGCCCCCTGGCCCTGAAGACTTAGCCTTCTTTTTCTTGGCTCAAACTGTCACGTTTATTTTAGGACGTTTCTTACATTGAGTGTGTCGCCGTTGTTAACATCCCTGTAAAACTTTCTCAACACTGCTTCCTTTTGTCCAGTTGACTTTTGTTGCTGTTTGTCACTGTGTAACAGCACCAGGCTTGATTTTATAGCTGTGCCTTTGTGCTGTTCCTAATGAAATGTCACTTTCAGGGGAGTTCATAAGGGCCTTGTATGAGTCAGAGGAAAATTGTGAAGTGGATCCCATGAGAACACCTCCCTCTGTGCTCCCTGACCACCAAGCCAATCTCCGAATGTGCTGTGAACTGGCACTCTGTAAGATCATTAACTCCCATTGGTGAGTCGTACGCAGTATAAATCCTTTCTATTCTGTGTTTCAGTCGCTAAAAAAAATGTCTGAGTCATCAGATTGTTTCACTGACTCTCCACATCTTATTTTCCTCTGACAGTGTTTTTCCTCGAGAGCTAAAGGAAGTTTTTGCGTCTTGGAGAGTGCGCTGTGCAGAGAGAGGTCGAGAAGACATTGCCGACCGTCTCATCAGCGGTTCCCTCTTCCTGCGCTTCCTGTGTCCCGCCATCATGTCTCCATCGCTCTTCAATCTCACCCAGGAGTATCCCGACGAGCAGACGTCACGCACACTCACCCTCATCGCAAAAGTAGTGCAAAACCTGGCCAACTTCTCAAAGTCAGTGTGATTTCATTCTCAACTTGAATTCAAATATTAAAATATCTTGATTTTTACTGTGTGCAAAGACCAAGCTCTAACAAGTGCTCAGTTAAAGTCTAATATTGAAATAGAAGAAACCCTTTCAGATCACAAAAAAAGAAGGTTTTTTCAAAGTAAGATCTTGAATTGTTTTCCTCTGTGGAGGTGGATGAAACACAGATAGAAAAACTCAATATTTTCGCTTTTGTCTGAGTTTAATCTTCCTCATCTGCAGAGCTTATAACTTGTGGTAACTGGAGTCAAACTGGCAAAACAGACTGTGTCCACCTTAGTCAGAACTGTTCAGTGAAACAATGGAAGCCATTGAAAACAACAGCGTCATCTGCATAGAGACAGAATTTCCAATTAGGAACAAATGTGCTGCATTATATTGTTGTTGATCATTGTCAGTTGCTGCTTTTTCAGAGTGAGCTCATTCCTTTGTTTTAGTTCATCCACAGGTCTGTGGTGATTCTGATGCTTCTAAGTTTATTAAGTTGTTGCCTGCAGAAATCTGTCTGAATAGCAGCACCTGTAACCTTAGCATGTAGGTGGTAGTCTAGACTTGGAGAGCTTTTGAAATGCTTTAACTATATTTTACACAAACTATAAATTGATTCTGAGTTGTCTGTGTGTTTTTTAAGTGAAATGTGTCATTCAAAGGTGAAATTTCCATCACAGTAGCAGCGGGACACAGGAACACACTGGACCAAAAGGGACATAAAAAATATGATTAATATAGATTTAAATTGAAATTCAGTTTGATGCAAAATATATTTTTCTGAAAAGGGGTAAAAGCATTGTCTGATATTTACAGTAGAAGTCCCACAGCCTTCCTCCACTGTCTTGAATCACACACCATCTCCTGAAAGTTACGAGTTGCAGCAAAAACGATTTGAACTTAGTTAAATTAAATGAGTCATGGGGATTTTTTAGCGACTTTTTTTAAACTATTCATTATTGTGAAAGCACAAAATCATGAAGTGTGCAACTCCACTGTCCCATCAGAACAGGACTCTGCATCAGCAAATATTTAATTCTGAAAAATTAGATCAGAAACAGAAAATGCTGATTGGGACATTCCAAATATTCCAAACATTACAGTAAATGTGTTAATGCTGGCAGTCTGAGATATTAAACCCCATAGAACGACCAGTTTGTTGATAGACTTCGAACCACAAGGTTTTTCATATTTGTAAGCTATCCTGTGCAGTTTCATTCTTACCCCAAAAGGTTCTGAGAATGACATTTATGTGTGGGATACATAACCTCAATTTTAGAGCTGTTATAAATGTTGACTCAAGCTGACATTTAATTTTAACATTTCACTTCTTCCTCCTGTCTATCCACTTTTCTTTCATATCTTTCTCCTCCTCGCACCTCACCCCTTCCCCGTCTTCTTCTCCGACCTGCAGGTTTGGCAATAAAGAGGAGTACATGTGTTTCATGAATGAGTTTTTAGAGATGGAGTGGGGCTCAATGCAGCAGTTCCTGTATGAGATCTCCAACCTGGACAGTGTCAGCAACGCAGGCGGCTTTGAGGGATACATCGACCTCGGCAGAGAGCTGTCTATACTGCACAGTCTCCTCTGGGAGGTCATGGCTCAGCTCAGCAAGGTAAACGTTGGACGCCATTCATGCAGTAATAATAATAATAATGATGATAAACATTTTATTTGTGGTTTTTAGAGTTCCCAAAGACACTTTCCATATGGTAGGATTAAAAGACACATTAAAATACAAGCTAAAGACTAAACATGAGAAACTTGATGAGCACATTTTCCTTACCCCATTGGCAGATTTTTTTTTAACTCTCTACAAGCAACACAGGCATCATTTTTGTCTAATATTATCCTGAAATAAGACATATTCTGGACTGGTTGGTTGAATGTGACTAATACTACGTATAGAAAGACAATTTCTACTTAAAAAATTAAATATAAACACTTGCTTGGATTTCAGTTTTAGCAGTGAAGCTTCTGCTCTGTATCTTCAACCCGATTCATTACAATCCGGCTTAAAAACACAGAACTTTGCCTTTAACATCCACACGTTGTACTGGTTACAATATGCTCTGATTGAGTTGCTTCATGGTTGAATTTTACCTCCATTATCTATATCCAAACAGTGGTATGATATCCAGATGATATTTGAAATCTGTGCTTGTTTAAATCTGGGTAGCAGAGCATTTTAGCAGTATGACAGTGGCTTCAGCTTAGAAACAATACGTGACCAGTATTTTTGGCCTATAATGGTTAAAATAATACCAATTTGTAGTGAAAACTTAAATTGGTCACTCAACCAAATGATCGAATATCCATCGAATGTGTCATAACAGGTTTTAACATCGCAGTTTCCCTGTTCCCCCAGCTCAAATGGTGTTTAAATGATTATTCAGGCTTAAGTTTCCCTGAATTCATGATCTCCAGGTGATTAGAAGTGGACATTTGGTATCTTAACAAGAGCCTTTCTTCTCAATTTTAATCTGTTGCAAAGCCCAGTTTCTTTTCTCTTTTATTTGAAGGATGCCATCATCAAACTGGGTCCTTTGCCTCGCCTCCTGAACGACATCAGTATGGCCTTGCGTAACCCTCACCTCCAGAGACAGCCCAGCCATCAGACAGACAGGGTGACAGAGAGACAGACGGATAGGTTGCTGTCACGGCCGAGCTTCAACAGGGGCATCTCATCCGAGTTCCAAAATCTAATGACGAGGGATCTGAATAGGTAGGTGATGGAACAGATCCTCTAAATGCCAATTTTCAATGTCAACTTTAGGGATGGGTATTGAAAACAGAACTCTGATTCAGAAGTTTTACATACTAAGCTGTAAGACTGATTACACAAAGAAATGTACATTACTTTCACACAAGGGATTCACATTCAATTCATTAAACATTATTCATCATGTGAGGTACCAAAAACCATATAGAAAACATAGTGCTAGCGTAAAGCTAACATATATGGGAAATTGTATTGATGTGCTAGTGGTTAGCATACATCAATATAACTTTAGTTTAAAAACAGAATTTCAACTTTCAGCACAGGAAAATATCACCACAACTTTTTGTGAAAAATACTTGAACTCAAAAATGCCAAAATACAAACAGTTAATGTTTATCAAACAGGGAGTGCAGGTTCATGGCTGACTTTAGCATAACTACGGCAAGCTCAAGGTTCCAAACAGCTAGAGGCATTACTAGGTGGCCTAATAACAATCAACAAAATAATTCGTCGATGTCACCTGATGTGTGATGTGTTAGTTTTATTTTTCCGTCCATAGATACTTAAATCTATTGACCAATTTCATATGTATGTATTTACTCATGAACTCAATTAAATTTTATTGACACAGAAAACCTGTTAAGCTACTTTTTATACACAGAAAATTTACAGGAGGAATTGATGATGGAATTGATAAAGAATCGGATTGATAAGAGGAGTCGACAAGGGCATTGGTATCAATTAAATCTTATGAATACCCATCCTTAGTCAGCTTTAGGAGCTGAGATTTCCTCTGAAATGTTCATAACTCCATGTGAAAATAATCCCGCTGCAACTTTTCTCCATCTCACTCTCTCCCTCGTCCTCTCCAGCTCTATAGATATCACTCGCTTGCCTTCCCCCACGTCCACCGGAGGGGTCATACCATCCCGCACCCAGATGAGTTTTCAGGACCGTGACCACCCTCATCGAGCGTCCTCCAAAGACATGTTCTATGTCTCCCGCCCTCCCCTGGCCCGCTCCAGCCCGGCGTACTGCACGAGCAGCTCTGACATCACGGAACCCGACCCTAAGGTGAGTCTTTTCACACTGACCTCGGGAATAATCATCCCATTCACTAGGTTTATCTCTATCAAAGTGAGGTTAGTATGACGTGCATGTTGGTCATACTTAATACAATCTGCCATCGTGTGATCGAGGCTGTAGTGTATCATGACATCTGCTTTTTTTCCACTGAGTCACCACGCAACTCATCCTAGCGGTATTTCCTGGGAAATACTTTGAGGCATTCCGATATCCAGGCCTCGCGGTAAAAACACCTGCACCACCCTCACCCATATCATCCGTGGCCACCTAACATACATAATAACAGGGGGCGCTCTAGCCCTTCATATCCCTTATAATCTAGGTGCTCAGTGTCAATAAAAGCGTATCTATGATGGACCTCCAGGATTCCCGAATGAACAGCGTGTCTAACCTGCAGTCGGTGGAAATGCTCAACTCCTCCCAGGCCTCCATCGCCGGCATGGGCAGCTTCGGAGGGCTGAGCAGCGGAGGCGGTGGCGGCCTGGGGTCGGGCCTGAGCAGCCAGCTGCGGGCCGGTGGGAGGTTGTCAGCTGGCTCTGGCGGCTCCAGCATGTCCGGTGGCCTCCGGCTGAGCCAGCTGAGCCAGATGGGCACCACCACCGACTCGCTATCCCAGCAGCAGCAACAGCAGGCCGCCGCCATGCGCTACCCGCTTTCCTTCCAGAATCCCCTCTTTCATCTGGCGACCGCTGACGGGCCTCAACAACAGCTCCACCACCAGCACAGCCGAGCCCAGCCGCCAGCGCCCCTGCTCCTCACCCCAGACCACGAGCCGTCTCACCAGACCTACATGCCACAGTTCGCCCACGGGGGGTTCTCTCGCAGTGAGGACCTGTCCACCCTCAGGACCAGGGACGGTCACCTGGGCCAACCCAGCATCATCCACTCACACAGCTACAGCGACGACTACAGCAGGGCTGAATACGGACGCAGGCAGATGTCCATGCATGTGCAGGTACCTGTACGATCGCACTACTCCCATGACATCTTAAAGCCACTATGTCTGGATTTAAATCAACTCTTAAAGCAACTATTTTTCCTCACTTTTTGTTCATTAGAAAAGAAAACACAAAGAAAGAAACATCACAAAAAGCCCATTTGAACTTCTGAGGTTACCAACCAAACAAGTGTGTGAATATTGTGAAAGCTTAATACAATACAATAGAAAATCATCTCTCCAAATGGGAGAAACTGAATCCAGAAAATATATTTTCTTTTATTCTCAACACAAGGGTAGTTATTTCAATGAGTTTTGAACAGTCAACAAGTTCGTCTCATCAAATTCACGTCTTTTGACTCCTGTATTATTTTCAAAGAGTAGCTAGAACCACCACTCAGTAAATTACAAGCCGGTAAAGAAAATGATTCAGCAACTACTCAGATAGCTGTCCCTTTTGAATAAAAATGACCAAACTTTTATTTCAGTTTCACAGGTCTGAGGATTTATTTTCTATCTTCTTAAAATGTAATGACACCAAATCTCAGCAGGTCCAAGACTTGTTAGTCAGAGAAAATAATCAACATGTAGATTGATCTCTGGGCTTTGTACAGTCTTATATTTGACTGTCAGTTGAAACTAGACTGATGTGAAACCCAACACATAGTGGCTTTAACCATTTCTTCCAATGTGTAATTTTCTACAAATGGAAAATGGATCATGTGTTATGCAAATCATTGGACTACTGATCTGAGGAACCATAATTTTGCTAAGATGTTTACCCATTTGACATGCAACAGCTGCATTCAGACAAACAAAAGCACCTCTTCATTACAGTGTATAATCCCATTCGATGCATTCAGGTTGACTCTGCAGAGCTTCAGCAGAAATCAAAGAGTCGTCTGCAAAAAAGTTGAACCTGGCTCAACTTTTCCTGCAAACCTTTTCCCATTTCATTTAAGAGTTCTGATGCTGGTTGATTGAATATTAAGTACGTTTTTTTTTTAAGTTAAAGGGACTTTGAGGACATTCTGAGTGATCTTGAAAAAGTCTGATATCTAGATATATGCCTGATTATAATCCCTAATACAAAATGAGATTGTCAGCTCTAAAATAAGTTGTTTCTGAGCTGTTGAAGTTTCACAGTGAGAAAAGAGAGATCTGTGTTTTTCTCTGCTGAAAATAAGTCAATTTATTTAGTAGTAAAAGTGGACGCTGGAGCTGGACTGTCTGACAGAAACGGGACAAAAGAGCTAAAGAAAACTAAACAGGACAAAGATAGAGCTCAGGTTAAAGGCTAAAACATGGGCTAAAACTAGGGCTCTAGGATAAAACACAAGGTAAAGGCTAAAAGACAAGCTAAACATGTTGGTATGTTACACGTTACCATCATGTCTCAGTGCACTGGGCTGTGAGTTGCGCTAAATGTGGCAGGCTAATAGACTATGCTACAAACTTACAAAGTTTTCTTGTTGTTATCTTTCAAACATCAGTTCTACATTACTGTTCATACAGACATTGCCTCGTCCTGTTGTATCCAGTAAAAAGTTATTTTAGACAAAGAGAGGAAGTGTTTAAAAGAAGATCCGATCTACTTTCACTTTCACTTTCAATACAAATACATCCTGACAGTTCGTGCAACTTCTCTGGTCGAAGGAGTCGCTGCAGTTCACATCAAATAGATTCTCCTCACAGTCACTTTAAATTTGCAATGTGTAATAAGAAATCATTCATTTTTTCAGCTGGTCAATCTAGATTTCCTGACACTTAGTAACATCACCTCAACACTTACTGCCTCATTTATTTTTTTATAAAGCAGTATAGTTTCTGTTTCAATCCTTGAGATGTTGCATCAGTTTCCCCACCCTTAAAAAGGACTGGAGGAAATAAATATTGTGACTTATTATTCACATCTTCTGTTCCTAAGGATAACCTCCAACAGCAACAAATGATGGGCATGGCCTCCCAGACAGGAACCTCCCACTCCTCTCTAGCCACCACCCCTCCCACCACAGTCCAACCAGTACGCCAGAGCTCCGTCGCCCCGCCCCCCTCCCAGCGCGTGAAGTCTCAGACCTCCCATCAGCTCTCGGTCAGCGCGGCCGCCGCACCTGCCGCTCCGGCGAAAACACGGCCGCAGAGCGGGAACCTCCTCCAGTCACCCGAGTCGGCCTACGGCGGCAGGCAGCACTCCCGGCAGCTGTCCGTCAAAGACAACACCGCCCCGGGCCTGCCCCACCAGCAGAGCTCTGTCAGGGAGAGCGGGAGTCCACAGGGAACCACCAGTCAGAGCACTCAACAGTCCCCACAACAGTCGCAGCCACCGCAACAGCACCTGCTCAAACCCACCATGGCCAAACAGGTAATACAGCTCAGCTCTGCAGGAGACAAGAAAGTTACTCTGAAGAGCTATATCAAACGTATAAATCGGGTGAAATGATAATAATAAATTTTATTTATGGAGCGCTTTTCAAAAGCTCAAAGTCACTGTACACTAAAAATGTTAAAAGTGCAGGCAAGAACATTTTGTACAATAGAAAACAGATAAGTTAAGTTCACAGTATTCTTGTTCTTCACGTGTAAGCGCTCTAGTTCATGTCTATTACTACAATGTGTGTGATATACAGCTCTGGATAAAATTAAGAGACCACTGCAAATTTTTCTGTCTCTCTGATTTTGCTATTTATAGGTTCTTGTTTGAGTAAAATGAACATTTTTGTTTTATTATATAAACTACTGACAACATTACTCCCAAATCCCAAATATTGTCATTTAGATTATTTGTTTGCAGAAAATGAAAAATGGTAAAAATACAAAAAAATCCCACTGTTTTCAGACTTTAAATAATGCAAAAAAACAAGTTCATATTCAATTTTAAACAACACGTCACTAATATTTTAACTTAGGAAGTATTCAGAAATCAATAGTTGGTAGAATAACCCTGATTTATAATAACATCTGTCATGCGTCTTGGCATGTTCTCCACCAGTTTTTCTCAGAGTAGAGTGATGACCACAGCAATGGTTTTTATAAATTTCCTTGTTAAATAAGATTTAACCACATCAGTACCTTCGTAGGTAGACATAGGTGTGTTTGTGTTGGAATTCAACAGACACTGCAATGGAATGACTGTCATATATGTAGAGATGCTGATTTCTGAAATTTTGCAGCAGTCTCTTGATTTTTTCCAGAGCTGTATATCAAAGTGCAAATTGGATGAAATATCCTTGAAGGGTTAAATTTGGAAGTTTTGTTTACAGTTTTCTTGCTCTTCACATAAGCACTCTAGTTCATGTCTATAACTACAATGTGTGTGATATATATCTTGCAGTAAATGGCTTGATTGTGTGTTTGTGGTTCACTGAGTGGCCCATGTTTCAGTCCCAGCAGCTCCAGCCATGCTCAAAGTCTCTGATCTAATCCAACTCTAAGGCGGTTTTTCATGTTACGAAACAGACTCTGATCTCCTCATTAACTCCTGTCCTCATATTCAGTCTTCCAACCTTTTTTCTCAGGCCGGCCAGTCTCCATCCAGCCTCAATCCCCCAACCCCGGCCAACGAGCGCACCGTGGCCTGGGTCTCCAACATGCCTCATCTGTCGGCCGACATTGAAAGTTCGCGGATCGACCGTGAGGAGTTTAAACTGAAGGAGTACTCAAAGAGCATGGATGAGTCACGCATGGACAGGGTGGGTACACTTTTTTTTTGTTTAAGGTCTCTTCTTTTGAAAAAGAACCTCAGGAACATTGAGTCATGTCTGTGGTTGCTGAGCAGATGGCCCTCAGATATCTGAAGTTCAGAGGCTTCAAAAGTGTGGGAAACAACATCCGTCAGCCAAGTGCTAATAAATACTTTTAAGTGTTTCATCTTCATCAGCTTTTATGCAACATCTACTCCAACCTGGAGTGTTTGGGGGTGGTGTTCTGCTTTTCAGAGTCTTTAAAGTTTATAAACTGAGAAAACAAGACATTCAAACTCCTGTACTGTTTAAACCATTTCAGAGCATCTTCCCTGCAGGTGACTGAGTCTTTGGAGTTAGTTTTTTACTCATTTGGTAGCAATCATTGTTTGTGACAATTTGGCGAGATTTGCCAAACACTTCTTTCACTTTTCAGATTAAGTTTTTCGAAATTTATGTACTATAGTTTTATCTATTTTTTTTACTTCAGAGGTTATATTTTCTTATATTTTATTTTTTTGAACTATACAGATTATAGTTTTGAAATCTGGAGACTATAGTTTTTCTTTTTTTTAAGATTTTTTTTGGGGCTTTTCTGCCTTTAATTGGATAGTGGAGGACAGTGGATAGAGTATGAAAGGGGGAGAGAGTGGGGAATGACATGCGGGAAACAGGCCACAGGTGGGAATCGAACCCAGGCCACCCGCTTGAGGGCGAACCTCATGGTGTGCGGCCATATCCACTAGGCCATCTGCGCCCCAACTATAGTTTTTCTAGAATAAAGCTTTCAAACTTTAGAACTCATATTTGTGAACTTTACGGATTAAAGATGTTTTGGTCTTTACAGATTGTAGCTTTTAGGGACTTGACAGATCATAGCTTTTGAAACACAGATTATATTTTTCCAAACCTCACAGATATTCATTTTTGAACTTTCCATTATCTTCTTGAAATTTTCAGACATTAATTTTTGAAACTCCACGGATCATAGTTTTTGAGTTTACGGATTATTGATGATAGATTTTTGGAACTTTACAGCTCAGAGCTTTTGAATCATTGTTTACATTTTTCTAGCTTTACAGATAATAGTTTTAGAAATTTCTTTTTTTTTTTGGAAGTATTTTATTTCCATATTTTAACTTTCAAACCTAAGGGATTATATTTTTAGCACTACAGATTGTAGTGTATGAACTTTTCAGTTTTAATTCTTCAGTTTTAAAATCATAATTTTTTAAATTCAACAGATTATAGTTTTTGGGCCACAGATTATAGTTTTGTTGCTTTAATGACAAAATTTTTTTTTTACTATTTATTTTATACTTCTTGAACTTTCAGATGTTTTTTTTTTTTAATTTCAGATTATATTTCCGGGAGTTTGCAGATTATAGTTTTTGAATCAAAGACCATATTATCCAACTTTATGGATGAAAGTTTTTTACTTTCAGAGTAAAACCTCTGAACTTTAAGGATTATATTTTTTGAATTTATCATATAGTTTTTAACAATATAGAACTAGGATTTTAATTTTTCACACTTCAGATTGTAGTTTTCAACTCTGCAGATAATAGTTTTGGAATTAACAGATGATCTATTTTGAGCTTTACATATTATAGCTTTTGAATCACAGATTATGCTTTTTGAAGAAAGCTATGCCATCACTGTATGAATGAGCTTTGAATAGATGAAAGTGTGTAATGTAAACACACCTCGAGTGCTCAGACGAGGAGAGTAAGGGCTCTTTAATCATCGTCTGTTTATCGTTTGTCTCTGCCTCAGGTACGGGAGTATGAGGAGGAGATCAACTCCCTGAAGGAGCGCCTGGTGATGTCCCACAAGAAGCTTGAGGAGTACGAGCGCAGGCTCCTCACACAGGAGCAGCAGACCAATAAGATCCTCCTACAGTACCAGAATCGACTGGAGGACAGTGAGAGGAGGCTACGGCAACAGCAAGTGGAGAAAGACTCCCAAATTAAAGGAATAATTAGCAGGTAAATGGAGTCTGTTGTTGGGATGGAGGGCAAAAGACAGCTAAGACGTCATGTGCTCTTTTGTAGGGAGGCCATTGGCTGGCCACAGACTTAACTTTTATTGATTATGACGTCTTTACTGGATAGACTCTATGAGTTTTCTTCTAACCTTTTGTGGAAAAGTGGCATATTCTCTTTGATAAATATAGCTTAAGATGCAATGTCATACTTCTTTGGAGTGAGCAGAAGGAAAAAATGGCTCGTTGTATTCGACTTTAGCACATCTGACGCTTTGACAGGACTGAGTCATGGACTTGAACCAGTGCTGTTTCCTCCTAAGACACGTATATTGCATATTGAAAATAACTCTATTTACTGGGGTTGTTATGTAGAAGAGAATATTGGAGTGTAGGAGGTTGTTTCAGTTTATTAAGCACTCCAGCCCTGGGAGAAAGGCAGGTTTCTGTGCTGCATATTGAAAGCCAAAGCTGCAGACGTGCACTGAGTGACAAATGAAATGAGATATGATTATATAGAAGACACAGATCTATATTATCTATGATGAGCACAGAGGGTACAGTATGTCCCCAGGGTGGTTGTTTCTTTCTTTTTAACTGAGCGGATCAGAACAAAGGTGTCTGTGATGAGCTCTTTTTGTTGAAAAATCTGTGATTACAACTTTGCAACACATTTTATTTGTTAGTCAAGAGCTTCATATTTGAACGACTGCAGAGAACTCCAGCTGAGTCCTAATTTATTGAGTGCTCGTGTGAATTCGTAGCGGTGCAGTTCTTGAGCACAGTCTTTAGTTTTTATCGATCAACCACAAAATTAAGTAGTTGATGGGAAAAGAGTGCAATATTGATCCGATCTCAGCTGTATTCAGGCACGAAGACCGAGTGTTTGCTGTGGAGCCCGTGAGCATTTTTCAGCTGCTCTGCACATTAGCAATGCTGCACAGATGTAGTTTTATTTATTTTGCTATTGTTCAGAGGTAAAAGGCTCCATGAGGCAGAGAGGGCAGTATTTTCTTGTTTACATCATATTCTAGTCTGTGGTGTGCAATTTAAGGGTGGATATCTGTGACAGAGAATATTGCCACTTCTAATCCACTCCAGGAAAGAAGACGTGGAATGAAGACAGAGACTTTCCTGCTCATCTTTTATGGAAAAAACATCTTTATCACCCTGACCCTTTGTATATAAAACCTCCTCCCCATCTTTGTGCTGTTGCATTTATCAGCAGTTTGTACGAGCACGGCTTTTGAGTGGATCTCGGGGATGATGATCCACTCGGTTTCCGATTGACTCTCTGGTGAGATTGCAATGCAAAGAGCACAAGTGGATTGAATATTTGATAACTTCAGACAAATGTCTGCACTTTTTTGAAGCAACACAGAGCAGTGTTTGGGACTTTTAGGTGCAGGACTATGGAAGACCATGGTTTAATATCAGATCTTCCATTTTAAATCAAGGTGAATCACATTTGCAGACAGGCTGCTGAGATATCTCTCTACAGGGTGAACATGGGCGCCGAAACCTCTCCCTCATTTACATTCGTATGATGCTACGGTGTAATACGAGGCGGAGAGAGTAACTTATGGCCAACAAAGCTCACAGCACAAAGGAAATATGGCACATAATAAAGGAACTTTCCAGAGCACTTAACTCAAAGCATTGATCGTTTCTCCCTGGAGTGTAAACTTAAACAGTAAATCTGCTGCGCACATGACGTGACGCGATGATGATGTGTGCAGATTTCTCTGAGGCTTTCACTGATTACTTGTGTGACTTTTTTTCATCCCACCACACAAAGCTGAAACAAGTAGCAGATCTGGATGCTTCCAAGTCAGTTTAACTCTCAATTCACTGAACCAGATCATGTTTTTGATCAGACGCATTGTGAGACACATTTTTGTTTTACGCATGTCTGAGCAATGCAACGAGTGCGGAGAGTGTGGATGCCAAGAAAACATGGTCCCCAGTGATTATTGGACTGAAATGCCTCAAAATCTTGGTGAAGCGGCATGTGTAACCATAGCCTTATGTAGAATTTCAACCTGAAGTTTTCTGTTTTTTCACATCATTATTACAAAAAACAGACATTATGTTGATGCAAGTACAAGCTCAGGTTCTGCAAAAAAGGAGCACGTGACCCCAAGCTCGTGGCTCCTGTGTAGGCTTAAAGAAATCTATTTTATCTGCAGAACTCAAACACTCAGCATCCTGATTTCTTTCTTTCAAGAAGCCTTAATGTTCTGTGCGTAAACTTTGATTTAAGCTCAGAGCAAGTTTAATATCTGTCACAAGACAAGATACACTTTTCTGTTTTAACTATCTAATTTAAACCAAAGCCAAATGTTGAATTTTAAGTGAAGTTTAAATCCACTGAGTCCACTTTACCTGTAGCACTTATATCTATATTTATTTATTTCAGGGTGAGGATCCCATGAGTTGACTACAGGCTCTTCATTTATTTTTGTCATTGTGATAATTATAAACTATTTATCTTCCCTGAGCTGCAAATGAACAACAGACGCAGAGAAGCGGTGAGTTTGCACAACGGGAAACAGAAGAGATTGGTATTTATTCTAATAGTAATAATATATTTTTAACTATAATCAATAGGATATTAGAGAATGTGATGCAAGAGCCATAAAGATAATGACATATTATACATAGAAATTCTATTAAGGGTGAGAGTAGAAGCATTTTAACCTTGCAATACGAACTTTTTAGCAGGAGAAGTGCAATAACAGACGCATATGTGCTGTGTGTGAAATGCACATGAGGTACACTGTATGCATCCTCTGTACATATAGAAACAGTGACTTCCTGCGAAAAGCGTTTCCCAGGTGCCATTCAGAGTATCTAATGGAAGGGAGTAAAAAAAAAAAAAAGACCTGGAATACTGTCAAGTGCAAACACGACAACGATGACGAAAAACCGTATTCTGCAAAGTGTGGTTTTTAAGTTTTCAGATTGATTTATTTTTTGGCTTAAATATCTTTATGGTGATTGTGAATTTATCTGCATTTGAAATGAAAGACTGCAATGCATATTATTTATTTATTTATTGATTGATTGATTGGTTTATTTAGAGCGCAAACTTTCTTCTCCTTTCTGTATGATTTTTGCTGTACATGCTTTGGTATGACTTTTTGACCTTCAGTCCGTCATTGGTGGTGACATGGTGATCCGAGTAGTTGTTAAAGAACGTTAGACAGTACTGTCGTTCAACTTATGCAGTTACAGTATCATTTGAATATCATTATGATTAGGGGTGTCCCGAAAAAAACTTTTTTACTTCTGATACCAATATTGCAGCATTGAGTATCGGCCGATACCGATATTGATCTGATACGATATCAGTACGAAACATAGATACTTTTATTACTTCATATGAGATGTTAGAAAAGGGTTATCAAATGATATTATTCAAACAGAACCAATAGTCAGCGACAGGAAGTATATATGGAGGATGAGAACAGCCATTTATTTATTTTTTTTAACTTATCTAGTTAGATCAATATTGCAAAGATTGTTTTCTCATGAATTAATTAATAATGTTCTTGTAATAATGGTCTTATCTTGACTTCAGCGCACAAGAGCAGTCACAAACATCGAGTCTTTCCATAACTGATGAGGACTGTGTTGAAATTTTTCAAGTAGAAGCAATCCTTGAGAACAAGTGCAAGTGTCTCACCAGAAAATGACTTTGGAGAAGTTAAAGTCAACCTTTAAAATGTTACTTGAGTAAAAGTGTATAAGTACCTGATATTAAAAGAACTTAACTATCCAAAGTAATTTCCTGATATAAATTATATTTAAGTATTAGAAGTAAAAGTGAAAGTATTTTTACTTTCAGGAGAAAGAGGCTTGAACGTCTTCGACATTAAAAATTAAACTTCTGCCATCATCATCATTTGCAACTATCTCTCTCTCTCTCCCTCTCTCTCTCTCTGATTTTCAAAGTTGTGAGAATTCAGTTAAACTCTAAATGGTGACAGAAACCTCTATTAAAGTCATTTTCTGGTAAGACACTTGAACTTTTACTCAAATATTTGTTTCAAGTACTTTACAAGACTGATTAGCGGCTGCTTCCATGATGGCACCATTAACTTGACACAGAACTCCTTCTTCTTGTTCTTTGTGCTTGGTAGTTGACTTGACAAACAGGCATCACGCCGCCAACCTACATTTCTTCGGATTTCATTTTGTAGAAGGTAGAAATGAAGATGGCGAGGGGTAATATATCAGAGTAAAAGACCCCATTTTATTTAGGAAATAGTGTCAATACTTTGTTGCATTAAAACAGTGCCATCTGTTGAATAAATCCATGCCCACACAGTGATACAGGAGTTAAAAGCCACCAGCTAACTTCTTAAACTCTGTCAATGCACCGAAGATTCGCACATTTAACAGTGTGTTGAATAAAAATGCTTTTATTTTGAAATGCCAGAAGTGGCTCTTAACTCATGTATCACTGTGTGGACCTTAATGTATTCATCAGGCAGGGTGGCACAACCTAATCCTCGTCATTTAAGGAGAACATGTGTTCGTGGCAGCTCTTGTAGATTGAAATCAAGACGAGTACATTATTAATTCATTATTTTCCATGAGAAAAGATAATGAGTCGTTATCATGAGCGAACAATCTTTGTCATATTGAGATCATGAGATAAGTGGTTATCACTGTGGCAATAGTTGATGTGAATTTTAACCATGAATATAAGAATGTATCACAAATTGAATAGACTAAATTTAAAATAAATTAGAAAACCCTGAAAACAACCTAAATAAAGTATTCTTTTAAGTGCAAAATAAAAATTCGAGTTCACGTCAGTTGTTTTCTACTACCAGTATAAGATGGGAATAACTGTGAGTAGGGACAAAAAACAACAACACAATGTTTAAAGTTGCTTAAAATTAAGAGTCCACAGCTTCAATTTCAAAATAAACATGTCACTCTAAAACAAAAGCAAAAAACAAACAATTATCAGTCTGTTGTTGTGATCACGTGGGTTTTGCTTGCTGGATTTACTGCTTCTTTCAGAGATTTTAGACGCATTCGATACTCGTTTTTCTTGCTGATATCAGACTGATGTCCATTATCAATATCGGATCGGGACACCCCTAATTATGATTCAAAAGGACAACCATATTTGTTTCTTTTTCCCTTTTTCAGAGCTATAGATAAGATTCTGATGTCGGTATTTCCGCCTCTCTCTCTCTCTCTCTCTCTCTCTTTTGTAGCACAGAATATCTTGATAGGCTGTACATGCAAAAACTTCTGTTTAGATCTTGCAAATGAATTCATAGTGGTGATGAGTTTTGGCTTGATGTGTGTGTGATCAATATTGGTCTGATTGACATGGCTCGTAGCAACAGCCAAGGGTTTACAGTCACTTTTATGCAGACCTGCGTCAAAAAGCTGCAAATGGTTCTGTGATTATGTCAACAACAAAAAACAGGGAAAGGGTGACTTGGGCGGATATTAAACACGATAAGATTTGAAATTAAGAAGAACATATTTGCAGCCGCTGTTTGATCCAGGTCTGTTTCTGCTTACCGTTGACTTACACCAACGTTTCATTTTGTCTCTTGCCTTTTTTCTCTGTAGCAAAATATCCCGACATTGTGACCTCATGTTGGTAGATACACACATTGTTTGACCACATGTACGACTTGACCTCAAAAGCACACTACTTGAAGTTCAACTGGATATGAAAACAAAAGCTTAACTAACTTTTTTTTCTTTTTGTAACATATCACCCACATGAATCATTGTCTGCCTCTTGAAGTCATGTCGAAATCTTAATGCTGTATGCCCATGTTACATTCCATTGTTTTTGGGACAGTGCTTATATTTCTGTCTGTGCTTTGCAGTATGGTTGATTCTTTTCTTTTCCTTTTTTTGTAAAAAAGAAAAAGCTCTCAACACTGTACATTATTTATGGAATAAAACATCCAAACGCTTATGTTTGAAACTTCACCTGTGGATTTTCGTTCTTTATTGTCCAACATGTGCCTCTCTGTGTTTGAATAAAATGATATAAATGTGCTGAATCATCTCAAGTGACACGGTGAAATAATGCATTGAAGCATTTTTTCCTGCAACTGAATGTTTCTGCAAATATTTGCTTTGTGGTCTCATGCACATACAAGATATTGGAGCCAGACACAAACGTGGAATATTTCATTCTGTGCATCGATAAACTCACTCCAGCTCCAGGATGTGCATTCTGCTGTCACACTGATAGGAAATTATGAAAGTAATTCCATGAAATCTTTCATCCAGGAGTGACTTTTAACTTCTAGTTAGCATTCATCACCGCCGTAACAATGGTGACTGCTCCGCCAGCTGGCTCGAGATAACCTTGCATGAGAAATATCCTTGAATGACCCTAACTGGAGTAAATCCCTTGCACTTGGATAATCGCACGAGCTGGGAAATCTGCACTGTGCGATGTGCGATGGCTCATAAAAACTGCAGCAGTAAGCTCGCTCATATCTGCCAGCGCTGTCTTTGAAATGATTAGTCAAAGGATTTTCCCCCCTGTGCCGTGGTCAGTCCATGTTACATAAGATGGGCAATTCCCTGGGGATGATCAGGATCTGTTAGTGAACCATTCACTTCACATAGCCTGGGGTAATTGTCCACACTTAGGCGTAATTGTGCTTTGAAAACACCTTAAATTGAGTAAAAATGCTTTGATGAATCCTGTGGGGGTGAGAAGAAACAGAAAGGCTCCACCAGTGAAAATTGGCCGTGCCTCAGAGAGCACGGTTTCTGCTAAAGATTACGCTTCCTATCAGGTTTGAGACACAGGTAACCATCATCTAATTACTGTGTTAAAGTTGAGACAGGTGTTTGAGAAGCATCTGCTCAACATCTTTATAAAGTGTGGTTGAGAAATCTATATAATCCTCCCTCTTTTTTGTGTCACCCTCCCCTCCCCTTTTCCCCCTTCTTTCTCCTTATCTCTGCTTCCAAGACTCATGGCTGTGGAGGATGAGTTAAGGGGAGGACCCATCATTGAGCCAAAAACCAGGATTTTCGCTGATCAGGTCTGTTAGACTGCTTCTTCTCTCGTCGAGTCCGTACGACGGCCCGTGCTGTCTTCTCTCCCCTCTCCTTTTCCTCTCTTTTCCCTCCCCTGCTAGTCTTATTTCTGTCCGCTCTGTATGAGTGTGTGAGTGTGTGTGGTCCCTCTGATTGTCTTGCCCCTGTCCCTGACCTGTCCCCGTGTTTGGGTTTGACTGTCATCTGTCTGCTAACGTACCTGGGAGCTTTGGAGATCAGAGGATGTTGCTGTTTGCATTCAACAGCTCACGCTTGAGCATTTTTCTGGTCTGTGGTGATGATGATGATGATGATGTTGCCAGTTTTGCAGTTGTTTCTGTCAAAATGTTTCCGTCGAGCATGGCGAGGTTGGAACTGTTTCCATACATACATGCTCAGGCTTTTTGAAAAACTGAGACCCAAAAGACCACGTGATGATGATGATGATGTTGTTGTGTCTTCGGGCGATTCTCTCTCTTTTCTGCTTTTCATTTCATGCTCTCAACTCGCCCTCTTCCCTATCGCTCATATTGAACTAGCCCACCTCCAGGCATGAGTCATGCTCTAGATATAAAGTGTGTGAGCACTCCCACACAAACACACGTATTTATATATTTATGCCTCTGAGTTAAAAAAACATGCAAAGAGCTGAGGAGGTCATAACTCAGCTCAGCGAGGCAAAAAGACCTCAGTGTATGTCCAGATCTTTAATCACAAACAAGACACTTGTGCTTTTAAACTGCAATAATCTCCTTCTATTTTCATGTGAAAGAATTTAGAAGAGGTACTTCTTAAATTCAGATTAAGTAGCATGAATATGTGTGTGAGTAAAAGAAGTATATTGGCATCAAAACACATTAATGCAACAAGATCCCTCTCACAAGAATTCCTCATGTTTATGCATCTCTTTGGTGTTTCTGTTGTGTCGTAGCTGTATATGAGGGATAATGTTTATTTTTTTTAAGCTGCTGAAAGAATATTACAATACAATCTTTCTCTAACCCATTATGATAGAATATTTAATAAATTAAATGTTAAATGCCACTTTTGTGCTTCGATGACTTCTCGGGACCCAAAACACATACTCAAGTGCCCTCCTCTTTGACAGAACACACTTATCTGCTCCTTTTGCTAGCTAAAACATGATAAACTACCCTCCTGAGAGCCAAAACACATGCTTAAGTGACTTTCTCTTTGGAGCCGAAGTGCGCAAAAATTACCTTTGAGCAGCCAAAACACATGCTAAAGCGCCTTTTAGGGAACCAAAATGTGCTCAAGTGCTCTCCTCTTGGGAGCCAAAATGTTTGCTGTTGTGCCTTTATTTCTTTAGCACCTGCCCTTCAAAATGTCTGTGCATGCCACTGCTTAACAGTACTATTCTATATCTACTTGAAATTAGATAAATTACTGAAAAAAGCAAAGGATTATGGAGAAAAAATACAGTAATGATATCATGAATGAAGATACAGTAGATGAAACTACAGTTAATTCCTCCAAAATTTACAGCAACTTTCTTACAGTGTACAACGTAACAAAAACATACTTCAGAGTTGTGCTAAAATACACTTTATTCAGCCGTATTTGCTTTACAGTATCCCAGTTTATTGTTTAGTTTTTCAAAGAGGATTTAACTCATCATTCACATCTTTATCTGCATATGTCGTAAAGTTATGACAAACAAGAGACATAACAGGAAATTTCTGACACCACAGACTGTCGAGAACAACCCTGTGTCTCATTTAGGTTTAGCCACATGTGATGCTACATGATGAGGATGGCACCATCAAACCTCACGTGTTTTCAGGATTAACTCGGATGCAACCCCAAATGTTGCATAAAACATGAGGACGTAATTATTGATGAATGAGTGATGCCACATGTGGGTTTTTCATTGCCGTGAGTTCATGCGACATATTTTAATGCTAATACCGCAGCCTTCAAAGAGCTCGTCTGTGTCACAGAGTTCAAACAATATAGCCCTGCTTGATATCCTCCTCCTCCTTTCATTTGGCTGCATTACTAAATTATTGTCTATTAATTAATTGCATGCTAAATCAAAGGAACCCCTCATGGTAGATTTCTCATTACCCATCAAAAAGGAAAAAATAATGAAATATGCCAGGAGGGGAGAGCTGACAGAGGCTTCAGAATTTAATGTGACATTGATTTTTTTCTGAGAAGCCCCACAAGGCTGTGCATTTAGAGAAATATAAAAATAAATGTTGTACGATAAAACGAGCACAAGTCTGCAGGATTTTACAGGGACCAGGATTGGTTTTCAAAGAATGATTTCCATGTAAAATATTCAGCTCTCTGCGAGTCCAGTTGGGGACCAGATGGATGAAGTTTGCAGCGTAGGTCGACAAACGGAGTGCCATAAAGTGTTGGCTATTTGGAGGGATGTGGGATCTGATTTAGTGCGGGTTATAACAGAAAATAATGAATAAACACCAAGCGAGACTTACATTAACTGTTAATGCTTTCAGCACTTCCACAAGCCAAATGAACTGTAATGAGTTTTTTTCATTGTCAGCAGAAAAAAAAGGTGTCTTACTATTTTCAGAGCTCAGTATTTCAGCAGACTCAGTATTATTGAAACAGTGTTATTACTTGGAAACAAACGGGCAAAACCCACCAACTAAATAACATCATGTTATGGGTTTAGCTGCATGTGTTGCCTTATAAATACAAGGTGTGCTTAACTCAAATCTTGAAATGTGCGGATGAAATATCACACTTGAACCAAACTTTACCTTTCTATTCATGCAGCACCTCTTCACACTAAAATGAATGAGGCAAAGAAAAGATGCTTGGATGTTTAATTGCGAATAAAAAGCTTTATTTAGTCTTCGAAAAGCATCATCATAAAGGTGAGATGTGTTCGTTAATCTTTATTCTTATGAAAGAAATGTTTTGGAGCCCCATTGATTTTAAGTCTGAAAGGTTTACTCCAGCACTTTCTTTTTCTCCTCCTCTTTCTGTTTCTTTTTTAAAAGCAGTATTTGGCTCAAACCTGCTGGTGATAATTCAAAACCTGAAAACCTGCCCTGACAAAAAGGTTTATTGGATTACAGAGGAGCACACTGCGAACTGCACCCCGCTTAACACTCAAACTGTGCCGGAGGTTTGTATTAAACCCCATATTTGGAGCAGGAATTTAGCCCAAAATTTAAGCATAACAAAAAAAAATAAGGATATCATAACCTTGTCCAAGTTTTTTCAAAAGATGTGCTCCAAAGCTGTGAAACAGTTTTCCTTTTTGCTGAAGACCTGACTTTATGAACCAATATGCTGAATGGTAACAGGAAGCTACTATAGCATTGAAAAAATGTACCATAAAGCACAATAGGTCAAAACAGGTCACTGAATTTTCCTTTTCTTATCAAGAACTTGTACTGCTTAAAAATTTTGGATTAGAGCACCATAACAATTTTGGGCCCAAAATACTGAATATATTTGAAGCTAAAACCAAACAGCAAAGAAGTTTTCCTTTCTCAAGTTAATATTGAATAAGGTTTTCTTCAGGCCTGTGGGCAGTCGACACAAAAACATGAGATTTCTCCTTTAATTCTCTACATTTATACTCTGCGAAATGCTCAAAACCAGGTGTTTCTTGATAATGTAGCCAATACTAACCACAGCTTATAATCGAACGCCAATAATATCGAAAAACATCAGTGATCAGTAATGCTTAAATTAAATGTACAGACTTATTTTCAGGATTAAGTTGTTAAAAAGTACAATGGTCAAGTCAAGTCAAACTTTATTAAAATAGCACATTTTAAAACAACCCCAGTTGACCAAAGTGCTGTACAAGCTTAAAAACATGATTGGTAAAAACACAATCAATAAAAACAAATAGTTAATAAAATAATTTTTAAAAAAAACAGTGGCTTGGTATAACAACAGAAGAAAGAGCCACAATAAATAAAAGCAAAATGAAAAAGTTGGAAGTTTTTGCTCGACCAGAATTAAATGCCAGTGCCGATAAACCATAAATAAACTATTTAAAACTGAAAGTTTCATTCATACTTCTCTAAACATAGAAATGCCATGGCTGTATTTCTAAATAATGTAAAAGAACAAATGTGAAGATGTGTATTCAACATAGAAATCAATGTGAACAGCCACGCTGTTTACTTTGAAAAAAAATGAAATATTGACTTTGATTAAATTTATGATGTCAGTGGGTTCCATGTAAGTGTATTCGATTGGTTAAAAGCATTAAGTTTGGGGTGAATTAAGTTGAATTTAGAGTGATTTCTCTCAGCTAACTCAATACTTCAAGATGGAACCAGTTGACATAAAAAATTTATTTAAGGTCAGATTTATGCCAAAACAATAATTGATCCATCTCATCTGGTTTCTATCAATAAACAAAGAATATTTTATACCTTCCCCTCAGGATATGAAGAGCCTAAGTTAGAGCAGAGAAACATAATCATAGAGTGAAATAGTGAGATCAAAAGTTCACACAAATATTGTGACAGTAGAGGTTTTTTAAAATGTATAGTGACTAAAGGAAATGTACTGTAGACATCACTGTCACTGAAAGACAAAACTAGATTTTGTGGGTCGTGTAAGGTAAACGCGTGGACAACTCTACACAAAACTTCATAGACATGAGGGTTTCTTTTAGCCGGGCACAGAGTGGCTTTGAGTTAAATGCTTTAATTATATTGTCAAATGCAGCCTGCAAAAGGTTTCCCATCTGTTTCTGTCTTAGTAAAAGGTGTTTTCAGGCTGCGGTGACATTTTCAGGTTCACACTTAACACCAGAACAGCTCCAGCTGATGGGACTGTCATTAGTCTTCAGCCGAAGTATCAGAGAAATTAAAATGTTGACCTCAGTGCTGTAAAATGTTGAAGGATCGCCAGCGAGGGAATTTCATGTCTGCAGAAAATGAGACTTAAAACCACACACTTCAACGCTTTTCCTGCCTCATAGGAGACGTGGATCAGACCTTTTTTGGCATTTCAGAAATGTCATTTTCGTACAGACATTCAAGAAATACTCAATGATCCCGTAATTAAGGTACACATCTTCTGAATGAAATAAAAGCTAAATAAACACCAAGTCAAACTTTGTTATCCTGTCAAATATGTTTTTTAGGGCTGTTTCTAATTGGATGCTATTATATCAACACATATACAACACCAATTTCACTAAAGTTGGGATGTAAAATGTAGATAAAAACATAATTCAGTGATTTGCAAATCCTGTTTAATGAATTCAATCCACTACAAAGAAAATATATTTTTTGTTCCAACTGATAAACTCTCACTCTCAATTTGAACTTGATGCAACACGATCCTAAAAAGCTGAGACAGGTTCATGTTTCCCATGGTGTTTAATCACCGTCCCTCCTAGCAACACTCAAAAAGCGTTTGAGAACTGAGGACACTAATTGTTAAAGCTTTGTCGCTGGAATTCTTTCATATTCTTGCTTGATGGGCAACTTAATTTTGCTCAACAGTGCGGGGTCTCTGTTGTTGTATTTTTTGCTTCATAATGTTCCACACATTTTCAATAGGAGACAGGTCTAGACTGCAAGCAGGTCAGTCTAGTAGCTGCACTCTTTTACTACAGAGCCACACTGTTGTAATAGGAGCAGAATATGTCTTGGTTTCATTGTCTTGCTGAAAAAAATCAGGGATGATTTCTGAAAATAGTTTGAAATGTGGACTCATCAGACCACAGCAGACTTTTCCACTTTGCCTCAGTCCATTTTAAATGAGCTCAGGCCCAGAAAAGGCGGCGGTGTTTCTGTCTGTTGTTGATATATTGCTTTATCTTTGCATGGTAGAGCTTGAACTGTCACTTGCAGATGTAGTGATGAACTGTGTTAACTGACAATTGTTTTCTGCACTGCAAAAACTGAAATCTAAGCAAGTCATTATGTCTTATTTTTAGTAAAATTTGTCTTATTATTCTTGATATGAGCCACATTCTACTGAAAAGTCCTGGAAAATGTCTTATTTCAAGTTATTTGAAGACAAAAATGAGGTCTGAATTGCTTGTAACAAGTCAAAAAAATCTGCCAATGTGGTTAGAAAAAAGTTTCTTGTATCAAGAAATCTTTATAGTTTCAAGATACTTCAGGAGCAAATTTTTCTTATCCCATTGGCAGATTTTTTTGACTTGTTACCAGCAATTTATGCCTCATTTTGTCTTTAAAAAACTTGAAATAAGACATTTTTATAATCCGGTTTGGTGAATGTGGCTCAAACCAAGAAGAATAAGACAATTTTTACTACAAATAAGGCATAATGACTTGCTTAGATTTCAGTTTTTGCAGTGTGAAGTGTTCCTGAGCCCACGCTGTAAGATCCTTAACATAATGATGTGGGTTTTTAATGCAGCGCCGCTTGAGGAGTCAAAGGGCATTCAATGTTGGTTTTAGGCCTTGCCACTTTCATGCAGAGATTTCTCCTTGCAGTTGTACTCTGACAAACATTGTTCTTTAACTGTTGGACTATTTGCTCACGCAGTTGTTGACAAAGTGGTTAACCTGGCCTCATCTTTGCTTGTAAAGGACAGAGCCTTTAGAGGATTCTCTTTTTATACCCAATCATGACACTCAATTGTTTCCAATGCACCTATTCACCTGTAGAATGATTCAAACAGCTGTTTTTTCAGAATTCCTCAAAGTCCCCAGACTTTTGTTGCTTTTTAGGAATGTGTTGCAGGCATCAAATTCAGAATGAGTGAACATCTGCAAAAAACGTTTCATATAACACCCCAACTTCATTAGAATCAGAGTTGAAGATGTTGATACACAGAATAAAACCTCATAAAGTTGGAGATGCTCTTTGCAGAGATAATCAGTACCTTCCTGGTCAGTTTTGTTATTTGGCTTCAGGGCCATATAAACATTTTCAACAAGCCGTTTGACCCCTGTGATGACTTTCTGCTTTATTTTGCGAGACCGAAGCACTTGTGGGGGGTGTAAATTAAAAAGGGAGTGAGAGCATAGAGGCAAGATTATGTCCTCAGGGCTGCTGTTTCCTAACCTCTGAAACAACCTCTCACATATTCAGACCTCGCAGAGTATCGCAGGTTCACAATGCGATGATCCTTCAAATGGCAGAATCCTGATGCCTGCAGGATAAACACAGCAAAATATTTCATCTTTTAATGTTGTTTGGTGGGTTTGAATGAATTATTTTTGCAGGTCTAAAAAGGAAATATTTGTGTTAGCAACAAAAATTTGATCTAAGGCAGCTTGCATAGTCATGAATCATACAAGTGTTTCATTCATGCATTCTTTTGTCTGTACTTCTTGTTGTTTCTCCTGAAAAGTGGGTCTCTTAAAAGTGTGTGTGGTTAAATTTCAAACGTCCTTTCTGCTCTTATTCCTGATTATTGCAAGTGTAATACTTGTTTTTTAAGGTTGTGTAAACCTCTAGTTTTGTAGAGCGAAGGATTGCATGTTTGATATTAGCATGTTCTTCTGACCTTTTCAAACCAGGAAACTTTTCCAGCTTCCCGAAGGCTTTTTGGACTGATGCACTGCTCTGATATTTGGAGTGCAAAGAAACTTAACGTCTACTCTCTGCTTTTCATTCAGCATGATTCCTGTTAATGAAACTCCGCATGGCACGCTGCTTTAATGCTTTCAGGCTGTTGGGATGTCTGATAATGTCGTGTGTGTATGATTGCCATCATGTATGTGAATGTGAAGGTGAGTTAGTGCGCATTTTTTATGTATATTTACGTCCTTTTTTCTCTGTTCATTTTTCTGTTGTGCATTGTGTCCGTATTGTTTCGGTGGCTGTTACTTTCCTCACCCCTCACTGCCCTCCTGAAACCCGCCCACTGCACACAAGCCTCTCCCTTCCTCCTTTACTGTCAGCTTCCTCCCTTGCCTCCTCTCCTCTCCTCTCCTTTCCTCTCCTTTCCTCCTATGTTGATGAGATACGGTGATTTCTCTTAGGGGAGGCGTCAGTCCATCCTAGTGCAGCCCCGTCTCGCGCCTGTCCCACCCCGAGTATCCAGGTAATAAACAAACCGGCAAACTCTCACTCTCCATCCATAACCTGCTGCCTCTTTTCCACTTCTGCTGTTCTCTATGTGCGTCCCTGTCCATACGCAGCACTATGTGAACTCACTGCAAGCCAACACACTGTCAGGCCCACTGCCATTTATCTTTTTAGAGAAGGAGAACTGTCACACTAAGTTTGGGACAGGGGTTACTGATGGTGGTGAAGGGCACACATCCGTGATGAAAGGGTGACAACAAAACAGTTCAGAGATTTAAAGCTGCACTAGGGGACTTGGCAGCTAGAGGTGTTCTTCTGAAATATATCTGGACTGGAGTACACATAAATCATAAAATGTAATATCAATAAATTTCACACAGCACCAGGCTGACCTGGGATCACTTTTTACTCAAAGATTTGAGATGCTCCAGAGAGGCAGGAAAGTTAGAAGAGTTGAGAAAAGTTGCTGCCTTTAAAAATGTTCTTTCAAACCGAGGGTCCAAAAAGTAAACCGAGGAAGGCTGAACTCAAATAACTCAAAATGTGTAAGGCTATCTTTTACCTGATTTATAGTACGAAACCAAGCAGCAACCTCCAGTCTGAAAAAAATGAGACAACACGGAAGTGCTAAAAAGCTGCTGTTCCTCGAGTGACCGCTTGAGGCTGGCTCCGGAAGCCACGTACACATGAACGCAAAAAAGGCCGTTTTCAGAGCCAAAATTAGCGTATTTAAGGCCTGGAACAAACTCTGTCTCCTGTCTGTATCCCTAATTTCACTCACGGCACACACTGAGAGGGGGGTGAATTTTTTTCTAACTCTGTCGTTTGGAAGATATTAGGATCGAGAGCTTACCCAATCAGAGCCACATCTCAGATCATGTGACTGACGAGTGCCCAATAGCTGTGAGTTTAGGCACTCGTCACTCGTCCCAATTCCAATATGGCCACGCCCACTGTATTGCTTCAAAACTGAGCTGCAGTTACAGACGGGTGATGTCACGGAGTCTACGTATGTTTTATACAGTCTATGTAAGAAACCTGTCATTTAAGCTAGTTAAATAACAAGTTTGCTGAGTCATGGCGAGCAGTTATTTTCAACCGAGGTAGAGATGTGTAGACAATAACAAGACGCTGACTTTGACACTCTTTGTTGAAGAATTCAAAGTTAAATTTACTTTAAACATGTACCATTACTTGACTGATAGATGTTACAGATATTAAGGTTAAATTATAGAGAAAAGATCTTTTTACTGGGTACAACACGACACAATGAAACGTAACAACAAGCAAACTTTGTTACGTCGTTTAGTAGCCGGCAAAATTGAGCGTTACTCACAGCCCAGTGCTCCGAGACATGTACATAACATGCAACATTAGCGACCCCTTACCAGAACGTCCTACCAGTGCTCATCTACCAACTCCAAACTCACCAAGCAAACGTAACCTTGCTCTTCCTTTTATTAATGGACTCTCATATCTGAACAGGTCACTGCAGAATAACTGCTGCATGTGGGTTGAAATGAACATTATCACAAATATCTTAGCCTGTGTTGATACTAGGTAAAAGGCGGTAACTTTTCATGGTTTGTTGCACCCTTTCAAAACAAAAGCCCTTTTGTATCCCTCTGTGAAATAAGCTCAGGCTGAACCATAAGAGGAAGCTTTTATGAATTATTTGAGATCAGTTAGTTCCTTTTTCACTTTAGGTTGAACAAAAAGAACTCAACATGACTTGGCAAAATATATACAAAAGCAGTAAAGAACCTTGAAGCTGTTTGATGTCAAAGTGAAACACGTCAGCTGTTTAGTGCGTGACTGAAGCAGAAGATTGTTCGCTGACACAATTCAGTCACGACAAGCAATTCAGGGATGAACTTAAATGCCGACAACATAATTCATCACATTATTTTATGTCATTTATAAACACTGAAACCTTTATTTAACCCCTTTGCATTGGGTAAAATGTTCAGAATTATTTTTACATTAGTCATCTTGATCTGAACAGAATGCAGCCTTGCATTAGTTAATAAAGAAACAGACAAATACAATAACTTGAAAGTATTTTAATGAAAAAAACAGACATGTAAAAATGCAAATTCACTCCAAAAGAAAATTTCCACAATTTTTTTTTGTTCTTTTATATCACTGATTTCTGCCAGGTTTGAGAACAAGTATTACAGCTCTAAATGTCACATTTTGAGCCTGTTTACTTGGTTTTCGCAGTTATTTTCCATCTTTAATTCTCTCGATTATGCTGTAAATTCTTTTATCATCAACATGTATGTTTTCCCCACACATAAACCTGCATTCACATCCAGTTTTCCATCCCTCAGCACACATTCAGACACCACAACAGAACAGAAATGATGGGAAATCTCCGTATCTGACCCAATCCTTCCCTGAGGAACACTGATTAATGTACACGTGTGTTTTTTTCTGTTTTTCAGTGAGTCAGTGTTTGTGGTTTTCTCTGTGTTTGTGTTCATGTTTGCACCTGGACACATTATTTTGGTTGAATGGTGGTGAAAGCCAGATGTAATGGTGCGTGTGACGATGTGTGACATGCATACTAAGTTATTTGTTTTGCATCAGAGTTAAGGCAAAGTAGTCAATGCTAATCCATGGAATGGTTCTTTAATTTAACTTTACATAAACTGATCAAACAGCAGGTTTTAACCCAAATGTGGAGATTTTCAAATTGAGTGGAGATTGGAGGAGATGGGTAAGAACTTACGTGTAACTGCATCATTATTATACATCTAACATTTAAGAAACTCCACTAAGTGTTTTGTGTTTCTGTCTTCAGTTAAATAATTTCCATAAACATAAACAACACTCTCACACCAAGCTGTAATTGAATGTAATCAAACACCACAGCCCACAGAAAGTGAATCCAGTTTGGTAAGTTGAAAAGGATGTCAGTAAACATTTTTGCCATGTCTTTGTTCAGCTGCTTGATTCCTGACTTTAATAGACATGTGTTTTGGTCTACACATGGATATTAAATAACACTGTTGGTTGTGTTTGAGAGTAACGAAACCAGTGCTGGTGGAGTCATGTTACTGGCATCCTGTAACTGTCCCGTTAGCTCTTCATAGCACCAGATAGAAGTGATGTTTTCATTCATTTTGGTTCTGATTGAGAAGAGAAAAGGCCTGCTAATTTAAATCCAATTTTGGGGTTATGTTTATTTTTTTGTTCTTCTTTTTGATTTTTTTTTTAAAAAGTGAAATGGAAACACCTCCCACTCACAATGGACACACAGTTTATCCAGTGATAATTTGCTTTTTGATCCATTTTCTCTACTGGATGCAGGCCCAACTATCCCTCCTTCTACCTGTCTTTCCCCTCTATAGCACGTCATTTCATCCATTTAACAGTATTTCATACTTCTTCTATGCAAGTGGTATTCAGTGTCATACATGTTTACTAATGTGTAATGAAGAACAAATCAATTTCCAAGCTGTATAACATCTAGAAGCTACATAGACAATTCCAAATCAAGTATTACAAAAGGTTCTCCCGTGGTCTGATGGTGAAACTGTGATTTTCTAGTTTGCAGAGTGCTTACAGTATAAATATCCACTCTACTATTTGATGCATAAAGCATCATCACGATTAGAGTCCTCCTAGTTGTCTATTGGCACAATAACCCAATTGTTTTCTCTTCCCACTGCTCCTACACAGACGTCAGTGAACAAGACTGGGAGTGAAGGCTTGCAAACACGTTTAAAGTTTTAATGAGACTAGTTTTTGCATTGCTGTTATTCTACGCCAATGTAAGTAAGATAATACAAAACCAAACTCTGGCTGAATCACGTGACAAAAGCTCCAACCCAGGGTGAATGCTGGTGAAGCAGCTCATTGCAGTGTGAGCAATGGGTTTGGGTTCGAGCTTTTGGTGGGTGAATTTGACAGAAGTTTGGATTATCTGTCAGGTGATTGCTTTTTAAAATCAGGCTCTAGGCTCTTTAAAGCTTTTGCATGCTTTAGTAGCAGGCTGATGCTACAGTATGTGCTTTTAAGACACTTAATAAGTTTACAGTTCTTAGGGCCTGTGTCCACATAGTGTTTTTCTGTTTTTTTCCTCTGAGCACAGGGAGCTTTTCCAACTTCTTCCTAGAATAAAGAATCAAACCTAGCAGCTTTTTCAAAGAAAAACACCTTTCCTGCTGCTACTTCTGGTCGACAATATCCGAAGTTTTTTGAAAAGCTGTGATGTTGGCAGAGTTACTGTTTTTTGGCAACCAGTAATATAGAGCAAGCTCGAACGTGTCAGACAGATAGGATTAAAATAGAGAAAGGAAAATAATGTGTGTGCACAGAGTGGTGAGAAAAGGCTCTGTCTAACAACAACTAACATGGAAATCATCATAAAAATCCTTCTGGACTTAAAGTACCAGTCTGGGCTATCTCAAGTCCCACATTGATTGGATTTAAAGTCCCTAGTATGAGCTTTTAGACCAGTTATGAAACAGATAAATAGGAGTGCCTTTTAAGACACTTAAAGAAACAAATTGACAACATTTCACTTTTGAAATAAAGCAGGGTGAGTTTTTAGTCAGGAAATTCAATTAACTGTATACAGAATGGACAAGCTGCCTCCAATTCCAACCATTTTGAGCTTTTGAAGCCAAAAGACAGGCTCAACAAGAACCGACATCCACCCTTTTGGCAAAAAAAAACACACACTTAACTTACCAATGAATCATCAAAGTTCCCTCAAGTTGGTAAAATACTCAGTAGATAATCTTGTATTGATTTGGAGAGCTCTGTGACTCTCTGTGTGTTAAAGATAAAACTCTGAAAAAGGACAAGATAACAGAGTATTTGCATTCAGAAGAAACTCTTTGGGTGGTGATACATCCACCAAATTTCCTGTTGATAAAATCTCTCAAAAAGGTTTCAGAGTGGGAAACTATTCTTGACTGGAGAGTGAAAACAGATCCCCTCCATGGTGAGTGATGTACACTTCAATAAATGATGTAGAGAATATATAAATAACAAGTGAAGGGAAAGTGGTGGTAGTCCTTTAGATCACTACATGGAAAGAGAAAGAGAAAAAAGTGAAATAGAAATAGAATAAACTGAAACACAACGGCTTATACATGGATACAGTACCATATATTGCACTAAAGAGAAGAACTAAACACTGTATAATGACATACTCTTTGCAAGTAATTTGTTTATTGTGTATTTTAGCTTAATCGTTGGACCCAAGTTTGTTTGTTTAATTTAATTTGATTCTTCATTTATTGGTGTTTAAAAAAAGAATCCATAAAAATATCAGAAGTACAGAGAAATACATTGTATGAGTAAAAATTGGCATTAAAGCACAGAAAGTAAACTTTAACAACACAAGCTGTGCGACTTATTTTATACCATTCCTTTTTCTCCTTTTAAACTAGACCCAAAAGTCAATGTGTTATCTTCAAAAGAAAATTTACATCAATTTTAACATTTGTGCACCTCCTTGATCAGTATTGAACTTAAGCTTTAGCTCAGTACTTTTCAACATTGTTTCAGCGTATCATATTTAGTAGTTCAAGCCACCCCCTTGATATTATAACTCAACAGTATCTGGATCAATGCATTTTTTTGTGCAAAAAATGTTTAATTAAAATATTAGTAAGCAAGAATGCCTGCTTTTTGTAACTGAATTAATGGATAAAATAAGGCAATTGTGAGGCTTTTACAAAAACACTGAATGCAAAAGGGTGTAGTGATTCACAAATCATTCATATTTGTCAGTTAAGGCGAAAATATGAGGCTATAGATAATATCAAATTAAGAGCTTTTTTGGAGCAAAAAGAACCGACTCTCTGAAAATAGATGAACTTCCCATCACTAATGTAAGGGAGGCAGGGTTTACGACATGTACTGCAGCTAGTCAAAGGGGGGAGCTCTAGGTTTATGGTTTCTTTTTCAATATATTGTCAATGGTTTAAACATAACAACATTTACAAACAATATACAAGGCACAGTTTATCCACAGAGGGGTGCCAAAATTGACGGACACAAAATCTTGCTCACAGAGGCTTTAACCGGTTTGATCCCATATTTTTATATGCGGAATAAGTAAACGTATGAGACCTCCCCTGGACATAATATGTATGTTTGTTCTCATATCTTTATGTTTTTTTATATTTCTTTATTTGAAAACTTAAATGAGCTACCCGAAATCAAACCAACACTTCAGGAGTTGAAAACAAAAATAGAGCAGCAACGAGTTAAGTCAGTCACCAGAGAGAAACTTCCCTAACATGCAGAAACCTCAGATGAACTCAGACTTATTAGTGAACAGCAATCTTTGTCAGAGAAGACTATGTGGACACAAGCCCTTAATTTAAAGTTCTCATAAGCTCCTTAAAGCTGCATATTTAAATAGAAACTTTTGACTATACTTTATATCCATTGGCAAAGAATGACTCACTTGACTTCCTGCCTTTTCCTGACACCTGTCACCCAACAAACACCCCTATGCTACCCATCCAAAGAGGATCAGGACCTTTTGACCTCAAAAGTTTTAATCCCCCTTCATCCCCTCTTTTCCTGTGTCCCCTTTCCTGTGCTGCCATTTCTTTGGGTGTATGTCATGCATCAACTTTGTGACTCATTTCTCTCTTTCTCTCTCCTCTCCCTGTCCCTCTTTCTTGTTCTTTCTGTGTGGTTCCCCCAATCCCTCATTCTTTATTTCTTGTTTTTTAAATTCCTTTCTTTGCTTCTGCTGTTGGTTTTTTTACTTGTTCTCATTCTCTGTATTTGTCAATGTTGATGTTTCCCACACGATCCATCCCTTTCTGGTGATTTCTCCGTCCTCTTCCCACCTGTATCTCACTATTCTTTCTTCCTCCCACACTCTTACAACTCTTCCAACGTATGATTTCTCCCTCTACATGTCACGTTATCTGCTTTGATTGGACACATCCTTTACGACGACCCCTCACATCCCTCCCATCGCTCATTGAATGGCCTCTCTCCCACAACCACCTCTCCCCCCACTCCTCCCGCTCCTCTCCTCTTTCCCCTCCCCTCTCTCTCTCTCTATCTCGCTAGGAGGACCAGCTTTCCTCCCTGGGTTACGCAGACCCCGGTGTGAAAACTGAAGGTGGAGGGGCAGGAGGAGGAGGAGGAGGAGGAGGAGGAGGAGGACAAGGAGAAGCGGTAACCAACGATCAAGGCCTCAGAGTCTCTTCCTCGGGCATTTCCTCTGACAGCTCGCCTCACAATGGAGTCCTCCCCCAAACTGTAGACCCTCCCTCTCTGCCCACTCCTCATCAACATCCTAGTCAGAATGGAGAGCTCCGTGGTGGCAACCAAACATCCTCCCCCATGACAACCTCACAGGCAACTGGACCCACTACAACAGCAACTACAGGCATAGCAGAAGAAGGGGGAGTAGGTCAAACACAACACTGAGCCAAATCAGAGAGAGAGAGAGAGAGTAAGAGAGAGAAAGAGAGAGAGAGGGACATAACACAAAAGCAAAAAAACACTTTTCACGTCTTCGATATTTAACGAGACAGTTCTTTGAAAAGGATCCTCCGTAGGTATTCTCATTCCCCTGAAGAGAGAGAGAAGAAAAAGTGCGCGGGAGACGAGTCATTCAGCTACTGTACAGTGCATTACACGTGAACACACAACACAAAGGGCTCTTCAACGAACATTTGTTCTCTTGATGCTCGCACGAGCTTCAGCTTGTATCAGTCTTGCAGGACAAGATCCTGATACCTCGTACAAAACTGTTTGAATCAGTCAAACAAGCCGATATGTGATAATCTGCTCTGTGGCTTTGTCAGAAACACAAACAGGAAGAAGCACTATAGAACGTCTTGCACCCCAAAGACTTCATAGTAGCCATTAGCAGGTGCTATAGCAGCCCTTGACTCCCATGGATGTAGGTGCATTAAATAAACCAATCCTGACCACGCCAGGCTTCAAGAGTTTAGGTGGAGATGTGGGGGATGTAGTCTGGCTTTCTTAGTGCCTTTGAGTGTTTTTCAACAGGGTTTTTCAATAGAGTTAGCGCTGCTAGTAGGAGAAATAGTTTTGCTGGGCTGAAAACAGAGATTCAAATACACAAGACCAAGCACCGCCGCCGCCGCTGTCGTCGTCGTAGAGATTTAAAGGAAGATATTTTTGGGAACTTTTCTTTTTCTCTAAGGGACTTCTATTATTTTTTCCTCTTTTTTTTGGGACTGAGCTCGTGCAATTTTTCTCTTCTCAATCTCAGAACCGATATGTGATGAACTGGTGCTAAACAGAAACAAATGGTGCCATCTTTTCCAAGTCAAATGTCTGTGTCTGCCATAGCACTGCCTTTTTCATGAATCACTCACTGTCTTTACTCTCTTTCTCCTGCAGTTTTGTCTTTGACAGGACGTTTTTCTCCTCCCCAGTATGTTTTGTATGTGTCCTTGTTGATGTTTTATGTGCATCCTGTTCTTGTTCTGATGGGGTTGTTGAGATTTTCCATTTCTGTGTCTCCTCCAATCTCTATTTACAGATTTAAAAAAACATCAAAGTAAGTTCATGAGGAAGATTATTTCAAATTTGTAGACCTTCAAGTCCCGAAGCGCTTTTTTAGTCAACGAAATAACAATAATTTAACTCTGAATGATGCTACTTTGCCATTTCTTAAGACATTATTCAGTCTAAAATGTGTTGGTCCTTTGTGTTCATGTATAAAATATAAAGGGGTGCCATGAGTAATACTTTTCTTTTTAATTTTGACCAAAATTAATATCATAAATGTGTCAAATTAGTGTTTGTCTTTTGTTTTTACTCAATTTCCCAAAGACAAACAGCATTAAATGATTTTAAAAAAAGGAAAAAATACATATACATGTCCATTTCAACCTTTAAGTTTTGCCCAGCCTGCTATTAAGTGCCTAGGATAAATATATTTAGTATATTTCACTGGCTAATCATCAACCAGCTTTATAATACACAGCCTGGCTTTGGACATGTAGGTTTAATACTCCACTTGTGCTTTAAACACAAAGCTAGGACATATTTTCTTGCAGAAGCTACAGCTTGCTTATTTTAAAATAAAAAAAGTGATATCCATCCCTGAATGTGTTTGAAAACAGCTTTAAAACAGATTAAAATAAGTTTAGAGTCAAGTAAATTTGAAGAAACACTTCAGGATGTTTTTCTGAAACGAGCACTTGAGTTCCTCTCGTGTCAAATGCAAAAACACGACTCTTCGAAAATGTTTGTAATGTGTTTCCATTTCTTTCATTTTGTGTTTTTCTGTAAGTTCTGTCTGGCTGTAAGTTTGTTTTTTGTCTCTGTAGCCTCACACACGCTGGTGTCGCTCTGAAACAACTCAGCTTGTCTAAACGAGCAGAGCTGAAGAGTTTCCCATCAGCTTTGTGTCGGCCATTTTTCCTTTCTGAATAATAAATGAAAAATAAATCCTTCCTTTGCTGTGTCAAAGGTTAACAAGGCCGACGCTAGTGCTTTTAAGACTAGTGCTAGCAGATTAGCTTCCATTGAATGTTGAACTGTTTAACCACCAAATGTTAATAATGCTCACAGGGAAAGATTGTCTTCTTTGTAGACAGCTTGTAGGGCTACATTCTTTCTTGTGAAATAACTTAAATGTGAAGAAATGTTGGATATAAAGTGGTCTAGATTTGAGAAATTAACATTGCTGTGAAAATACCTCAGTGACTCAGGTAAACAAGCAGTTGCCTCAGAGCTGAACACAAAAACTATAGAACCAGAGATGAGTCCAGCTTTGGAAAGACTGCCACCATGCAGATACTCGCTCTCTTAGCTCTGCTTCAATAGCACCTGATCAAGCACCCTCCCTCGTTTCTTCTCTCTCTCTCTCTGTCTCCCTTTTTTTCTCCCCCTAGCCACTCTCAAAGCTTCATCGAGGACAATGTGGAACCTAATTGGCTGATGCACCATCGGCACTCCGGGTGGCATGGCCAAATGTCCAGAGCCCTCTCTCGTGACGCGATTGGCTGACAAAGGGAGAACTTGGGGCATTGGTCCCATTCTCTTTGCTCAAGGGATGGTGCAGAGCCCCAGCGGACCATGTAAGGAAATGCTGGGAATTTTTTTTTGTATTTCACTTGGGCCCTCTCTCTCTGATTTGATGACAGGATATTTTTTAAATGTGTTTGACGCCTCTTGCTTGGATCTACATTTTAACTTTTAGGAGGTAGGCTGGACAGATATTGGCGTTTGTTAGCCTGCCGAGCATGCAAAGAACAGCTATGCAGTCTGATCACGGAGGAACACAAAGGCCAAGGAAGGCGCGATGCTCAAATTGAGAGAGAGAGGGGAGGTGTATTGTGGGTAAGATGTATTTCAAAGGTGCTTGACTTCTCTTACAATGTCAGTCAAAGCTGATTTCCTTTCAAAGCATTTATTTCCCTCTTTCTCTCTCTTTCTCCTATAGTCTTTTCAAATTAGCCTACTCATTTACTCACTCTTTATCTATCTAGGAAAGCATTATTTAACCGCTTCATTTCTACTCCATGTCAGTCACACTTGATCTCTTTCTCTTTTTCATAGTTTTAGCTCTTCCGTTCAAATCTCCCTCAGACTGACTTTAAAGGAAACTAAATATGCACAGCCTAATACGACAAAGTGAAACTGCTTCAGAACAAAACACTTGCTTCAGTGAAGACTTTGAAAAACCGGACAGAATGTTATTATTTATATTTCTATGATACTACTTATTCTTACACTAGTATTTAACAGAAAACTATTCATCAGAAATCTTCCGGAGCAGATATTTATTTATTGATAAAGATAGATGCCTCTATCTAATGGAAGTTCATAAATAATAATCCATTTTATATGAACCAAGTTTTCTTACTCAGACAATCTTGTGGAGAGAGTCGTTGCCCTAAAGAACTGTGATGAAAAAGGGACACACTGGCGTTTTACCTACTCCCCTTACAGCAGTTTGCACGTTGCTGTGACCTGTGCCCTCCTTCCTTTTAGTTATAATCACTTAAAAACGAAAACTAAAACAGTGGACGGATGTTTCTTGCCCAACAATCGCCATGGAGCTCTCCATTTGCGGACGATGTGACGCTATTACGGATGAGGACATTCTTGCTGATATTGTTTTTTTTTTACTCCACTTTGACTATGTGTCTGTAGTTTAACCAAGCAGAGGATGAACTCTTGGTTTCAGTGTGGGAAAAACAATCCATTTATTTCCATGAATGGACTCCACTGACACCAGGCTGAGTTGAAATCCCTGCTAATGACTGAAATGGAGAGAGATATGTTAGAGGTCCTGCTGAATCGAGTGAATGTGTTTGTATATAAGTGTGTGTTCTGGCTAAATCTATGTGTATATACTGGATAAATGTGTATATATGGTATGTCTATGTGTATATACAGTTTGTTTGTATATGCAGAGTGTACAGTTATTTTTTCCTCTAATGTTTCTCTCTCTTTCTATGAATAGGTCTTCTCAAGTTACCAATACTGAGGCATGGAAAGGTTTTTAAACGAGCTGTCAGAGGCACTTTCTGTGCAGACTGAGAATATCATCAGGGTCTGTCACATACAGTATAGCTGCATTCTTGAAGCTCTCATACACGAGAAACTCACATAATCTTAAGCTTGCACTCATTTTCTGACCAACTAAAAAGCTTTTCTAAGTAGATTTGGGTGACCAAGCAATGTTTGTACATATATAGACTACTAAGACAATTTTTTTTTTCCAGAAACCTCCATCTGCATTTCTTTGAAAAACTCTCGACCTGTTTTGAGTTCTTGCGTATCTGACTTTCACTTTAGGTTCCTATGGTATATGTTTGCAACGGTTGTCATTCAGAGTTATATATTTATTCAGACAACCCGTATATATTTCTTGAAATTTTGTTCCCCAAATTCTGCCTCTCATGGAGCCGTCTAACCGTTTGTGACGATCGGTTAGACCGGCGAATTCTTCCATGAAAGTATACTGTCATTATAACACTGCTTGTTTTTGTATAGGTCCTTACTAAATAAGTGTGCCTCCCCTCTTATACTCTTACTAACCTTAGATCCATTTACTCTGCTGGTCGCTCATCTTCATAACCCCTTGACAAGCCATAGCCCCACCCCTTCCCCCAAACTCTTCTATTGTTGTTTTGACAGGACAGAAATTTGGGGATTTTGTGTATATTAATGGAAGAGTGGTGTTGAAGAGTGTATTGCAGTTGTATATGGATTTGTTATGAATGTGGATATTCTGATCATTGAATTATTATTGTAATAATGATAATAATTATTGCCACTTTTGTTGATTAATTCCTTTGATGCGGTTGATGAAGATGCCATTGTTCCTTTTTTTTTTTCTTTTGGAATACACCGGAATTTATATTTTTCGGGTGGGTGAATCTGGAGATAGAAATACGTAAATAAATTAATAAATAAACAAATAATTAAATTCTTAAGAAGGTGTTGAAATGTGTGTTCTGTTTCTTAACTTTAAAAGTGAATTTTCTCAAAGCAGACATTTTGAATGAGGGGGACACTGATGACATTTGAGCCAATGAAACTTAAAGGTGCAATGCGGAGAAGTTGGTAGCATTTTGGTAATGGGATATGACATTTATATTTGTATGTAAAGAGGGTACAATAATCCCCCCAAAAACGTTCATTTTCGTATTTGTAAGTTTTCTATTTATTTATTTATTCATTTGGGGGGGATGAGACAGAGTTTGTCATAATATTTTATTTTTAAAAAGTCAAATTATTTATTTTACTCTACCACACAGTTTCAAGTTTTCTTTGAAAAATGGTAAATTTAATGCTGACAGATCTTTCAAATAAGTAAATGTTACACATTATGTCATCTTAAGACCATGTTAAAATATATTGACATGATTAGTAAGTCAGAAAAATCTTTTTATATTAACATTACTGTGGGTCATTTTCACGGAGGCAGACATAATGAACCACCATGTTTTTCTATGGCAGATCTTTGGGGACAGAAAGAGCTAAACGTGGGTTTTCATTACAAGAGATCCACCTGTAAAGCAGGTGAAGAAGAGGAGAGAGCAGCTCTTGTTTTTACAATAGAAGAAGAAAACAAACTTCTGCATTACCACTAAACATATGACATAAAAAGCAAATATGGTGTATTAATCCGCTGCCTAAATTAGTCCCCTTGAAACTCAATTTACTCCTTTTTAGCTGATGTTAGCTGAACACTTCACTTCCCAGGTGTGTAAGGAAACTACATGATTTCACATTCATGACAAGTTTTAAGGAGTTAGATCCCTGGTAACAAAAGATAAACAATTTACTGGATTAATGTTCCCATTTAAAACCACTGCAAGTGTCTGCAAGGACTTGGGTCGTGTCTAGATCGTAAGGATAAAACCATTTCTTATATATCCCATGTGCAACCTTTGTTCCGACTGCGATTCTCACCTCGGCCAGTCAATCGAGCATAGAAGAACAAAGAATTTTTAACAAAAAAAATATTTATTGGTGGTGGTACCCTCTTGAATCATGTACTAAAAGTCTACTGTCATAGAGTGGAACCAAATTTTCTGTCATTGTTTTTTCATTTAACGGGCAAAGTTGTGCCCAGCACTCTGACTAAATCGGGGAAATAGGGGAAAATTTTCAATTAGTAGCCATCACTATGAAACTTCTCCAGTTGACTAGTGACATCATACAAAAGAAAAAGTGTATTTAAAGTTATTTGAGATTCTATGCTTATATATGCAAATTAGGCCTTTTTTTCACAAAATGTGCCATAGTTTGCAAATATGACAAATCACAAAATTTTCTTGTTTCGTTATACTGACACAGCACAGGAAGATAAAATGACTGTGCTTGTGTTTCTCTATCATCCCATACATTTCAAAACACTATTTAGAGTCATTAAAAACATTCTATTTTGCCATGTTTTTGGTATAAAATGTAGAAAAAATCAGGGAATTGAAAATATATGAACAGAACTCATCTCTTATCAAAAACAAAACATAACATTATAGCCCCTGTTGGGACTTTATAAGTGATCTTTAAAGAGTCTCACTGTTTTATATATCTGCTTGTTCATGATCCACAATTTAAAATGAGGGTATCAATGTCAAATGGGTTGTTTCTTAATTCTACTTTTTCTTGGATGGGTCGGATTTTCTCCTTTAAAACATGAATCAATTTACAGCACGTTGACCAAAAGTCTCTTTGCTTTAGCAGCAACAAGTAAGGTCTGTTCCTCCCCTGGAAGAAAAGGAATTCTTGGATTTATTTTGTGGTAATGTTGAACACTGGGGCTGGACTGTCTGACAGAAAAAAGGCATTAGAGCAGAAGAAAGCTAAACAGGAGAGTGATAGAACTCGAGCTAAAACACAATTTAAGCCATTTGTGATAATGTTCATTCCAGCCCACATGTATCAGTTTACAAACAAATGAATGCTTTTACATACATCTTGCTAACAGATCATTTTCATTAAAACTTTAACAAACATGTGGTCATAAAGGTATGAAAAGGTTGCACAAAGTTTAAATTTAGGTAACAGCACTAATAGTTGAGGTTAGAAAACGTTGTGGTCTGGGCTGAAATGATGAATCAACATAAGATTTGGTTTCCCATGAGACTTAACTCCTGTCTCCTCCTAAAGGGAGAAGTTAACCCCTTAAACGACCTCTGCTCCTTTAAAACCTTGTCAAGCCTCACCGTAAGATATGTCATCGAAAACAACATCAGAGGATAAAGAAACCACTTAAAGCAAACAAAAATTCTGGAAATCTAGTATCAGATTCTGAGAAAGATGTTGAATTCATAGTCACCACAAAATATTCACAATGCCCCATCTCTTATGTCCTCTGCTCTGCAAAATCTGAAATTTAAGCAAGTCATTATGTCTTATTTTTAGTGAGAAATATCTTTTTTGGCTTGATACGAGCCACATTCAACTGACAAGCCCATGAATAAATATCATATTAATTACTTATTTAAAGACAAAAATGATGTCTGAATTGCTTGCAACAAGTCAAAAAAATCTGCCATTACAGTTAGAAAAAAGTTTCTCGTATTAAGACATTATTCTAATTTCAAGAAACCAGCAAATTTTTCTTACCCAATTGGTAGATTTTGTTGACTTTACAAGCAATTCAGATGTCATTTTCTTCCCATAATATCTTGAAATAAGATTGGACTGTGGACTTGACAGTTGAATGTGGCTCATATCAAGTATAATAGGACAATGTTTTAATAAAAATTAGACACAAACACTTGCTTAGATGTCAGTTTTTGCTGGGTGGGAAACCATGTTTTTTGTCTTGGGGGAAGTTTGTAGCATAAGACCCACGTCAAAGTGAGTAACTGGTTGGTGATTTAGTCCATGAACGCCCCAGAAAAATAAGCATATTACCTTTTCAACTCAAAAAGATTGCTTGTTGTATCCAATTGGTGCAACAAAATCTAAAGATGTTTTGTTCAGCCATGTAATGATGGCTTGATTTATAAACAAACATGTCATTTTAGCTTCAGAATAACAATAAGCTACTTCTTAAATTTGACATTTTCTTTGTGATTTGATTGTTTTTCCTTAATTTTAGTGTTAGAACCATAAGAACCAGAATTATTAACAAGTTTATTTACTCAAGGTGTCTGAATCTGTAGCTAGTTAATGGGAAAACTGTTGCAGCTCATTGCTGTATCATAATAATGTGCATTTTTCTGCATCTTAGGCTTCTGACTGGTTTCCTCTCGCTGTCCGGCTTAGCTGCTGAAAGTGTGGATAGCAGGCAGGGATCTGGGCACTGGGGACCTGACTGAATATAGCAAGCTTGTAATTATCCTCATCCTCCTACCCTTAATCGCCTGCAGTTCCTCAGTGGGTTGGCAACTTCTGAGCCTGGACAGAGCAGAGAAGAAAAATTAACACAATAGAGGAGGAATAGAGGGATCAGGCTGTGTTATCAGAATTAACAGAGTGGTGGGATCAGCCTCACCTGCCCCGGACTCTGGCATTAATTACATTCATAAACATGATAAGCCTGGATAAACTTGAGGCTTAATTTTCTCATGTACAATTGAAATAAGGAGCAAAAATGTGTCAAAATGTGCATATTTATTTGCAGATTATGTAACATCAATACCCAGAAAAAACATAATTTACACTGAAACATTTGGAACAAGGCACACAGTTATACAGACAGCGCTACACTTTTTTTAATCCCATATTAAAATATTAAAGAAATCAAATAATTTAAGAGAAAATGAAGTTGCTTTTGTCTCTTTGGATTCAAAATTGGGTTTTAGGTTTTAAAAGTGGCATCAAAAATATCTCTGATCTTTATAGACCCCAAGTGGTCAACAGGGGGAATTACAGCAACATGGTTCACACTGGCTCCATGGCCTCTTTGCCATGAGGAAACAAATTAATATCTGCAAACATAACTGCCCCCTTTCTGATAAAGACTTTGTGATAAATCACCCTTTGTTTAGGGAAATGGTTGAAATATTAGTGCAAGTGCTAATCCTTACTGTCATTCTCAGATAAGGAAAATAAAAGTGACAGATGTCCCTGCACAGGAGTGAGTTACAACTTAATAAGAGAAGCCAAATCAGGAAAACAGCCACAGTTGTAAAGCTTTATAAGATTTGTGGTGTGAGATGATGCTGTAAAGTCATATTAAGCATTTACAGTTGGATGATCATGACTCATATTCCAAGTGAGTAAAACAAACAGTGACTAGTTTATTGTTTTGTTTTTAGGTTACATGAAAATGATGATCTCCAGGAAATAGAATGATTTATCTCAAGAAGATGGGATGAATCGTTCTGTTTTACTTGGAAAATCAGCTTTGTTAGCTCAGTTCTAAATTATGAGGAAATAACGAAGCTGTAAAGGAAGTATCTGACTTTGACGTGTCACAAAAGGGTAACCAGTGTTGCTTTCTTCTTTATCTCTTATGTAAGCAGTAATTAACTTCGTGCAATACCTTTAATTTATCTTTGTATGGATGTAATAACCAGTAATGTCATTTTTTATATACCATACATTTCTTAATGGAATGTACATACTTTATATTTTTAAGAATAAAGTGTTGTACTTTCCTATATATAACACTTTTTGAATGATGAGTTGTATCTAAAAAACAATGTACCCTAGGGGATCAATAAAAAAATTCTGATTCTGATGAAACCAAGATAAATTTGACAAGATCTTGAGAAAATAGCCATAAACAACATGTTATAACAGATAAACAGATTTTATATTTATATATGGGTTTTTAATTTTTAAGTATTTCAGTATTTAGTTTAGTAAGTATTTTCTTATATTTTTTTTGTATACAAGCAATTTGCTTTCTTTCTTTATTTTTCTAGATTCAGTATTTTATCATTTTAAGCAGTGGACCAAATTGACAGTGCAATACTGAACTTTGTGCTGTTTTGTTCTAATTTTTCTACAGCTACTCATATTGTTTATTGCTCTAAGTGCAGTTAATTTTCTCCTGGGGATGAATTATGTTTTTTGAATTTGATAACTCAAAGAATAAAGTCTATATCATGATCAGGGAAAATAAAATGGTCACTTTTTGAACTAATCCTGGCTACTCTGCATTCTACAACACAGCACAAAAAAAAATATTATTTTAAGATTTGGAAAAATGTTTCTGGAGTCCCCAGAAATTTGTGATGTTGGGAAACACTGCTTTATCTTATACAAGACTTGTAGTGTTAAGGATTTACGAAAAATGGGGGATATGCGGAGCTACATGGCAACACCTGATTGAAAGCGTGAGAGTTCGCTCCGTAATCTCGCGATACTCAGGCGGTCACTGCCTGGTAGGAGTAATGGCCGCCTTCGTAGCAATGGCTGGAACAGGGAACAAAACAAGAAGCATTTTAGAGCGATACAGCTGACCAGGACCCGCAGAAACACCCGGGCACCCCCTCCAACCCTGTTTTCAGAACGGATGGGTAGAGGGGGTCTTGCCAAAGGACAGAAGAAACGAAAGACACTCGGAAGGAAAGGAGGGAAAGCTATCTTTGTTAGCGCTGCGATAACACGGTTGTCACTGCCGGGGGATCGAACCCGAGTCGCCCTGACAACGGAGGGTCCAGGCGGCTGAGCGTGTGATCCATACACGGGATTCCAGCTAATATGAGCGGACCGGGGCAGGACAGCGAGCCAGAGGCGAAAGTCCTTCTCATAAAGCGGCTTTACAGGTGAGTTGATGAGGCCGTTTAGCGACGTTAGCTGCTAACTTAGCCGCGTTAGCCAATCAATGTTTGTTAACCAGAAACGCTGCTACATGTATTTGAATCTATCACCTGTCAACGACGACAAGAGCACTAAAAATACACACACTCATGAGTGTTATAGGGGTAAAAGTGACTCTAGTTTTATTCACTGCAGCTTGTAATGACTCAGTGTGAAATCGTGATCAAAACTGCTTTACCCATTACCGCCTCTTTTGGAGAGAAATGAAACAGGAATTGAAGTCTCTCCTTCATGAATGAGTGAAAACTTCAACCAGAAGACGTTTCCTTCTAAATAAATCACTATAAGATGTTATTACATACTTTTAAAGGCAGGTGGTAAACTACATAATACTATTTGTGCTTAGTTTTTGTGAGTTACTTGTTACAAGACGCTTGTACATGTGAAGTGACAGATTCTTATAAAAAAATAACATATCCCTTAAGATTATCACAAACTAATCATGTAATCACTGCATTGATAAAGAAAAGACTATGAAATGAGGTAAGAAAACGCTGAAAATAAAAAGAATGATGTGCTAATTTGTTGTTTTGTGTTAACTATTAAATGCAACTCTATCTGACTCACTGAAAACAAAAGTAACTTGTATGTCAACATGTGTAGATGAAGGCCAAAAGTTAGATCCCAAAAATTTCAATGAAACATGTATAACATTTGTTTACAAAGCAGAAACATGTTTCATAGTATGATTCATGTGTCTCCATATAGTGGTTATGTTATTTCATAATCATCTTATTAACAGTATGTTCTGTTTATGATTTTAAAAAAGCACAGTCAGGGTTTCCACTCTTCTTGGAAACCCTGGAAAATGACTGACCAGTCCTCCAGTCATGGAAAACATGCAGAAAATGAGAAAAAAAAGGTCAAAAATCCTGAAAATGGCTAAATTATCCTGGGATATCCTTCATTATTTGTCCTCGTTCTTTTCATGGATGGATATTAGCCATGGACTGCACATTAAATGCCTGAGTGATAAACAAAAAACAATCTGTTAAATGTAACTTTAGATGTCCTGGAAAAGCCCTGAAAATAATTTCAAGGAAAGGGTTGGAACCCTGTAAGTGTTTCATGAGATAGCTTCAGTTTTAATCATCAGTAGGACCAGATATTTCAGTATAATAAGGATGAGAGGTCTCACATCTCCTATGGAATTCAAATGTTTTCAATGATGACACGTTATTTTATTGTATTGTTGATTGTATGTTATACCCAGGGCTGTGCAATTAACCACAAATAAGATTAAATAGTGATACGGCCTGATGCAGTATTCTAATCACAGTGTAGTTTGTCTCTAAGCTGAGATGTGTCAGAACACCATGTACAGTTTTTTGCAGTAGATATTTTATGCCCTAAACCAGAATAACTCAACCCTACTCGACCAAAGAGCCAAGTTGTTGAAAACTAACTTTGCAAGAGCAACAATCCAACTGTTGAGAAGTGGCAAAAATGGCAAGAAGTTAGAAGAGTTGGTGAAAATGGTTGAAACTTTGGAAAATAGTCAGAAAGTAGCAAAAATATCTCTGGGCAAAAAGCAGTCACAAGTTGCAAAAATGATGTTCAGCGCACAGATATGACATTTCTGTTTTAGCTCCTCTTTTTCGGAAATTATTTATCCTGGTTTCCATTGATCTTATCTGTTGCTCTTTTAATAAAGAGTGATTTATTGCTTGTGTTTTTAATAACTCAAAAGATGGGGGACCTAAATATGATGGCAAATTAAATGGCAATTGCAACATATGGAAAGATAATAACAATTGGATTATTTTTGGAAATTCTTAAGTCATACAACCAATACTGAACTTTGGTATTTGTAGCAAGATATGTAGCATGAAATCTGGAAGCTGTCCTGATTCTGATTGTGGAGCGGTTTTAAAGCGTCAGTTTAGATCACAGTGTTCACATTGTCATTATACTAATGTTTTTTTTTCTTCTCAGGGCTGTGGTGGAGTCTGTGCACAAGCTGGATGTCATCATCGGCAGCAAATCATCCTACAGAGAGGTCTTCAAGCCAGAGAACATCAGCCTTCGCAACAAGTACGTCCGCCCGCGTCAGCCACGCGTGTGTGTGTGCAAGTAAAACTGCTGTAAAACTAAGAAAGTAATGTCAGTGAAAGATACACAGAGATAAAGAAACTTAGTGTTGGACTTTAAGACTCTGAACATGTCTGCAGTTTTTTTTTCAACCTGGATTTGATGAACTGAAAGTTAGAATAAAAAAAGAAAGAGGAAGTATGAGGCAAATTTTGGAAAGAGGCCTGAGTGCGTGTGTACTCAGACAGAGAGATGGTATCTCATCCTGCCCTGTGAGTGTTTGGGTGGTTTGTCAGCGACAGCCAGCATATTTTGTAATTGGGTGATGAGGCTTTTTGTTGTTGTTGTCAAGGCTGCAGAGTTACAGGTTTTTTTTTTTTTAAGTAAACACCTTTGGGTTTTGTACTGGTGATTTTAAGTTTGTTGAAATTTTCACCTTTAATATTTTGTTGCTGTTTTCACTTTTTTGTTTTCACTAAAGAGCATTTGGGTATTTAAAATGTTAATACTCAGATTCATAGATTGTGAGAAACAGCTTTGAAATTTGATAAATTCAAATTTTTGTCACAAATTTTACTTAAATGCTAATGGGATAAGTTTGTGCCTCAGTGCAAGTGTTGGGTCATACTCTCAAGAAAATGATACTGTCCCCTCATACTGTGGAGAACGGCAGAGCCAAGCAGCAAAAAATCCCTTCAAAGCAAAGAAAATGACAAATACTGCATGTACTTTCCTCTTAGTATTAACATAATCTTGCCTTCAGCCTTACACACCAGAGTAGAGACTGAGATTTGACAATATTGTAGTGAACATCTCTGAATACTGAGTCATTTCTCACAGCCCATGTAAGTCACAGAAGGATGAAGGTCGCGTTTTGTTTGTTTGTCTTCTACGAGCAGAATCCTCCGCTGTCACTGCTGTGGTGTTGTAGACTTTGTCCTGTTGTTACTTTTAAATTATTGTTAAAAACATGTTCACAGCTGATATTTTTCTATAGTTGACTCATTGGTCTCCTTGTCAAAGCAGTGACCCAGGAATTTTTTGCCTGAAATCAAGCATGAGTGTGACTGTTTTGATGTGTGTGTCTGCAGGCTGAGGGAGCTGTGTGTGAAGCTGATGTTCCTCCATCCTGTCGACTACGGCCGCAAGGCAGAGGAGCTGCTCTGGAGGAAGGTTTACTATGAGGTCATCCAGGTTATCAAGACTAACAAGAAGGTAAATGACCCCACTACAACAGCAGAAACAAAAAAATCCCTTTCACACTGGAAAAAAAAGCACACTCCAAAAATAAGTCAAAAAAATTAATACAGGATAATTAATGCTTGTTGTAAGCAAAAATATCTGCCAATGAAACAAGTGGAAATTCACTTGTTGGATATCTTGAAACCAGATATTAGATTTAAACTTTACTAGATAAGGGAGATCTTTTAAGTAGTGGGGGATGCTCATTCTTAGCCATATTTTTTAGTATTTTGAAGTTTTGTGTCTCATAATGAGCTTATTTTGCTCAAGATTTGAATTTTCCTCCTTAAAAGTAAGTAAGAGTCCCTTCTTCTTTCTGTACACTGGATATAGTGTGAAAGTTTGTCTTTTTTACTCTCTCTCTTATTGTGTTTAACTCGTACGGAACAGATTCATAAAATGAAATGAAATGAAAGTAGTATCTTTTTTTAAACCCGCCATGTTCTTTATTAAACTCAGTGTCAGTTAATTCATTCATAGTGACACTGTTCTAAATTCAACCTACCTGAAATAAGATTAGAAATTTGAATTTTGAGACAAAATGTCTTGAAGTTTGCGTTCCTTACAAGTATCTGACATTGTTTTTTTTGCCATGATTTTCCAACCTGTTATTATTACAGCTCTGGATTTAAAATATTCAGATGCTTCTTGAAAATAGAAACTGTACTTAATAAGATAAGTCGTAATAATGCAGTGTGTGAGATGTTGACCTGCACATTAAAGTAAAGCATTGTTCTTTTTTCAAGTGAAGTCATTTTCTTAAAACACTGAAATTCATCTTTAATAAATAACTCAGCAGCTTGAAAACCTGATGACAAGTCAATAAGAGCTTTTTTCAAAGAGGTTTTTCAAGATGTTTCCAAGACTTTCCACTTAAAAACATATTCAAGATGATCCATGGTGGTGATTTACTCAGTAAGGTTTTGAGTTTTTGCTGTGTAAATTTATTTGTCACACAGGCTGTTCTTCCCTGGCTTTGTGTCCTGGCTCTAACAAAGGTCAATTCCACTTTGACATTTTCTGTTTTGTGATCACTGGATCATAACGCTCCACATGTTGCATCAAGAGTTGTCGTGTACGGGTGGTCTGAACCCATGAAATGTCACGTAGCTCCAACCGGAGAGACTCTCAAAGTTTCGTTCATCTTCAGCAAACGAGAATGTCCTTTAACTTTGCTGATCTAACCTGTTCAAGCTCTGTTCACAAACTCTCCGTTTAACATTCAGATCTTTCACTCATGGAGGATCTTTGCTATAAAATGTGTGAAAATGCTGTTTTGCTGTTAAAAGCTGATCAGGAGGAATAAATGATAACCATGTACTATGGCCTGGTTTGATTTTTGTGGCCTCATTAAGAGGTGTGATAATTAATTCCTCTATGGTTTTTAATCAGCTGAAAAATTCTCTTAGAAGTTTTAGGTCAAAAAGCATGAAGCAGAACTCCACTTGTTTGACATGTTGAATATTTTCACCATCCTTAACGCAAAATGGTTCAGTTAACTTATAAATTTACTTCTCACTTGAAGGTTTTCTCCCTTTTAATTTAATTTAATTTTACTCAAATCACAAATACCAGATTTATCCCTTCATCAAAAATGTTTTCCAATTTTTTTCTTTGATACTGATGCTTGTTTTGATCAGTGTTATAAACACAGTGAACCCTTTTCCTCCTTAAAAGTGAGCTGCTGTGTCTCCTTGAAAACCCAAACTCTGTTGTCATATGGATTTTAGCAGACGAGAAGAAAATATCTCTAACCAGAACAGGAAATTCAAAAATCTCAGCAGGAAAGTGAAGTTATTAGCTCTTTGTTGTTCCAGCATCTCCTGTTTCTTTCTTGTCTGAGAGAAGCAAAGTAGAAATATTTAAACATACTCATCTCTCATGTCTTTCCTCAACTTTTCAGTCTCTTTCATGCCATGTTTGTATTTCTAATGTCTCTCCAACTCATCTTTCTCTCTCTTTTTTCTCCATGCAGCACATTCACAGCCGCAGCGCTCTGGAGTGCGCCTACCGCACACACCTGATTGCAGGAGTGGGTTTCTACCAGCACCTGCTGCTCTACATCCAGTCGCATTATCAGCTGGAGCTGCAGGATTGCATCGACTGGACGCACGTCACAGACCCTCTCATCGGTCAGCAAAACAAAAACCAGCTGTCTGCTTAGTTTGTAGTCATCATATTCAAATAAAAAACTCGATCACTCTCTGACATTTTGAAGTGAAGATGTTTTAAAAGCCACACGGAGAAACACAGGAGCGTGATAATGTCTCATTTTGGTTGCTTCTGAGTTTTAAATACACTCAATTTAAGTGAGACATTAATATTCCACATTTGGTTACCCTCTTTCACCCTTGAAAGCGCGTCTTGTGAAGCAGGAATTAATCCTATTATGTAAGTCATTAAAGGGGTTTTAAAACTTCACAAACTCTGTTTCCACTGGTCAGATTGACCTCATTTATAGCTGCTGCCGTACGATCACTCTCCTTATAAACAATGTGATCCTTCGCGGTGTTGAAGTGTCCCCTGGCTGAATTTAGTCCGATCAAATTTCAGTGTTCCTGCGAACAACACAGACCTGACAAATAGGTGGAGAAATGCCAAGTCGGCCTATTGTCAGCAAAGACAAATTGACAGGTGCAAGGTCGCTGAAGTGTGATGCGGTGTGAAGCCTGTATTTATCCTCTGACTGAAACTGGCTCGACTTGAGCTCTGTGGTACACAACATTCACATTTCTGCACAGATTTTATGGAGCGAAAGAGATGCTATCAAACTGTAATCCAGGCTTTATACCAGAAGTAAATCGGGTGAAAGGACCCTGTTTTGCTGAGAAACTGAATCACTTCACAGAATAAGTTTTCAGCCACCTCATAGTTTCTTCTTGGCCACCTAAATCAAAAAACCTTTGAACACAAGCGCCACAAAAATATCTCTGTATAGTCTCCAACTTTAGATCTCTCTTGGCTTTAAAATGTCTCAGCTTGGATGTAAGCTTTTCCCTTTGTTACATCATTCTGAGACTTTTTGGCTCAAGTCCCTGAGCTAAATCCTTGAAATGAGAAGATCATTGTGTGATTGTTTCCCTCAGGTCGAAAGAAACCGGTGTCAGCCACCCCGAAGGAGATGGAGTGGGCACAGATGGCCTGTCATCGCTGTCTGGTCTACCTCGGAGATCTAGGTAACAACATAACAATAGATTAAACAGTTATTCCATCCCTTGCTGCAGCTTTTAGAGGTGTGAGACTGTGTGTGTGTGTGTGTTTAATTGAGGATTGGAAAATGTGGCCAGGCTGTAAAGTTTATAGAGGAAGTTGTTTTCCGATTTTAAATACTTGTCCTTTTTTTGTTGTTGTTGTTTTAATCTTGGTTTGGGTTGCAGCCCGTTATCAGAATGAACTCGCTGGAGTGGAGGCCGAGCAGCTGGCAGAACGCTTTTACCATCAGGCCCTGTCCGTCATGCCACACATAGGTGAGTATGGGCAACGTGAAACACATTTACCGGGGTACTGGAAACTTTGAAGTAGGGCTGAATGATGAGTTAAAATAATCTAATTCTGATTATTTATCCCTATATTGCAATTGCAATTTCCTGAGAGATTACTTGCAGGTTACCCATCTTGTGTGGTGTTAAACTAACACAAGCAATAAATCACTCTTAATAAAAAAAAGAGCAACATATTAGAGATGGGGAAACGGGAATAAATACCTTTTAAAAAAAAAAGAGCTGTTTTGATTCTTAAGGCAAATTAACGTCAGTTGCCATATTGAATGGGATGATCTTTTTTCATCATTGCTTTGAACAAAAAAATCACGTACATGATCTGTTTGCATAGACAGGTACATCTAAAAATTAAAAATTTGTAAAAAAAGTTGAATATTTTTGGTTACTCATTTCAGAAAGTGAAATCAAGATATTATACAGACTCATTAAACATAGAAGGAATTATTTCAAGCATTTATTTATTCAAATGTTCATGATTATGGTATACACATGATGAAAAACACCAAATTTAGTGTCGCAGAAAATTAGAATATCACATAAGATTAATAAGAAATAATATTTTAAATAGAAATGTCAGGTTTCTGATTAGTGTATTGATTTCTAGGTGTTCAATACCACTTTTACAGCTTGTGAGGTTCGGGGTTAGTGTTTGCTTTTTGACCATTTTAGCCATTTTCACTCACTTTTTGCTGTTTTTGATGCCATTTTTGCTACTTTCTGGCTATTTTCCAAGTTTTTTTTACCAATACTTACCCACTTTTACATATTTTTGCTGCTCTTTGACTATTTTTGCCACCTGAAACTTATTATTAATGCTACTTCTTGCCTTTTTGGCATTTTTCACCACTTTGATAGTTGCTCTTGCAAAGGTATTTTTCAACAACTTGGCTGATTGGCAGAAACATATAAGGTTAAATCTTCATGGTTGTTATCCTGTTGATTTTATTACTTGATATAGTTGCTCAATAAGGATTAGGGTTTGTTGGGTCAAGATAAAAACAGTAGCTGAAATAAACTGCTGCAAGCACTTGGCTGATCAAAATACTTGATCTGTCTAAGAGAAAATCCCCAGTTCCTTTTGATTGAGCAATGCTATGATTTGTGTAGCGATGACTTACGTAGGCGCAGCCAGAGGAGGCATCTCAGCATAAAAACTTGAAATAGCAGGAAAAGGCAGTTTGGTCAGAATCTCTTTAGCTCTCTAAGAAATGCATTCTTTCCTTTGTGTGTGTGTGAGAGTTTTGTTAAAACATTTCTTGGCTTCACATGTAACCAGACGCTTCATCTGATTATCAAAAGTATTATTTTCATAAGAGTTGCTGCTTTAATGGCTTTTGTGTAGAATAAACAGATGAGATAACTTGTTATTTCAAGAACTTCTGAAGTTTTGATGGTGGTGCTGTGTATTCATTTGTTGATTTGTGAACTCAAGATATTAAAAAGTGTTTAAATGAAAGATGTGTTTAAACTAGGGTGCAAGCACACTACTTTCCTTATTAAACAGACAGAGATTGAGGCTAATACGACCGTACTGATCTGCGTTACAGGAATGCCTTTTAACCAACTGGGCACATTAGCAGGAAGCAAGTTTTACAACGTTGAAGCAACCTACTACTACCTACGCTGGTGAGGATTGTTTGTACACACGTCTTATGATTTAAAAGCATATGTATCGAAGTGTAGAGTCTTAAAATGTGTTTAATCTGTTCCAGTATCCAATCAGACGCCCCCTTTGAGGGCGCCTATGGCAACCTGAAGCGCCTGTTTGACAAAGCTGCCAAGATGTACCACCAAGTGAAAAAGCAGGAGATGAAGAAGTTGTCTCCATCTCGACAAAGGTGAGGAGGATTAAAGGCGATATGAAAACACATATTCAGTCCCACTTGTGTTGTTTTTTTTGCAGAGAATGAATTCAGATTGTAGTCTCTGGAGTTAATATGTTAAATATTTAAATTTCTCTCACTTGTACATTCCATTAACTGAAAACAAACACAGCCTAAAGTCTCTCAAGTTTAATTTTTCAACCGAAGTCCACACAATTCTATGAGTTTCCAGAAGCTGATTGTGAAATGCTTGTACATTTGTGGCATTTTTCACCATTTTTATTCGTTGTACTTTAGTTGATTTAACTATTTTCAAAAACTTAGCACATTCATTATCCAGATTCGAGATTTAGGTCAAATAATAAATCTTGATCATTTTTTAATGATTTTTATTTTGCGTTTTTTTTTCCCCCAGATCAAAAGACATCAAGCGTCTCCTGGTCAGCTTCATGTACCTTCAGAGCCTGCTGCAGCCTAAGAACAGGTAAATGCTTTCAGTGTCACTCCTCTGCATGTTTTCAGACAGGTTTAGTGTAAACTTTTAGCCTGGATGCATTTTTAATCTTTATCTCTTTGTGGGTATGTTCAGGCTGTATCTCAAATATTTGGACTTTGATCAAATGTTTACAGTATCCAGCAGATAGTCACACGTTTATAGGTTACTCGCAAGTAAAAAGGTTTGAATGTGCTGATTTAACTACCAGTACAATGTACTCTGAGCGAATATGAAGGACGGAAAAAGATAAATACAGAAAGCATCAACCTAGTACCCCATAAACCCAGTGACCCTGCTTTATCAACAAACAGCCACCGTGTTATCTCTGGATTGATTATTGACAGAGCAGAGTCCTGTCATTGAAAGAGCTTCCTTTGTTTTCATTACTTCCTCCTCTCACATCACTTTTTTTTCCGTTTGTAGTCTAATGGAGACGGAGCTGACGTCGCTCTGTCAGTCGGTGCTCGAGGATTTCAACCTGGTGCTGTTCTACCTGCCGCCACCGACACACAGCGGTGCTCACCACTCCCCCAGCGAGGAAGAAGACGAGCCGCAGCACTCGGATAACTCCTGCCCAGTGCTGCCTGACACACTGATCTTCAAGATGGTGGTGACGTGTCTGATGGTGGTGCACAGCCTGAAGAGGGGAGGTCAGTGATGGTTTGATAAGCAAGTTTAGGGAGAATCTTTTCTTCTTCTCCTCTTGAAACCAGTGGAGCAGTGTTCTCCTGCTTTTGATGAGGAAACTTCAAGCCTGAAAGCATTCAGCTTCTTATTTAAACAGCATCTGAGTGTACAGCCCCAATTCTTGTAAAGTTGGGACGTTGTGTTAGACGTGAATAAAAACATAATACAATGATTTGCAAATCCTGTTGAACCTATCTTCAATTGTTTGTTTATTCCAATGATCCAAACAGGTGTTTTTTTCAGCATTCCCCAACTTTCCCAGTCTTTTGTTGCCACTGTCCCAGCTTTTTAGGAGCGTGTTGCAGGCATCAAATTCAAACTGAATGAATATTTGCAAAAAAAAACAAAAAACTTATCAGTTTGAACAATGAATATCTTGTCTTTGTAGCGTATTTCCATTTCCATTTTACACATCTCAACTTCACTGGAAATTGGGGTTGTATGTTGACATATGGAAGTCCAAAAATATTCAATTTTTCATGAGTATTTCATTGGAAAAATAAATTGTTTTATGTTTGTGTTTTCTGACGCATTTGAGACTCTTCTGTGACCCGTCTGTGGAAAATCAAGCTTGAGCTAATCAGAAGCAGTGATTTTATTATGATCAAATGTGAGTATTTAAAGATGTTCATTGGTGCTGTGGATAACTAACTGATGTGGTGTTGTGTTTGCAGGATCAAAGCAGTACAGTGCATCCATCGCCTTCACTCTGGCACTTTTCTCTCACTTGGTGAACCACGTCAACATCCGGCTGCAGGCTGAACTGGAGGAAGCAGAGAGCCAGGTGCCCCCACTTCACACCGACGCTGCAGGTAAGAGAGGACACTCCTCATCTGTGGGACAGAAATGTTTACTGCTCGTTAGCTCGAACTGAACCGAGAAAAACTGCACAAGTCAGCACAAAACAGGAAATTTCCCAGCCAGGATCTGGCTCGTGGATCAATGCAGCAATCCCATTTTATCCTCATCAGCAACATCCTGCGAGATTAAAGTTTAAACTTCTCTTTGTGGTAAAAAAATGATCGTCTCTAGGGAGATCTGTGGCTCTTTTTTATCTTATTTTTTTCAATAAGTCAAGTGCAGTTTGAAGTTTTAAATAAATATTTATGTGCTCTATCATGGATGCTCCAGCTGACGGCGCTGTGGTTTGAAATCTGTGAAATGGAAACTTAAAGCGTGTTTAAATGCTCTTTTCTTTTCTAGATGACATGGAGACAAAGGATCTGACAGCTCCATCTGTAGATCGGTCCGAGGAGAAGCCGCTGCAGAACGGCTCCCTGGAGCAAGAGGACGATGAGGAGGAGAGGGATGAAGATGGCTGTGAAAGGGTGGGTGTCAAAAAGCAGATCAGTGTGGAGGAACAACGCAAAATGGAGGAAGACAAGCAGAGACAGAAGAAGAAGTACACCCGTCTGTCTAGACTCCGCCGACGCCGCTGTGCCCGCAAGGACGATCGAGGAGAGGATGAGAGCGACCTGAGCGAAGGCTTCGAGAGCGAAGAGGAGGACGACGAGGACGATGAGAGGAGGGGTCACACTGAGTCAACAGGTGGCAGCACCACTGGAATCCAACCCAACCCTTCGTCCGTCAGGAAGCAGACAAAAAGAGACCCTCTCGTTGAGGAGGGCAGCTGGGGGAGCGGGTCAGAGGAGGAAGAGGAGGAGGAAGAAGGAGGGACGGCGTTTGATGTAGAAACCGACTCTGACATGAACAGCCAGGAGTCCCGATCAGACCTGGAAGACATGGAGGATGCGGAAAACTCGGACAACACAGAAGGGCAGGCTCGAGAGGAAGACGAGGAGGAAGAGCAACCAAAGGAGGAGGGAGGGGAGAGGGACGGCGACACTCCCCCGACCTCTAACGGACCGCTCATGCCCAGTGACTCCAGCATCAGCAGTAACCTGCAGGCCATGTCCTCACAGCTCTTCCAGGCGAAGCGATGTTTCCGCCTGGCTCCGACCTTCAGCAACATGCTGCTGCGGCCCCAAGCTTCCTCCTCCTCCTCGGGTATCCCCACCCCGACCGACTCCTCTGCTCCCCCCTCCCAAGAGACGCCTCCTCCTCCCAGCGACTCACCCTGTGATATGAACCCTGGTACTGCCAACGGAACCAATGAAAATGGTAACCTCAGTGCTACATCCACACGTTTGTTTGTTTTTTCCACACATTTTCCTTGATTTCAAGAAGCAGTCAGGAAGACAAGTTTATTTTTAGTTAGAGCAAATTTCTTGGACATAGACTTGATCAGCGTGTTGGATACTGCAGAGATCTGTGTAGGTTGACAAGTGACAAAATGTGACAAAAGATTGATGAAGTTGGGAAATAATTTATCAGAATCAAAGTAATGAATGTGCACTTCAACTTTAAAAGCTTCTGTTTACCATGAGCATCCATCCATATTCTTAGGGAGGCTGGAACCTTAAACAACTGTCTGCAGGTGTGAGGTGGGGTTCAAACAGCCTCCTTAGAAGAATAGTAATAGACCTTTGTATAGTGTAGAAAAGGGAGGGAACCAAGGGTCTGCCCTGAAAAAGTAGGATGTAAAGGGGTTTGTAGCACCATTCGCATTCTCAAATTGGGAGTGTGTTGCCAGAATTTACAAAGGATGGTAAAGGAAATGTCAGACAAGGCAATTAGGTTGAGTCAGTACATTTAAATGTAGCCTAAGAAATCAGAATATGAGCGTCCTCGGCCCAAGATTAGACCAGCGCAAATGCATGTAAACAGCTTAGTCAGACCGTGGCACATAGATAATACACAGGTCTTGGTACGCCTCAGTGTTCAGCACAAGCAAATTCTAGATGGCGATGATAAATAGGGTCACTGCACTCAAAAACAGCAAACAAACATCATGGTACACATACTTACGTAACAACATATAAAGAGCTACACCTGCATCAAACTTGACCGTTGCTTTTACAATGTCTGGTCTTGTAGCTTCACTCATCAAAAAGGGACACAGCTATCTAAGCAGAGGTCTGATTCTCTTTCCTGCTTGTAAACACAGACAAGACTAGATCCTCTGCTGCGACCTAACAATCCAGCTATGACCTTATTTGTTCGCTGGGTGCACGTAAATGGACTGAGTGGATCTGGATGAGGAGAAATTACACACTTTTGGGGCCAAAATACCAGAAAACTTCTTGCTACATGCCTGTTCCTTCCTTTTACTTGCCTATCTCCTCTTAGTAGTGCAGCCCAGTCCGGTGGGTATGAGTTCAAGCCCAGACCGGCCCCTCGCCCCAGCTCTGCTTCCTCAGTCTTCTTTCTAACTTCTTACCACAGACTCTTCCTCTTTTGCTGGGTTTAAGGGTTGGGCACTTACATGTACTGGGGCCTGGGTCCACTTCATGTGACATATTAGGTTGGGTTATTTGAGGTGTTCTGCGAATGGATATGATGGACGGTGAGAGCTGTTATGAGGGAGGGTTTCTCCAGGATGCCAGAGCTAACTGTTAAGCCTCTTTGGAGATTCCTGGTCCTAATTTAGAGACATGCCAGTGACATGCCAGTGACAGGAGGTTCCCACTTGATAACCTCAGTGATAGTCTGCTCATGTCTTCAGGCTTTAAATTTGAGGTGACTTATCAGTGGAGCCAGTCGTGGGTGGGTTTCTTCACAAAGTACTCATCCCTTCTAAAAGCACAAGAATGTGTTTTGCTCAGTTTTGTTTAGTGTTGGGTGAACAACTCAAGTGCTCTCTTACTTTCTCTCTATGTTCACATCATTAACTTAAAACACCGATCCTTAGTGTTAATGACCTGAATCTTGTGTACATGTAGAAATACACACTTACTGGAGCAAGTCCAAGTGCTAATGTGTGTTACATTAAAGCACATGTGTGTGTATAGGGTCTGTGATTTATGGCTCTCAGGCACATGGCCAAATGTAAACAGTGCATAGCACAAGCTCACATTTCCTTAAAAGGAAACCTAAACCTCTAGTTTGTCCAGCTGCTCATCTGTTTGACCCCCTATAAGCCTTTCGGGCCCGAGCTTTAGATGCAAGACTGTTAACAATATCTGAAGTGGAAATTGTACAATATTGCTGTTTTAATCCACTGAAAAATCTAAGAATTACTTTGTTTAAACCATTCTGTCTTTGCTTTGTCCTTCTCTAGACCTGGACTCAGATTCTGAAGGCAGCCAACACAGTACCCCGTCTGTACACAGTGAGAAAACCCTCTTAGAGAAGCTGGAGATCCTGACCAATCAGGGCTTGATCCAGGTGGTGAAGGTCTTCATTGATTGGCTGAGGACAAACACAGACATTATTCTCATGTGTGCTCAGGTGAGGCAAACCGAACCGTCCTGCTTTTATCCAGAAACCATCAACTCTTCGAGGAGTTTAGTGACTGAAACTTTTTGTGTCTGCAGAGTTCTCAGAGCTTGTGGAACCGGCTGTCTGTGCTGCTCAACCTGCTTCCAGATGGCAGCAAGATGCTCGAGGCTGGTGAGTTCCTGTTAGATGGCGGGACAGAAATGTTTCTGCTCGTGAAAAACTCAGACGCTTCACTTTGTGATGCCAGAACCCAAACTACTAAAATAAGAGAATAGTGAAGCCAAAGGCACATTTCTCTCCAAACTCAGATCTTCACTTGATACTTCCCCTACATGTTAAAGAAACCATTCTGACGCCCAGATCTCTCTCTAAATATTAACTGTCCCTTGTAATTCTACACAGCTATACTGTATTCTGTCTCACATTAATGTGTTTATTTATGTTTTTGCAGACCTGGGTCTGAACACGGAGGTGACAGAGCTCATAAATGAGTGTGAGCAGCCCGGGTTAGTTCAGAGTTTGCTGCTGCCTGAGGATCTGGCCCTGCGACACCTGCCTGCTCTCAACGTAGCTCATCGCCGCCTGGATTTCAACCGCCGCAACCCCTCCCTCAGTTCCCTACAGGAGGTACACACAAAATACCGGAGTCATTGTTGAATCACAAAACATGAAATAAGACCATCTTTTTTGTACATGTCAAATGACTTAAATTCCTGGAAAATCTATTCATGGAATCCAAGTCTTGCTTCACTCACTGACTGACACAGACTGGTGCCAGTATTAGAAAGAACTAAAAGCAGATTTGACGATATTAGCCCAATTTCTTCCAGGTTAATCCTTTAAACTGCTTTTGTTTGTGTTATGTGATAGTGAGCTAAATATTTCTTTATTTTGGGCTGCTTCTCTAAAAAACAAACTGTGACATAATCATTAAAGGATCCAAGAAAATGGGCCTTTTCTCTTTTATAGAATAAACAAATTGTTTAGCTGAATAGCATTTTACTGAAGTCATATTGAAGTCATAAGTTTTCAGGAAAAAAGGCAAAAACATTCTTTATGTATATTTAATATTTCCATTTTTCCTATCATCTTTATTTTATTTTAATATTTTGACGCTGGTAATCATGTAAATGGGCTCATAAAATAATAATTTGATGTAATAAATGACTTAGGCATTTATACTATTTGGCTAAGGAAATATAGATTCATCACTTTATTTGAGGATTGATTAATCTCTCTCCAATAACAATCAGGTCTTCCTTGAGTGAAAAAAACGTTACCTGTGTAACAAAAAAGTACTTTTCTGTCAGCCGTGTAAAAATCTGTCATAACCTGAATATTATTGGGTCTAGTCTGAGAGGGGTCCCCTTGTAGCTTCAATAATGATGGTATTAAAGCTAAAACATGATGAATGTCTTTTTAAAGTCAGGAAAGTAGAGCGAAAAACAAATACAAACAGTTGTATATATTCATGTGTGTAATGTTTCAACTTTATGGGTGTTTTAAGAGCTACAGTTGCAGTATTCAGTGTCCAAACTGGTATGTTTTTAATGTTGGAAAGCAGCCCCTGCTCATGCATATGAAAAATAGGAAGAATTTTATGGAGAACAAAGATGCAAAGTATAAAAGCATGAAACCTTTTCTTCCGTCTTCATGTTTTCAGTGTGTGGTGCGAGTGTGTTGCATCCGCAGTTTTGGCCACTTCCTGACAAATCTCCAAGGCAACGTGCTGCACTTCAACCCCGAGGCGGGCATCTTCACCAGCATCAGCCAGTCCGAGCAGGACAATCTGGTGCAGCAGGCCAAGGCCCAGTTCCGAATGGTGAGTGACATCTGAAGAATGAGCTTACAAACGGCAGGGGGGCCGGATTCAATGGAGACTCATTAATCGAACTGTGTGCTGCTCACATGTTGTGTAACTGCTGACCTAAATAAATGTGCAGAGCGGAAGAAAATGAGACGAATGAGCCTGAGAATGAGAAAATAATGTTTTCATTTGTTGATGGTGAACGTCTTATTTTGTATCTCGACCTGTGCAGGCTGAAGAAGAGGCTCGCAGGAATCGCTTAATGAGGGACATGGCTCAGCTGCGACTACAGGTTTCTAAAAGTCATTTTTCTTTCAAAGACACAAGACTAAAAAGGATATTTACCTCCTCTTACATTCTCACATTTATTGGCTGATGTCTCATTTCCTGTCTCTCCTGTGCAGTTGGAGGTGTCACAGCTAGAGGGCAGCCTTCAGCAGCCTAAAGCCCAGTCCTCGATGTCGCCCTACCTGGTGCCAGACACAGCTGCTCTCTGTCAGCATCTGAACCTCATCAGGCAACTGGCCGGCAGCGGCTGCTTTATCATCATCATCCCAAGGACAGGTCAGTCGGACATTTGGCACATTTTATTAACGAAAACTTTATCTTCTTGCTCATTACAGTATATTTTGACATTCTCAGACTAAACGAATCGAAACAAACTGTTGGATCAGTTGAAACTAGTCTCTGAGCTCCTTGTTAGTGCTGTTACAGCTTTTATTTTAAGATGTAGATTGTGTTCAAAGCTGCTGTTGAGGACAATATAACCTAAGGCAGGTCACAGATAGAGTCCAGCCATGAGAAATGTGCCGCTCTGAAATCTACATTTCAGCTTGTTTTATTCCACTGCCACTATTCAGGGTCGGTTTCTGATTGGAGCTCCATCCGTCAGTCTGGCTCACGACTCTTTGTTCCGTGATAAATGTGAACTTAATGTGTGTTTCAGTGATTGATGGACTCGACAGGCTGAAGAAAGAAAATGCCGGTGCGAGGGACGGTATTCGCTTCCTGGAGTCTGAGTTTCGCAAAGGCAACAGGTGGGTGTTTTTATCAGGTTTGACAACCGATGGAGCTCCGTGTTGCACTTTTTCAGAGACGTGTGGATTTATTTGGGCTTATCAGAAGTCTTTGTCATCCTCCTGCAGGTACATTCGCTGCCAGAAGGAATCTGGTCGCAGTTTTGAAAGAGATAAACTGAAACGTCAGGACATCGAAGCCTGGTAACTCAACTCAGTTTTATCTCACCCATTCAGTATCTTGACCAGGGATGTCCTGATCCCAATAGTATCAGATTGGACCTGATTTTAGCATTTTTCAATGTATTAGCGGCCAGCATTTTAGCCTATTTTCATAAGCGATCATTCATGTTCAGAATCAGAATCAACTTTATTCGCCAGGTATGCTTGAACATGTTCGCCATCATTGAGCAAAATTTGCTGCCTGAACTCTAATGTGTCAGTATAATCTGAGTTCGCCAACCTCATTAAGTTGGTGATAAAAGAAAAAAGTATGTTGATGTGAAGCAGAAGCCAAACTTAGCTCTTTAGCGTTATCTGACCTCTAGCAAAGTTTCTCTGCAAAACTAAGAATCTAATCAGGATCTGGGGGCAAGAAATGCTGATTGGGAAATTTCTAATAACAACCTCGTTTTGATTTGTTTCCCCTTTTTTTTTGATGTTTTAGGCATTTGTACAAGATGGTGGACAGCTGCCGTCAGTTGACAGTTTCCCAGAGCAACGGAGATGAGGACACTGCTGGTATGGTGACCATCCTGACTGGTCATCAAGTGGAAGAGCTTTGCACTCAGTCTGCTGCAATGAAGGTGAGACAGTTTACTCTGCACCGTCTGTTCTGACAGCTTATAAGGTACAAGGTGTAAAAGTTTCTCCAAATTATTTTGTTTCTACTATTTAGTGAAGATGTTTCCAACATATTCACATATGTGATAGAGCTTATTTACATTACAGTATACCTCTTTTTTGAGTAGAAAAAGTAGCAGCTTTGAATTATTTTCACCAAGGATATTATCAGAGGTACATATAGTTGTGTCTAAGTTTAAGTCCCCTCCAGCAGAGTTTTCTGATTTTTTTGGCCTTTTCTCAGAAAATATGAATGGTAACACAAAAAACTGTCTGTCACCCATGGTTAGAGGTTGGGTGAAGACATTTATTAACAAACAACTGTGTTTACTCTTTTTAAATCATAATGACAACAGAAACTTCAAAATTACCCTGCTCATTTTTTTTATATACACACACACACTGATTACAAGTAAATAGATCTCAGGTGAGGATTGTTACCTTAAGTAGACATTCAAACATAATTGTGTTAACTTTTGTGCATTTTTCAGGACAAAACCACCAGAGTTGTGTAAACTTCTCAACAGGGTCATTTTTGAAGTTTCTGTTGTCGTCATGATTTAAAAAGAGTAAACTTTTTTTTTTCAATAAATGTCTTCACCCAACCACTAAACATGAGTGATAGAAAGGATTTTGTGTTATCATTCATATTTTCTGAGAAAAGGCCAAAAAAAAATCAGAACTTCTGCTGGGGGGTGTAAACTTTCAGGCACAAGTGTACAGTTATATGTCAAAGTGTAGGCAGGATACTGTTTTGAAATGTTTTTCTTTTTTTAATGGCAGCAAGATGCTATACATTTGTATAACATAATTTTTTTTTAAAGTCATAGGTAATTTTACATGCAAATAGAAATCATATGGAACCATCCATGTAATTTCTATGCAATTCTATGGAAGAAAACCAAAGTTATAACAAAATAACCTTTTGAAATTGGGTCAAATTGACCAAAGAACAACAAAATGGTTAACAAATGAAAAGAGAAAAATCAGGAAGCTCATGTTTCTAGAAAGGACAAGAAAGCATTACGGACTCTTGTCTTACTTTTCAAACCCTGTCATGTCCAGTGCTTCGTTGTTGTTTCATAGAAGCAGATTTGCATGTAGTTGAAACCCATTTAAAGCTCCAGACTGATTTTCTGTCCAGGTTTTCTAACTCAGTCTGTCCTCTCTTCTCTCCTTCCAGACGGCGATCCAGGCAGCAGGCTCAGCGGGCATGGAGCTGAAGAACATCGTGGAGTTCTACCGGCAGTGGAAGGAGATCGGCTGAGAGTTCAACAGGGGGGCAGCTGTCAGTGCTGCGAAACAGCTGATCGATCACAACACTCGCTCCCTCTCTCTCTCTCCCACTCTTTTGCTCTGTGTGTATCTGCGTCTCTAAAGGCAAAAACCAACTCAAAAGGAAGTTGAATCGAAAGGAAGGAGTTATAGCGTAGAGGGGTGGAAAAGATAAACAAGTGGAGTGAAAAAAAAAAAAGGAATAGAGAAATGCGAGCGAGCAGCGGCGCTAAAAGAAACAGCAGATCTCCCCACCTCCCACTCCTAATCCTAAACATAAAGAGTGACCCCTAGTGGTCGGGGTGAGGAAACGGTGAGGGAACGCTCCACACAAGTTTTTAAGTGCCCCTGGTTCACATCCTAACCAGGAATACACTGTACATGTTAGCAAACGAGTACCTACGTGTTCGAGAGAGAAACCGCACACAGACATAAACACATTCACGCTCAGATGAATCCATTTAGATATTTAGAGCTGAGGTTTTTGTTCCCTCCTCCCCTTTTCCTCTCAGTATGTATTTAAGAAACAGGGTTAAGAGTGTGTGAGTGTGCTCATGGCTGCGTTTTTTTTAAGGAAGTCGAGGGTGTATGACGACAACTTGGAGATAGAGAAACCACGCTCTGTCCACCTGACACCTGAGGCTCCCCGCCTTAAAAACAAACCAGGCGTCTCACAGCAGCTCAAAAACCTCCAGGAAAGGTTGAGGAAGACGAGTTCTCTTCTTCAGGATCGGTTTCTTTCCTCTGTGGCTTTTTTTATTTTGATTTCAGTAGGTTTTTTTTTTTTTTTTTTTTTCATTTGCGGTGTATTTTTTGTGACCAGTGACTTATGTATTGTGCTCTCTGTATGAGAAAAGAAGAAGAAAAACACAAAAGGTGTTTCCCTGTTAAAGGTTTTAATTTGGATTTTATTTTTGTACCCAAATGACATTTATTTTGCTTTTTGTAAGCTGAAACTGAATGAAATATGCAAGAATGTTTAAGGGAAAGGAAAGGGTTTGTTGTTGTGTGTTGATCCACTTTAACAGGTCCTCCAGTTCTGAAAGTTTAAAGAAACTTATAATCCAGAATTTATTTAACAAGGTGTCATGTTAGACAGGGGAGGGAGGTAGCAGCCTGTTAGCCTCGTGTTGTAGCTACTCATCAGTGAGGCTCAGAAGAGAACAGGGGCAGCTGACTCTCCCAGAGGATTGTGGGTTTAGTTTGGACCCCTGTAAACTCCTTAAATGTATCCCATCTACACTTCATCTCCATAGTGACTGTCCCATCATGCACAGTGCAAAAGAAAACCAGTATACGTGTGTGGCCATGCATTGAACAATAAAGAGAAACTAAGATGATCACTGCTGTCTCTGGTGTTTTTGCTTCCTGTCCAGATTCTGTTTTCATGCAGCTTCCTGCTTTCATCTTAACAAAACCTAAAGTATACAGTTGTGCTCACAAGTTTACACACCCTGGCTCAATTTGTGATTTCTTGGCCTTTTATTAGAGAACATGATTGACAACACAAAAACGTTCCTTTCACTCATGGTTAGTGGTTGGGTGAAGCCATTTATTAACAAACAACTGTGTTGATTCTTTGTAAATCATAATGACAACAGAAACATTCAAAATGACCCTGATCAAAAGTTTACATACCCTGATGGTTTTGGCCTGATAACATACACAAAAGTCAACACAAATGAGTTTGAATAGCCACTAAAGGTAACTATCCTCACCTGTGATCTACACTGCCTGGCAAAAAAAAAAAAAGTCACCACCTGGATTTAATGAAGCAAATAGGTACAAGCCTCCTATTGGATAATTACTGCATGTGTGATTATCTTTCAGCTGGAAACAAGTTATTTAACTCCAGCTTATGCAATGAGTAGCTTCTCATCTCTTAACCAAATCAAAAAATGCATCCTGTGTTTGTGGAAAAGATGTTTGTCTGTTTAAGAAGGGTCAAATCATTGGCATCAAGCAGAGAAAACATCTGAGGAGATTGATGCAAAAACGACTAAAATTGGGTTAAGAACTGTCCAACAGATTATTAATAACTGGAAGGATGATGGGGAAGCATCAAGTCTGAGTCCAGATTTACCCTCTTCTAGAGTGATGGGCGCATCAGGGTAAGAAGCAGGTGAAGTGATGCACCCATCATGCCTAGTGCCTACTGTACAAGCCTGTGGGGGCAGTGCTGCAGTTGCTCAGGTCTAGGTTCAGCAACATTATGTCTCCAAAGAATGAGGTCAGCTGACTACCTGAATATACTAAATGACCAGGTTATTCCATCATTGGATATTTTCTTCTCTATGGCACGCGCATATTCCAAGATGCCAATGCCAGGATTCATGATTCATGGCTCAAATAGTGAAAGAGTGGTTCAGGGAGCATGAGACATGTTTTTCACTCATGGATTGGCCTCCACAGAGTCCAGACCTTAACCCCATTGAGAATCTTTGGGATGTTCTGGAGAAGACTTTGTGCAGTGGTCAGACTCTCCCATCATCAATACAAGATCTTGGAGAAAAATTAATGCAACACTGGATGGAATTAAATTTTGTGTCATTGCAGAAGCTTATCAAAGCAATGCCGCACCGAATAGTAAAGGTTGTCAGACAAAATATTTGTGTGTGACCTTTTATTTTATTGGCCAGGCAGTGTATTTGCTGGTAAGAAATAAATATTTTAGATTTTCCATTTCCAACAGATTTAATGATAAACTGGAGACAAATCAGACAGATTCAAACAATTAATCAAAACAGTAACCTCAAATTGCCCTAAATTCAGAATCAAACCCTGACTGACCTGACCTCTCAACTCTCATCACGTCTCTCTCTAACTAGGTCTCCTGTGCCATTCTTTCCTTTTTTCCCCTCTATCTCTTGTGCCTCTCTCCATCCCGGGCCCCCTGCCCACCACTGACTGAGCACACTCTAACCAATCCAGTCAGCGCAGTCAGTGCCACCCCAACAGAGGAAGAAGAAGACTGGCACTGGCGCCGCTGGCCCAGTTTCTGCTGGGTAAGGGGGTTGGGAAAACCTCGCTGACCCAAGGCTCTCCTCTTTTTCTGTGGGTGCCCATGAAGCTGCGGGGCTGCGGGGATTTCAGGGAGGACGGATTGGGCTGCTGTGACAGGATGAGAAGTGTAAAGATAGAAAAACTCCATTAGTCTGATTTATAAGTGAGCTTAAGCGTCAGAGAGATGTCCATGCAGAGATCTGTGCTCGCTGTGGGGAAGTGTCTGGCCTGCCTGGAGTTTATCTGTGAGTATCATCTCAGTATTTGTCTTTTTAGGGCACTGTTACATAAAACCTCTCAGAAATGTGGTGTGTTTGGTTCAGGAGCATGTTTGCTTTAATGTAAATGATGCTGGGCCTCTTTCTCTTTCTTCTTTCTCTCGACTGGAGGTGAATAACTGATCCTTTTAGCCACATCCAATGGGAAAAAAAGCCTCAGCCCTGAGGGTGGGATTTCAACACTGGGGGTGCAGCAGTGTTTACTCTGCAGGAATGTGCAAAGGGAAAGAAGAGGGGGCAGTTTGGTACAATAGAGACGAGGCCTATTGAGTAGAATGATGGAAGCATAAGTTCTCTACTCAAGAAAATTGATCTCTTCACTTATTTTCCTCCTGGACTCCGTCTGAGCCGACAATGATCCCATCGGACTCACAAAGCTGAAAGGTCAGACCAGTTTTCTGTGTCCTGCTGGAACCTGCGAAGGTTTGACAGCAGCTTTTCATCATAGCAGAGCGGTTACGCCGACCCAGGCTTTGAGTGTTCATTTGTCTTTCTAGGAACTGCCTTAGGTTTCAGTTAACTCACTCCCCTTCCTCTTGTAAAGAGACCCTCGAGGTTTTCACTCGTAAGTCACTCCCATTCAGTGGAACAATAAGAGCCTCGGTCCAAAGTAACTTCTGAAACACTCAGAGAAATTACAGCCATGCTTTCACTTTTACACTCCTTGTGCAATGACGTAGTTTTTATGCACTTTTCTGTGTTTGAGCATCTGAGAGAAGCTTTGTTTACACATCCTGGCATCTGTGAAAGTAACAGTGGTTCTAATCTGGGTAAAGACAAGGAATAAAAATGACTGATTCTCCCTTTTAAAGATACATTTCACACTCTTTTTTGTTCCTTCATTATTTAATAATACCTGATGTAAGTAGTTAAATCTGCTTTGCCAGTCTACTGAGCAGTTGTGTGCACAGGGGGGGGGGGGCAATTGTTGAAAAATGTTGTCTTGGGTGCCAAAACATGCACAAGTTTGCCTTATTGGGAGCCGAAGCAAATGCTGGAGTGACCTCCTGGTTGGCGAACCACACTCATCCGCCCATTTGGCTGGTAAAAGCATGATAAACTGCCCTCTTGGGAGCAAACACATGTGCTTAAGCATCTCCTCAAGGGTCGAACCCTTGCTAAAGTGCCCTCCTTGGCACCAAACTTGCTCTAGAGTGCCATCTTGGGAGCGAATCTGTGCAAAAGGGTCCTCTCGGGAGCCAAAACGCATGCTTAAGTTTCCCTTTTGGGAGCCAAAAGATGTGCTCGAACCCTCTGTTGTCCCAAAAAAGGTTAAAGTTTGGGAACCCCTGGTTTATACATGGTGATCTCTTAGGGTCTTAGCACTGACCCAAAGTAAAATGATTAGTCTATGCTGGAGCTCCAATAACTATAATCTAATAATCTATTATATAATATGATCAAAGTCTGAAGAGGGCTGTGGTTCAGGGAAATTTACTTCAAGTTTCTTATTAAGGTATTTCCTTACTTACGGGAAAATCCCATGAGAATTTGTAGCCAGTTACAAAACAGACTAAATATGAATATGAAAGCTTCTTTATGAGCCACAAAAGCAAAAGAAAAAGCAGTTATTCCAGGATACTATCTCAAAACTCCAGAAACAGACGCTTTATAAAAGATATTCTCCTTGCAAAGATTTCTGACTTAAAAGAGAAGCTAAAGGCATCATGATGGCATTATACTAAAAGTAAAAGCAGAGATCACATAATTGTCGGACAAATACATCAAAGAAAAACACATTCACAGGTTTTTCTAAAGGGAGCACCAAAGTCAGCACAAACAAAAGTTCCTCAAGCGCTTTAAAGTCAATACTATGTGTTTACAGAGCTGTGGGATTCAATTTCAGGACCACAACTCTTTGACTGAACATTGCTCACCAAATAAAACTCTGATTTGTAGAACACAAGTGTTGACAATGAATTCCATCCATCCATTTCCCACCACTTATCTGGATCCAAGTTGCAGGGGCAGCAATGACCTAAGACCAAGACCAATGACCTTGGTCCCTAATCACTTCCACCAGCTCCTCTAAGACGAATCTAAGGTGTTGCTGAGTGATACAATCTCCCCAACATGTCCTGGGTCTAGCTCATTTCAACCATTTGTGTCCGCGATCTTGTTCTTTTGGTCACTACCCACAGCTCGTGATCATAGGTGAGGGTTGGAACATAGATTTACTGGTAGATTGGGAGCTTTGCTTTGTGGCTCAACTCTCTGGGGCGAATCATAATTTCTCTTTCATACTTAAAGGTGCTGATCATCATCCCGGCTGTTTCACACTGGTTGCAAAAGTGTGAGCTGGAGGTCAACAGGAACATATCATCTGCAAAAAAGCAGGGATGAGATCTTCAGACCCTTTTCCATAAAGTAATGAACAAAATCTTGACAAAGAATTTAAAACCAAGTAATCATCTAAGGAGGCTTTAATATGGAACATCATTGACATTAACTTAAACACTGGCCTTGATCATTGCCTCGCCCAAACTCGAACTATTTCTTTTTCTTTTTTTTTTTTTACCCTACCTTAACTTGAATACTTGGAGGCAGTCTCAGCTCTTTACCCCAACTTTCACTGAACTACTTCTGAAGTTATTCCTGTGAAAATGGTGACATGTTCAAAACATATTTAACCCACTGTACCTCAAAGCAAAAGAGAAAACAGTACAGAGGTCACACTCTTGTCTGTGAATCATAACATTGTCTTTATGCTTCAATGCAGCTAAACTTTCCCACAAGTTAAAAAGAGGAGTGGTTTTCCTCAACCTGTGTCTCTAAAGAGGAGGCGGGAACAAACCGTTGAAATATTTCCCAATGAGACAATTAAGTTTTTATTTGTTACTGGACACACCCTGCTATTTTAAGAACACTGAACAGGATCTCACAGAACATGATTGAAGCTCAGAGTTATTAGAGTGTGACTTTGGGTGCAGTTAGATGTTTATAATTACTTATAATGAAGTAACCACAGAGAAGTGCGAAGAAATAAATGGGAGAGTTGTGTAATCTAGTAGAATAGTTTGTTGAAGTTTTGTTGTCCGGGCTTGTTTCAAATGAGTGAAAGTGAAACATCTTTTTTTTCTGTACCCAAAAGATTATTATTATTATTATTTTTACCACACTGCTGTAGTTTTTTTAAGTTCATATGATGAGAAAAACAAGACCTTTGAAGACACATGATATTATACAATAACGAGACAGGAAGTCCTCCCTTGTGGTTTGGACAAAGGAGCATCCTAAGAGCGTCACATGACGGCTCGTATTCTTTGCTGTCATGTGATATAATAGAAGTAAGTCAAAGGTGACTGGACTTCCTTTAACCTTAAGAGCTGAATCGGTTTGGCTGGGTAGTGTTGAGTAATTTCCTTTATTGGAACATCATGTCTGACTGACATCACCGTTGGGTCACTAGAGTGTGTTTTGAGTGTGTTAGAGTGATGACTCATTTGTCATACACTTGGGTCAAGACTAACAGAAACAGCTCCCTCATGGAAAACCAGGACTTACTTGACAGAATGTTTTTTAAGACACAGCGTATTTTTCTGAGAAAATGTTGACATAGATAGTTGTCATGTGACAGTAAAGCATATAGCAGAGGGGTG